>CM067218.1:16214977-16618808 GCA_034190945.1 Octodonta nipae | reverse complement strand
AAACAATTATGAGAAGCTTAAACCTTCCATTTCAGACCAGCCCTAATGACTGACATTTCTCTTCTAATCTGAAGAATTTTTAAATGTGATTTTTTAAAGTAAATACCATACCGGACAAGTGTACTATTTTTGGTTTACGGACGGGGATATATTAAAATATCCTGGCTCCAAAACACGACAAGTTTATTGAAACGTGCATCTACTATTAAAATCTGGATTTTTAATTATGACGTTAAAATCATCGTTATACAAAGTCTTTAACAAACTAAACCTGAACTTTTATGAGTCCAAACCAATTAATTTATTATTATTATTATTTCATTCAGAAAACAACAATTATTTTTTGTTCGCAAAAACAAAATTCCTTCTAATACAGTTTTTGACTGGTTCACTTATTGCACTGAGTGAGAACCATTTTGATTGCGATAGGAATGCGGCAGTAACATTTAAGCAAAATACATTTCGCATATTTTCCAAACATTTTTCAACCGTGCACTAACCTTCACTTTTCACGTGAACACACAAGGAAATACTTATACACGAGTCAAACATATCCGTTTAAATAGCACATAAACATAAACAAATAACCTCATTAATATTTAATAAGGGAAAACTATATTACTTCTTCCAACATTTGACGCCATTAACAATAAAGCCCGCAATAATTTATGCTCATTAAAAAACATATGGTGTTTTATTAATTATTATTGAATCAAATTTATTTATACCTAAGCTGTGCATGTCACGTGTAGGAATGCAATATCCTTAATCTTGTCTTATCTGTACAACTTTGTGAATATTGAGAAGCAAACAAATACTAACTAAACAAACATGAATGTAAAAGTAGGCCACAGTAAAGTTCACATGGAAAAATAATCCTACTAATATTATAAATATGACAGTTTTGAAGGATGGATGGATGTTTGTTCTGTTTTCATGCAAAAATGAATTTCTTTGCAAGTTTGTAGATAGTTTGTAACCTGGATTAACACATATGATACTTTCTATATAATATTAGTTAATGCATTATTAAAAAAGTAAAATACTCATTGTTTAATCTTATTCATAACAAATAATTACGTGGTTTGGAAGTTGAACCTCCTCTCGGAGATCCATGTACAACTCTTAGTCCGGCAAACTTTATTTCATTGCACTAAAGGTTACAATTGTATTTTAATATTCATTTGAATGACAGCTCACCGCTCTTCACTTCGATATTCTCTAATGTTATTGAGATTTTTAAGTATGAAATCACAAAACGAAAATATATTATATCCAGTTTTAAAAATATTAACTCTTTATTTCATTTATTCTTAATAACAAAACGTATTTATCTGTTCAAAAATAATAATTTGTGGAAAATTTTACCTACGAAAACAGCTTAAATTACTTTGTATTGAGCAATAACATCTACAGTTGTAATCAAGTTTTAATTGTGGGTACCCAGTTACACCGCATTCTAACTGTAATATTCATGAATAATTGTATATCCTTAATTTTTAAATATGAACTAGACAACAAAATCGTATATTGATCCTACATATTGTACATGTGTAGTGTAGATCTTTAGTGATATGATTCACTGTTCCATATCCTTGAACTGTTCCAGAAGATTCGAAACAACACCGGCGTAAAATTTCATTCAATTATTTCGATCTTCGCTTCAATTAGAGTGCTAGAGAAAGTAATTCAAATGACATATATGGTAACTCGTCACGACGTACGTCGATTACGGGTTCTGTCCGGTTATTCGTCGAGTTGGAACAAGCTTCTTTCTGAGGGAAAGACAGATTGCGCAGTCATGCTATTAGATTTCACAAGTTACCTTTTTATGATGTTGAAATAAATTGGTACAGGGTTGGCTGTATGCAGGTATAAGATCAATTCTTATAAATCCAATAGAGCCATAAAGATTCATTCAGATGATTATAAAGACTCTTAGATTTTGTTATTTGTAAATTATTATATAAAGTAATAATACTGCCACAGAAAGTTATAACTGAACCGAGGGAGGACCCTGTATATACAAACTGATACCACTGTCAGCAAATGGTAATTAACAGTTCGGGAAAAAACTACTGATTTCTAGGTTAGTGACATGGAGCAATCTGGAAAAATGAAAACCTCAAATAATATATAAAGAAGTGTTTCAAGGCAGAAAGTTAGTTCTGTTCGTACTGAACTAGCCTAGTTTTAAGTTGACACTAAACGTCAAATTGTAATTTGATAAGTTGTGTTGTATTTTGAAGTTAGTTCAAAGTTGTTATCATCGTTGAACAAAATGTCAGTAGAATAATTATAGTTTAAAAAAAACTAAAAAAATACTCTTTAATAGCTAACCGAACTAAAAAGCAGAAAAGTTTTTAGTCTCATAAGCATGTATTTAGTATTTATATTAAAAAGTTTACTTCATGTTTGCGAACCTTTCCATGTCATAGCAGCAAGTTCTACTACTGCCAACTAGATGGCAGTAGTTAATAGACGAATTTGTATTTAGGCAAGAACAGTGACAAAAAGACAACTAACGGGAAAATTCAACTTAAAAATTGTATTGTCATCGGCACTTGACACGTGTGGCAAATTTCAACTTAGTTGGACTTCTTTAAGTTGGTGAAAATTACGTTGAAAGTTTCCGTTACATAGTTAGATAGACACATACGTACAGATCGACCTAATAAAAGCGTATTAAAAAAAAGGATATTAGAAAAATTCAAGTAAATAATCTATTTTTAGAATTCAAATGATTATATAGGCAGTCAAACTGTGTAGCATTAAAAACTCATTTGAATGTTCGACATCACTCAGGACAAATGATTTGAAAAATGTAATCACTTGCCATTGATCCGATTTGAGAAGATATTCCGAATGTTCCAAATGAAACATATTAGATCTTACACTATACTAATCCGGATAGTAATATTCCAATCTCGGTAATGATACAGTTTTACTACGACTACGTACATATCTCCATAAATCAACTCTATACCACCATACAACTCAGACAGGGAACAGAAGCAGACAACATTATATATTGTGGAAATAACGCTTAAACTATATAATAATAAATACATATTTTCTATTTATCAAAAATAGACATATCTTCCCTACCAACTTCAATTTTCCATTTTTCATAACATGTTAGACAAACTGAATTCAGAAGAATATAACTTGTAGAAGCTTTTAAATCAGAAATGCTAGATATACATATGGAAAGAAAATTATCTCAAACGTATCTACATAGATCAAAAAAACAGACTAAATATTTTTCTGAATACTTATGATGATTGCAAAAACTGAAGACGACCTTCAAAAAGAATTCACAACTCTTACAACTAGTATGTAACATAATCTAGGCATATATGAAAATAAAACTAAAATTATCAAAATCTCTACCCATCGGTTTAAACATTGTATTAAATAACTAAATGATAGAAAAATAAAACACTTCAAATATTTGGGTGTAGTATTTATCTATGCCTGCTGTCAAAAATTAAATAAATTTACAGCGATATGCGGAATGATCATGAAATCTTAAAAATTTATTTTTATGTTTGATATATTAAGATCACATAAACATTTTAACTTAGGGGTTGAAGCTTATCCCTGAAGGTGGTTGAAATGATAGAGTTGGAAATTATGGCCGAAAGATTTCTTCTTCGAGGTAAAAATTTAAGGGGTTTAATTTTTTTTTTCATCGAGCGATACTAGAGAAAGCGCTTTCTCCCCATTGTTGTTTCCTTATTTTCTCAAAAACTGCCTGCATTTAATTTGCAAAATTATGAAGCTTTCATTTTGATTATCTTTAAAATAAGTTACCACTCGACAACTTAAATCCAATTTAAAGATTTTGGTGTTGGAGCCTGGGGGTTCAACCCCCCCGAAATGTTGGAATGTTTGGTTTCAAGATTCAATTTTATCCAATAAATCATGTTTTTCACAGAATATATTTATATTTATATATTCTTGAAATACATGAACAAAAATATACATTTTGCAGTCCTAATCAGCCCATCACCAATCAAAAAAATTATCCAACCCCCCCGAAAACCACCTGCCAAAAACATTTCCTGGCTATGGCCTTGATGGTATGTGATGGTAAGAATCGACTGGTCCGAGTAACTTTTGGTTTTGACTAGCAAAATGTATCTGTCTGTATGCTTGTCTGTTATGTTTTCACGTCTAAACTCCTGAAAGGAATTTGACGAATTTTAGTATGCAGAGTGATTGAACGGGCACAGTCAACTCTTTTAAACCCTAGAGGATGAAAAAGAATATAAAAAATTGTACGGAAGAACTCAAACCGCTGAAACGATGTGATAAAATTTTACTAGGAGGTGAGTTGAGTATTTGAAATAAGTTAAATAAAGGTTAACATTTTTTGTAAAGTCGACCCCAGAAGGGATGAAAAGGAATGAAACGAAATGTCAAATTTTGTACAGAAGAATTAATCTGCTGAAGCGATCTTGTAAAAATGTCATATGAAAAAGAGTTGTAAAAGTTGTCGTTTTAATTGTTATTGTTGTAATAATGTTTCATAGGAAGATTTAGTTTTGGTTCCTTTTTAAGCAATCAATTGAACTTTCGGCATTCATAACAGCAAAATATATTTAGCATAATTTATATTTAAAAAACCGACATCAACTGGCTTAAAATAAAAACCGTTTAGAAACCCTGTGTTAACAATAACTCTTTCCTGACATATATTCTTTTTTTCTCTGATTTAAGGTACATATCTATTGATTATTTTAGCGTACCTAATGAGTATTTTTTTCTACATTATCCACTTTTTTTTGTTTGATTATTTGGACCACTTAAGTACTATAAACGTAACGATAATTCAACTTATATTGCAAACCACCCTGTATACGTTTCTGTTTATTGGTCAGACAATATGAAATATTTTTCTATCATTTTCTGAATCACCCTGTACAACTATAATTCAACTCTACACGATGTTGCAACAGCCTTGTCCACGCTATTGATTATTTCTATTATTCTATTGTTTAACCGTGTATACCTATAATTTTACTTCGCCCTATATGTCAAGTATAAGCAATTACTTATATTCTACTCTATATAACATTTTTTAACCACCCAACTATAATTCCACTTCACCTTGTATTTCAATCATTCTGTAAATGCAACTGCTTCTAACATTTCTTTAACCCTCCGCTATATAACTCGAATATAATTACTGCATATGCTTATCTAACCATTGTTAAAGTTTTTTGATCCACTTTCTATAACTATAGTTTTACTTCACTCTTATTTCAACCACCTTGTATACGCAACTACTTATGTGCCACCCAATACAACATTTTTAAACCAGCCTGTATAACTTTATATCTATTCCACCTTATATTCAAACCGTCCTATATATGGAACTGCTTATGTACCACTCAATATCACTTTTATTTGTAAGATTTTTTGAACCCACCGGTCTAATTGTAATTTTACACTATATTACAACTGCGCACATTGCTTGCTGCTTGAATTTCGGTGCACGCACACACACACCTACCACAGTATACCGTACAGAAAAGATCGCTCACCTAACAATTTTTCTTTTCGATACACTAATGGAATATTTTGTGCCATTTCAGTCGACTGCAAGACCTATAAAATGAAAACTGTTACAAAAAGCCTGTACGATATACTTTCATGGCATATCTTAACATTTAAGCTTGACATATATGATGAAAATTTGACATTTACATTTATGTTTACCGTTTTTGCACATATTTTTACAATTTTCGGAAAAACGGTGTGTTTTACGTAATAGAAAATTGTACGAAATCAAGCTGGAACATCTGTTTGTAC
This sequence comes from Octodonta nipae, assembly GCA_034190945.1. Classification (NCBI taxonomy): domain Eukaryota; kingdom Metazoa; phylum Arthropoda; class Insecta; order Coleoptera; family Chrysomelidae; genus Octodonta; species Octodonta nipae. The sequence goes on along the minus strand of CM067218.1, from coordinate 16,612,988 downwards.
ATTGTAGTTTAAAATGTTCATATTTGTTGAGCCGTTTTAGAGAAAACAATGAATATTCATTAAAATTCACTGAAAAGTAGTCATTTAATTACTGCTTTTTCTGATTTTCTGAAAAACCGTAAATCACACGTTATAGAAAATTATATGGTACCTTTCTGTAAGATTATTTAATATAATGCCGTTTAAATCATTAAAATTGTCGTTTTTGAATAATCACTGAGCACACATAAAAATAAAACGTGTTGACGAACTGATAATCTCCTCCTTTTTGAAAGTCGGTTAAAAATAGAACAGGCAGCTAGTTAAAAATAATCAAAGAATAGCATGTCAGCTGAAAAAACTTGAATTATTAATTACTACTATCTCGTGACTAACTTTAAAAGATAAACATTTTGACAAATGAATTAAGAAACAAATTTGAGCAGTAATGGGTAATTTAAAGTATTAGTAATTCACTTATATCTCTATAGGTAGGTACACTTACTTGTTGCCAATTGTATGGCAGAATCATTGTAATGATGTTCTAAATTCTTTTTGATGATACCATCTTTCTTTGGAACTTTCTGACTCCCGTCCAATAGTCGAGCTGCAGCTTCGTTGTGCTTCTTCTTTGGTCCGATAAGTTTGGCAATTTTTTCTTCGTTGCTATTCATATCACAATTTCCTGCCTCACTTTCAGCTTCAGCGGTTTGAGTAATGTCCGGAGGAGACGTACATTTTTTACAGCAAAGTATAGGCTGAAATTGAACTTTTATTTAGTAACTTTTACAGGTTACGTTAAAACATAGTTTATAAGTCACAAGAACAAGAAATTCGATTCAAGAATTTTATGAAGGAGCAGAGCTGAAGGAATAAAAGATGATCTGCAAGAAATCATCAAACACGTTAGTATCAAACGAAGTATAAGACAAGGAGACGCCTCTCGCAAAATACTATAAAGCGTGCTTTAGAAAAAAAACATATGGGCAAGATAATAATTGAGTAACAAAAAAAGCATTAGAGAGCCAATTGTTGTCCATGTCACTTAAAGGACATAGAACTAACACCTGGATGAGAAACATAAAAATAAAAGACGTCGCCCAAGCAACAGCGAAACTAAAATGTAATTATGGGGATCATGTGACAAGAGATAAGGGCGATCAGTGGACCAGCACCAGTGCCATATTTGGGTAGATGACATGGGGAATCCTCATAATTCGATGGACGAACTATATGATTTTTGTTGACAGATGCCATCTGTATTAGCTAGTATTTTCTTAAAAAATATGTAAATACTCAGTAAAGCTTAAATAAGGTTTGCCTAATTTAAAATTCAAAAAATGGGCAAAATAACCTTTATTTGACACAAACAGAAAATGTAATAGAGACAAATGAAATGTGTCTAAGAACATTGAATGACAGTTCTCTTCGCTGAGAACAGCTTTTGGTGAAATCTATTATGCATTCTAAATCTAAATTTTCCTCATTCCTCTTATTAAACATGCTTTATATTCAATAAGAATCTGTGGAGATAATCAGTTTTAGCAACCAGCGTAAGAGCATTATCATACATAAAAACAAATTAAGAATGCATATATGAATGGGATTTATAAGTTAGATCAAAACAATCCAGATATGTAATTTATTCCGACAAGTAAAATAAAATAGTAAGGTTTAGCTTGCTCTGTTCTACTTTAACTGTTTCCCAACTAACCATTCCAACTAACCGTGTGGTGATTATTCAGATATTCCACCATTTTTGCACAAATGTATAATTTTTATTTCATATTTGCTGACACATTTAAGAATAATATCTTACTAATTATACAAAAAAGTGCCTTTTTAATAAAAAAAATATCCTCGAAGTTTCCTTGGACTTCCATCGTCTTGAAGTGGTTGATATCACAACGTTTCAATAGCTGTGTATCTGCTATCGTCATCAGATAAATGATAGGAAATTCAGAGTATGGGTCGTATTTATATTATACCCTTAGCCGGTCATGGTCATTGGTTCTTATCTGGTCCAATCAGCGTCGTCGTACCTGGAGGTTTGTTGCCGGTGATGCATAGCGGCAGAGGCCGATGAAGAGCTCTCCAAATATTTTTAATTTGGACGCTGGGCTCGCTAATTATATTTTCGCTCGAGATTATATGTATATGCCGTCTCTATGTATTTTCTTTTGTACCAGTACTCCTCCTTGTGAATTGCTCTAGCCTGGTCCCAGTTGATATTATGGTGTTCGGTCCATGCGTGATTAGCTAACCCAGACTTCGTTACCTCTGTCCTTTGAGTAGCTGTGGGGTGTTCCTTAATCCTGGTGTCCAGCGGTCGCTTTGTCTCTCCAATGTAAATATTGCCACATTCACACGATATGCTGTATATACAGTTATTTGGTATTGCTGGTGCGTCGGGCCTCGTTCTTGTTATCATGCTCCTCAAGGTGTCGTTGCTTTTGAAGATAATTCTGATTCCATAGCTGTGTGCAATTCTTCCAAGTTTCTCCGACAGGCCTTTAGTATACGGTAATAGTAGAGTTGCAACCGTAGTGTCCTCTTCCTGCCTAGTTGGTTTGTCTAGCTCTTCAAACCCCTTGGATGATCGTTTCCGGATATCCATTCGCTAAAAGATCTTCTCTAAGTTTCACTTGTTCTTCTTTGAGGGCTTCTGGTGTGCTGCAGATATTTTTGGCTCTATGGATTAGTGTTTTGATGATGCCAGTTTTCGTTGCTGATGGGTGGTTGAATTTGTAGTGAAGGTATAATCATGTATGCGTAGCCTTCCTGTAGACTGTTGTTTGGATTCGCGTCCTTGTCCTTTGACACTTTACATCAAGAAATGGTAGGCACCCACTCTCTTCCATCTTCATGGTGAATCTAATAGATGGTTGGGATGGGTTCAGGTGCTCCAGGAATGCCTATAGTTCTGTCTCTCCATGTTGCCAAATAATAAAGGTGTCATCGACATACCTCAACCGTAGCTTAGGCTGCTTCTCGAAACTTCTCAGTACATGTTCTTCGAACCATTCCATGTAGATGTTGGCGATGGTTGGTGATAACGGGGAACCCATAGGCAATCCATCTTCTTGCATGAAAAAACGGCCTTCTCCTGAAAATAGCAGTTCTTGAGGCAACATTCAAGTAAGTCCATGATTGCGTCTAATGGCAGCTCCGTCCTCTCCATCAGGGTTTCGTCTTCAGTAAGTTTCTTTCTCACTATGTTGAGAGATTCGTCTAGTGGTACGTTCGTGAAAAGGTTTTCAACGTCGAAACTTACTAAGCGATGTTCTGGCCCAAGTTCCATGGATCCGATGATTTCGACAAAGTGCTTTGAGTCCTTGACGTGCGATGATGTTTTGCCCTCCAAAGGTTGGATGATTGGCAGAAGGAATTTCAATAGTGCTGCTGTTGGTGAGTTGCGCGAACTTGTAATCGGTCTGAGAGGTACTTCAGCCTTGTGTATCTTGGGTAGTCCATAAAGATGTGGTGGTTTGCTGTGATGTGGCGTCAATTTTCTCCTTGTCTCGGGTAGAAGGTATTCAGCATGATCTCTGAGATTGTTGTAAGTTTTCCCTTCTATTTTGGATGTTGGATCAGAAGGCAGTGGCTTGTATTTTCCCTTCGACAGTACTTCGTCGATTTTCTTGTTGTATTCCGTTCTGTCCATCAGGATGGTGCCATTTCCTTTGTCAGCTGGTAGAATAATGATAGATTTGTCTTAAGTGTTTTTAAGATTCTCCTTTCAGATTCATTGAGGTTTTGTTTGATGTGTTGTGTTTTCTCAATTGCGGTTATGACTTTCCATCAGAATTCCTCCAGTTGCGGTGTCTCTTTGCTGCCTACTCGAGGAACGAGTTACATTGTCTACCAACTTCAGACTCACATAAAAAATATGTTTATTGTCATATTTTTGTTCACAAAGAATTAAATAGAATGGTTCCAAAAAAGTCTAAAATAAACTGAAAGCTTACCCTAAAAAACATGGCTCCTATGAATCCTGAATAACTCATAAACCCTAAAATAAACGTAGTTCCACTAAATTGATATTTGTTAAGTAAAATTCCTATAAATGTAGGCATAACCATTTGTCCGATAGCTGTACCAGCCATTGAGATTCCAACCGCTGTGCTTTTCTTCGTAGTGAAGTAGTCATTGATAGCCAAAAATGTACCTGACGCTATCACGCCCAAGCCCAGACCTAGAAAAAAACTAATTCAAAAACACGATGTAGCGACACTAATAAATAAAATTGCTGAATTTGAAAAACTAATATCTCAGCGAGGATCAAGAACCATGATATGGGATTTTTATTTTACTTATTAGGTACACTGTGATCGAAAAATAAGGCGACATTTTTAATTTAAAGATTAGGGCGCTTCGATTATGCTACATTCCAACCTCACGAATAATAGATACACAACCGGAAACAGAATTGCGCGGTGACGTCATAGTATATGGTAACTCCTCTATAACCGTTTATTATCGTGTTGGAACAAACCTAATATCTGCCTTTATCTAATATGAATGCATGTGTTTTGTAAATAATTTGGTTAAGTGCGAGTTGGACTCGCATACTTAGGGTTCCGAACCACCTTCAAGATTCGAATATTCCAGTTTCAGACAAGCAGGGAATGAGTGCATTTTCTTATACTTACCCTTATATCTTTTAAAGGAAGCGTTTTAAATTTATAAAAAATATACACTGATTTTCAACACATAGACTATTTATTTTATCTGCTTTAGGATTCGCTTGATTTTTATCACAATACATATGTATTTAATTTTCTAATTTGGCCCCCAAAAAGTAACATTAGAGTTTTAGTTTACTAATAGACTTTCAGAAATGCCTTTTATAATCTACTGTCTGAGTTTTAAGGCTCTGTACATTGGAAGAAAAAGGGTAAAATAGCTCAAAGTTTAAATTATAAATTATTAAATTTGTTATTCAAATTATATAAAAATATAAATAAAATATTATTTTTCAAATTTCAAATAGTGTAGTTTCTAAAGTGGGAAATTAAGTCGATGTTTAATATTTTTAATATCTTTTATACAAATGATTTAAAAAATAATATATTTGTAATTCACATAATGATATATTACATGATCGTTTGAAAATTGAATCTTTATTTTCCATTTAATTGTATAATTTGTCCCTAAAATTACTATGGGGGTATTCTAGTAATTTATTTTCCGTTTAATTCTATTATTTGAAGGCCAAATAATAGAATTAGGCATTTTTTTTCATATTTTTCCTATAAACAACAAAATGAGGTCTTAGAGTTTGGGGAATAACGGGGAGAATGGGTAATTTTTTTAAAACATTTTTTTAATATATTTTATAATATTCATTTTAAAAAATTTTATAAATATATTTGTACCTATTCGTCATAATGAGCCCTGGGATTTGATATATTACATGACCCCTTAGAAACAATTATAATTTTTTATTTTCTATAAAATTCTATAATTTGCCCCCCAAAATATTCATTTCAGGGGTTTCTTCTTATTTTTCCAGTAAAGGTCAGGTGAGAGGCTATACCTCCATTGTTTTTTTAAAATTTTCCAGCTTATGGTTTCGGGGATAGGGATTTGTTTTCGTCATAATGAGCCCTTTCATTTGATATATAACATGATGGGTTAGAAACAATTTTAATTTTAATTTTTCATTTGATTCTATAATTTGCCCCCCCAAAATAAATATTAGGGGTTTCTCCTTATTTTCCAGTAAAGTTCAGGTGAGGGGCTATACCTCTATTTTTTTTTCAAATTTTTCAGCTTATGGTTTCGGAGATAAAGGAGGGGGGGAATGGGTAATTTTTTTTATATTTTTGTTAATATCTTTTAATTAATTTATTTTAAAAATATGAAAAAAAAAGTATTTTTTTCGTCATAATGAGCCCTTTCATTTGATATATAACATGATGGGTTAGATACAATTTTAATTTTAATTTTCCATTTAATTCTATAATTTGCCCCCCAAAATAAATATTAGGAGTTTCTCCTTAATTTTCCAGTAAAGTTCAGGTGAGGGGCTATACCTCTATTTTTTTTCAAAATTTTTCAGCTTATGGTTTCGGAGATGAAGGGGGGGGAATGGGTAAATTTTGTTATATATTTTTGTTAATATCTTTTAATTAATTTATTTTAAAAATATGAAAAAAATATATTTGTTTTCGTCGTAATGAGCCCTTTCATTTAATATATAACATGATGGGTTAGAAACAATTTTAATTTTATATTTTCCATTTAATTCTGCAATTGGCCACCCAAAATTAAAAGTAGAGGTTTCTCCTTATTTTTCCAGTAAACTTCAGGTCAGAACTTATGAATATATTTTTTTTTTCAAAACTTACGTTTTATAGTTTCGGAGATAAGGAGGGGGAATGGGTAAATTTTGGTATATTTTCGTTAATATCTTTTAAAATATTTTTTTAATATGAAAAAAATATATTTGTGTTCCTCAGAATGAGCCCTTTCATTTGATATATAACATGATGGGTTAGAAACAATTTTAATTTTCCATTTAATTCTATAATTTGCCCCCCCCCCAAATAAATATTAGGGGTTTCTCCTTAATTTTCCAGTAAAGTTCAGGTGAGGGGCTATACCTCCATTTTTTTTCAAAATTTTCCAGCTTATGGTTTCGGAGATAAGGGGGGAATGGGTAAATTTTTTTATATTTTTGTTAATATCTTTTAATTAATTTATTTTAAAAATATGAAAAAAATATATTTGTTTTCGTCGTAATGAGCCCTTTCATTTGATGTATAACATGATGGGTTAGAAACAATTTTAATTTTATACTTTCCATTTAATTCTGTAATTGGCCCCCAAAATTAAAAGTAGAGGTTTCTCCTTATTTTTCCAGTAAACTTCAGGTCAGAACCTATAAATCTATTTTTTTTCGAAACTTTACGTTTTATAGTTTCGGAGATAAGAGGAAGTGGAATGTGTAAAATTTGGTATATTTTCATTAATATCTTTTAAAATATTTTTTTAAATATGAAAAAAATATATTTGTGTTCCTCAGAATGAGACCTTTCATTTGATATATTACATGATTCATTTTTATTTTAAATTTATATTTAATTCTATAATTTGCCCCCCAAAATTAACATTAATGGTTTCTCCTTAATTTTCCTGTTAAGTTCGGGCAATGCTCTATATTTCCTATTTTTTAAAAATTTTAGGCTCAGTAGTTTCGGAGATCAGGGGGGGGAACGGTCGATTTTTTTAGTTTTCCCCTCCCCCCAGAAGTACCCCTAAAATCTTTTTTTTTTCTTTTACGATATGTAGTCCTGATCGGGTCACAAAACTATATATTGATACCAAATTTCAACCTCTTCCGTCCAGTAGTTTAGGAGAAAATGGCTGTGATGTGACAGAGGAAGAAATCCTGAGTGATATAATAAGGGTATCCGTATATTGTATATACGGAACCCTAAAAACTTTAAGTTAATTGAGATATTTTTACGATATCTGTTTTTGTTGTGCCAAGAATTTGTATTAATATCAACTGACAAACATCCAGCATAACAAAAATTTGGTCGTCAAAAATTGTCGACTGACCTTTCAGATCTGACAACATTTCTTTTGGTTCAATCCAGACCTGTGAAATCTGGTTTGGTGCCAAAAACACACAATTTTTTGAAGAAATACCTTCGTCTTGTAATACATGATAACTAGGGATTTGAATTTGACCTTGCATACGAACCTGAAATAACGAGCCAATCAAGCAAATACCATGATTTTTACACCACGATACTGCACCATCTCATCCTGCGTCGTTGCACAACCATCGTATGCACCTGATTTAGCATTGTGCGACTTTTCGCTGTTTCATAAACTCAAGAGGCAGCTCCGGGCACCTTTTCAGTACAATTGACGAGACAAAAAAAACAATTTTACAATTGTTTCGAGTATGGAAAGGGCTATAAAGGTTTTAAAAGTTATAAACAATTTCACCTTATTTTTTTATCACAATTCATTTATCTTTTTTTTTGAATGAAGATTTTGAAAATATAAATGAATCTTACCTGTGACTACACCATATCCAAGACAGATGTGCCATATTTTAGTAGAGAAGCTGCTAATAATCATCCCCGAACCAACAAAAAATATGGCAACAAAACAAATTGTCCTTATCGCTAATTTTTTGAGCATTGGTCCAACTAGCAATCCAGCTGAATTGGTCATAACGACGTTTATGGCCAGGACGAGAGTGATGGCTGTAGCTCGACCTCCGGCAAGCTTCTTAAGGTGTTCCCCGAAGATAAGTCCATAGTTGGCAAACATGGCTTGGTTGACCATCTGTAAATTAAAAAATAAATCTCAGTTTTAGATTATCTAGAGCAAGCTGAGCTCAGAGATTTTTATTGGCAACTACTTTTATTTCTAAAAAAGAGCGCCAGTCATTTGAGACTGGACGATGGAAGCGAAAGCTTCTTAGGAATTATAGTTTCAGTTTGTTATTATCTTCTTTCTCTGTTTGTATTTCCTTGTGTTATCATTAGTAATGGTTATAAATTTCAGGAGAATTAAAACAATTATCACTATTTTGTTATGATTCAAGTATTAATCCTAATGTTTAATTTAATTCTTAATTTAAATTTCTATAAGTGCCAAATGAAATTTGATGAATTATTAACTTGTAAGGTGTAAGAAATTAATAGCTTTCTTTCTGATTTCTGACATATATCAAGTGCGTAATGCAATATACCGCAAAGAGAGAATTGGAGTTTTGATTAGAAAAGGAAATTTTGTGCAGATTTTCTATTTTTGATATTCCATAAAAGAAAAAACTCATAATGTATGTTACCTGGTTTCTGTTTCTTACACAGTCAACTGAATTGTACAGGTATTTCAAGATCAATATAGTGTATGGTGTCGGTGTCAGTGTCGATGTCGAAACAAATGAAACCTCAAGTTATCCAATTCATTCCCTTGGTCACATATTTTCATATTTGTAAATGTGGGCCCCCGAACAACCCCCTAGATGTCGAACATTACATCTCGCATCAACACAATTAACTAATAATTACACTTACATTTATTCTCTTTACATATTACTGTCTGTAATGGTTTGCTTTATTTTTGATAATCTTTTTTTGTCTTTTATACATGATGCTTCTGAAGAATTTGTTAAATGACTTGCATACGGTTTGGAAGTGATTCCTATGTTATCTTTTTTTATATTTACGTTGCATAAATTGTTTTATATTGCCATTGTTTGGTTTCCATTAAATATCCACCAATCCCAAAAATATACCTACTTGGCCAACTTGGTGTTATATTTCAAATACCAAGTACGTCTGCCATGCCCTAACATAAAGCAGCCATACAAAGATTTTTGTATACATCCAGAGTAGTCATGATAAAAATGTATCGTTGCCGAGATTGAAACATTTCTGGATCAGTATGCTAGAACAGTGATATGTATCATTTGGAACATTCGATCATCCTCTCAAATCGAGCCAAAAGATTTTATGGAGAATACACAATTAAGGTATTTACACATTGTGCATGCTAAAATTTCGAAAATAAAATGTATTTTTACATTATATAATAATCTGACAGCATCTGACACTTTTAAATATCGGCACAATATTTAACCACGGGTGGATGTAAATAAAATCTATGAAAATTTATTATGATTTATGGATATACCCACGATTATACATAAACGAATTTATCTTGACCTCTCAAAAAGTTAATTTATGAATCCTAAGTGTATGTGGTTATGGAATTCATATCTTTTATTTGCAGTTCAAACGCGATTCAAATGGACATGAGTGACAGAAAAGTTGAGTATAGTTACTTTCTTTGTTTTATTCCGCCTCTAGCATATTATGACATCGACATATTTCGGATGAATTCGATGCGGATCATTAAACTTTTTATCATTTTGTCCACACTCTGACTAATGCGAAGATCGAAATATTCCAATGAACAACTAACTTGTGACATGTTCCAGTTCCAAATGATGCATTTGTACCAAAGAGTGATTCGGATCTTTAGGCACAGGTCAATGATATGGAACATTCTTCCAATGTGGACCAATTATGGACTTTCCATGAACAAACTAAGAGTGATTCAAAGAGTATTGTAGTTCCAAATGTTGGACATAAGAAAGATAACTTTCGGACTAATATGTTTCCGAGAGACACAAGATGGAGAAACATGGCAAATATTGAAGGAAGCATGTGTGCAGAAATGAATAAAAGAAGAAGGCTGATGAGCTGATATGAAAAGGTGTTACATTAAAATAAAATGAAAATGATCTTTGCCAGCATTTATTGGGCATAGCATCTCAGAACCAGTTTAATCATCTTACAAAAACTGATTTTACCATTCCGGGAACCGAAAGTAATAAGGCACGAGAACGACTGATCGTTTCTTTAAATGAATCGAAATGCGTTATGATTTTTTGAATAAATTTAGTTTTTAAGGAGGCAGATGAAAGAAGAGTGAAAACTTCATGAAAAAATTCACTCTCTATTTAACCACAGATGCTTTTCGATATTTTAGACACCGTGACCACAATATGGGTTCTTGAATTTCATGCATGCAAGATGATATTCAGACTGTTTCCATGCAAAGTATAAAAAATTTCAAACCACTAAAATATTTAAACAGCTGAAAAGTTAAAAACATCTACCAAAATGTACAAAAATAAAAAATTATGCGAAACTACATAAAATACCAAACATGTTCAAAATGTCTAAAATAACAAAAATATCAAATGTCAACAATTTAAAAAATATTAAATATTATAATAACATTTAGAACACTCCATACTCTTAAAAAAACTGTCAGATGCAGGCAACCACAATTTACCTAAAATTGCAGTAAGTAATTTATTAAAATCTTAAAAATTCCAATGTTTGCAACTTCCCAAATGAAAACGCAATTAAGCAGAATGAACCTTTATTAGCTTATTAATAACAACAACGTATGTCACTAAAAAAACATGAGAACATAAAATGATTTTCATGTATTCAATTTAAACTGGTAGATAAAACAAATCATAAAAAATGTAATCGTAATCGTTTTCATGCTATTTGCAAGACCATAATATTAATTTGTTGATACAACTTATAAGAAAAAAATGATAAATCATTATTAATTTGAAAATATACATTTGTAAACGCCATTAAATTTTTATTCAGAACGATTAAATGATCAAGATTAAATATCTCATTTAAACAAACGCTACTAAAAGATTTCATGATCAGAAATTAATTCCGATTACGCAATGGTAACATTGGTGACCATAAAATCCTATTGTTATTTCTATATTTCCCTTGTCAAATCCTTTAATTTATATAATCATTGTGGATAATTCGGGAATCCAAAACTATTGAAACATTGCGAGGTCAACAGAATTGAATTCAATGGAAATCCGTCAAATTCCAAACCAACAGCAAATTCAATCCTGTTATCTTTATTTGATCAGTCCTAAGTAGAAAAGATTTTCTAAGTTTACACCACCTACTCGGTGCTCAAAGTTGAACTAACCTGTTGTCGCCAATTGTCTTTCTATTGGTCATGTCAATAAAGGCGTAGAATCAGTAAAACTTTTTTAGTTCTTACCTTATTATATTAGTTAAAATCAGAATCATTTTAGCAGGGACATAAAAATTGTACATAGTTAATTATGCTATTTATATAAAAATTGGGGGTTTTCTGCTTTATTAAACTTTGGGAAGTGAAGTAATCTAAATTATTTTCCCCATATCATGTATTATAATATAAAATCTGCCAAAAATTTAATAAATAATTACTTATGAGTACTTTCTATAATAAGAACATAAAATAATTATAAATAACAAATGTAGAGAGACAAAACTTACTTTTTATAATTTATATTTCTTGAAGTTTATTTATAAAGAGGGACAACTTTTAACCCCTTAGAAATAAGTCAAGATGCATCAAATCATGCGGTCTAGCTGACTACTTTACAAGTGCTTATCACTCAATCCATTTATTTATTACACAATAAGTCTTAAAATTGTTTAGTCTGACAGTTTAATGGTTACAGTTGTCTAAAATTGCAATTACCATTACATGGTATAAATCAAAAAAGATCAGATGCTTAAAATGAGCCGGTACATTACTAAGTTGTAACAGAATTTCATTTAAATTTGCTTCGATATTCCTTCCAAACTGGAAAGCCATAGACAAGCTCCTATCTATGTTGCTGTCTTTCTCTATGTGCTCTTTACTGCAATACCCAAATTATCGAACTATGTATGACTGATGGAATAGTGGCTGACAAGACAAAAGTCAAGTTTTAAAACAAAGGATATACCGTGTCTGCATTCCACCTTTATTGCTTTAAGTGTCAATAAATATTTAATAGTTCTGGGTAACTGGCTATTAATGTTTAAATGATTAGTAATTTTTATTTGCTTCACTTCTACTTGAATTAGATTGTTCAATTTTGACCCGAGATAAAAAAAATATTTTTGTGAAATATCTTCTTGAATACAGGAATAACGCATGTTTAGGTGTGTTATCCCTCATCAATGTTGCGTATTTATTGTAGCTTTGTAGCATTCTTGTTACAAATACACACGAAGTAAACTTCTATTATCTCCGATTTTTATATACTATTTAATAGAATAAATGTAGAAAAGTATTTTTGTATGTAGAAATTACTTTTAGTACGCAATTCCTTTTTGTAAGAATATCTCTGAAATCATGGATTAAAATCTTAATCATTTTATCACATGTTTATGTGTTCAGATAACAGTAATTGTTGGTCAATTATCTATTTATTTTTTTCCAAATGTGCAGAATACTCTGTTGCAATTAATGTAAATAATTGTAAGGAAAATAGAGATATTTGGTAAAATGGAATTGGTAAAGCTTACATAATTTGTCTTTGAAGCGTTGAATGTAAGTAGGTTATTATGTATTATTGTCTTTAAAAACATATTAACTGTCAAAGAAAAATTATATTTTACTCAAACTGACAATATATGTCAGGAATATGGGACCTGATATCGTGCCCTGAGGCATACCACAATTTGTAGTTGATTTTGAACTAATACATTGTCGGGCTGGAATATTATAGTAAGGAGTAGCTTTATATTATCTGAAATGAACTTACTTCATCAAGCAAGGAATTTCCATCGAGTTGTTTTGCTATAATTTCAGTAATTAAAGAATTAATAGAGTTTTACAACATATGCAGATAAGCTGAAGCTTGTTTGTGGCACATTCTACATTTTTAATCGTTTATCTTTGGAAATAACACCCCACTTGAGAAGAGATAATTCATAAGTAATTTCGAAAAGATTGTTGAGGAGGTCTTGAATTATTTTGTCTGTTCATTGGGTTTTCTCTCCTCTAATAAAATAATATAACATTTCCAGAAGACATGTTGACAAATCAAATTTGGCCAATCATGTATTAACGAGCACCGGCAGCCATAGGATAGACTGGGATAAAACAAAGATTTTGTTGAAAGAAGAAAATTTAAAAAAGAGAAAACTTAAAGAAGCCAGCAGTATGATGATAAACAACACAGAAATAGGAGCACCTTCAGCCGACCTTCATTTGGACTGGAGGAATTTATTACTAACAGAACAAGTGTCAAGTGATCGCCAAACGACAAATTGTCAGTGTCAAATTTTGACAAACAAAAAATTCAAGATCAAAGCGAAAATTTTGTAGAAAAAAACCTCGAAAACAACACTAAACGATTGACAACGACTCCAGACTCGGAGTTGAAACGTCTCCAAACACAGATAAGTATTACACAATATACAATACATTACTTATATACAGGAATACTGGTTGATCATTTTATAGACATCTCTTTCTCTCAGAAAAACTGTGAGGAAGAATCTCTGTACAGACAGCCAGTAATCCGGGCAATTTTACGAAATTGCATTACTACACTTTGTTCTACATATACAATTTCTAAATACTTATCTGTTGCAGGAAAAAATTTTATTCATATTTAAAAAAGAACCGACTTCAACTGACTTAAAATAAAAACTGTTTAGAAACCTTGTGCAATCAATCACTATTTTCTGACATAACTTCTGTTTTTATCTGGCTTAAGGTACAACTCTATCTTTCTCCCTCTCTCTTTTTCTCTATATATCTATAATTTGTATTCTTTGTCTATATTTTTCACATATTTTTTAACTTTTTTATTTGGTTTATTATTTGTAACTCTTTCTATAATTGTAATTTTAATTCACTTTATACTGAACCACCCTGTACAACTCTCAACTCCACATGATGTTGCAACCGCCCTGGTATCTTTAAAACCACCCTTCCCAACCCTATTGACTCTTTCCATTTTTCTATTGTTTAAATAACCCGATATACATATAAATTTACCTCAACCCATATGTCAAGTATTCCACTTATGCAACTGCTCATGGTCTACCCTATATAACAAAATATTTCACATTTTTGAACCACACTGTATAACTATAATTTTACCCGACCATTTACTTCAACCATCATATGCAAGTCCTTCTAAAAAATTTTGAACCCATCTCTATAAGTATATTATACCTCGTCCTATAACTAAAATATTCTAACTGCTTAAGCTTATATAACAAATATCCTTAATGTATATGCTTTTTTAACAATTTTTTTAACGTTTGTTGATCCACTCTATATAACTATAGTTTTACTCAACCTTCTTGTATACGCAACTACTTGCCACCTAATACAATATGTTTTGAACCACCCTGTATAACTATAATATATTCCACCTTATATTTCAACATTCCTATATATGCAACTGCGTATGAACTACCCCCCTATCTCATTTATTCTTAAAAAAATTTGATCCAACTGTATAACTCCGTCCAGTATTTCAACCGACCATATTAGGAACTGCTCGAATTTCGATAGACGATAGGCGATAGACGCGCACGCGCGCTCACACACACACATACACACACACCTACAACAATATACCATATAGAAAATGTCCCCAGCATAACAATTATTCATTTCTATACACTAATGGAATATCTTGTATCATATTACTTGACTAAGTCGTAGAAGACTTCGTTTAAAAAAAACTAACTTCAAATGAGTCAAAATGATATAAACATACTGTACGATAAACTTTCATGGCATATCTTCACATTTAAGGTAGATATTTATGATGAACATTTGACATTTACATTGATATTTACAGTTTTTTGCATATATTTTTCCAATTTTCAAAATAACGGTATTGAAAAATATACGAAATCAAACTGGTATATATTTTTGTATAATACAATTTAAAATATTCGAATTGAGTCAGCCGTTTAAGAGAAAACAGTGAAGATTTATTGTAATTAATTGAAATTTAATACTTGAATTACTGTTTTTTTTTTCTGATTTTCTGAAAAAACGTAAATCTCACGTTACACTCTTGAAAGCGTTGTTTTCAGACTTTATAGGTGACGCTCCTAGGGGGCGACTGAGGAAAACACAGAATTATATAAAAAGAGATGAACATAATTAATATTTTCCTTAATTATTGGCAACCAGATACGATTGAATTCTAGGAAAGTAGAAACGATACAGTCGTCCTCATTTAACAGAATTCAGGCGGGCACTTTTAATTTTTAGTTTGACTTGTATTCTTCTTTGTGTACTATTGTTGAATTATCAAAATTTATTTGATAGCCCAGGTCCCAAGGATATTCATAATTTAGATTTATCGAATAGTCGTTCCTTTATCTATTTATGTTTCTCCAATTGTGTTTTTTTGTATGTTGGTTATGTTTTCGATATAATTTTTGTAGTGTATTTATTGTTTTGAATGTTGTTTTGACATTAAAGCTGTTGGCCTTCAGTCTTTCTGACAAACTCTGTATATATGGTATAGTTGTTACTGAAATGTATTTTTCTTAATTTCCACTATTACTTAGAAACGCTTGATTAATGTCAACGTTTGTTTTGTGTGTAAATCAAACTCATAGTTGATGAATTTTGTAAGGTAATTCGTGGATTATCTCCGAACTCGTAAAACAGTAACTAGGATTATTATTGTAACCCTTGGAAAAGCTGTTTTTGGGCATAAAAAACATTATTATATTAATCAAAGCAATGCACCCTCTCATAAAGCTCAAAAAATCATCTTGAAATCAGTGAATTGATGTAATATACACCCTATCTACCAGATTTGACACCCTTTGACTCTTCTAGATGTTCTCACTTCTAAAATGCGTGGAAAATGACTTTGAACGAGGATGTAATAGCATCCGCGAAAGCATATTTGAATGGGTGATTCTTAAATAACTGTGATTTTTACAAATTAACATTTTTTTAAATCAAAAATGCTTTAAAACTTGTGTTCTGGTTGCTATTGATCTTGTATTGTGCTCAACATTAAACCTGTTGCTCTACTACAACTTAAATAGAAAAGAAACTAGAACAAAAATTAGAAATTTCACGGCCACGGTACTGACCCCAAAATGAAATATTCAAAATACTTGCCTAATTAGTCTCTTTAAATTCTTAAAATAATTAAACAAATGATAAATTATAGGACTTTGATAATTATACAGAAACATTTACGGTATTTTCTTTCTTGATTTTAACAAACTTTAAAATGTATTAACACTAGAATAACAATTTGTATAATAGTCTTAGAATAAAACAAAGTTTAACATTAGTTAAATCTATTATTCCTAGTTCTACCAATCAATATTAGGGCATAAATGCAGCATAATTTGATGGATTATACAATAGATTTTAGTTATAAAAGCTAAACTTTAGATTATAAGACGATTCTATAGAAATTTTTACATTTAGTTTGAAAAACGAAAATCAAACATGCCACGGTGCTGACGTTTTGGGTCAATTATGTTGAATTTAGACCAATCAATAGAGCAAAAATTAACTGATAATGTGTAAAAAATACTATCAGGATACCGACTGTGCCATCACATTAACAAAGATTCCTAGCGATATTTTGCTATGTTTTCCACTCGCAACTATGGTTTTTACTTTGTTATAAACAATTGAAGCAAGAAAATCACTTTTTTTTCTTAGCATGTTTATAAAATCAAACTAATAAACTAATCTTAATGGTTACTCTCTTCGAGGTGTCAACAGGTCCATTGTAAAGCATGAAAATACCAATGATATGAGCCCAGGCTCGATCCGATTGGATCATTAGTAACAGGGAAAAACTAAAAATACTGAAAAATGTAGCATTTTAAAAAAAATCGTATCTTCGTTACTTTAGAAGCTGTAGAACTGGGCTTGTAGGAACTGATAGTAATTTACATTTATTTTATGTATGCCAAAACTAGGCGCTACCGGTTTATTAGTTTTTGAACAATTGTAATAAAAAGGTTTCTGTTCACAATTTTTGCATTGTGTCCCCATGCGTCATAGATAATCAAACTCAATTTTGAAAAAACTTGTTGAAAGTAGAGGTGTCATTCTACAAAGCCTCTATTCTCATTTTTCACTAAATGTCTGTGAAATATCGGAAAAATGTTAGCAAACATGACAAAAAATGGAGCTTATGAATGTATCCAAGGGGTGGGGGAAACACGGTTGTTGAGGGGAGCGTATAGTAATATATAGTAGAGGCACATACATAGATCGTTTTAATATTTATAATCCTCACAAGTAAGAATTTTTCTAATGACCGCTCTCTTTTGATGTTCTCTCAGTTCTCATTTGATATAATAAAATCGAACAAATCACTCTGTATAGAAGTTTTTTTAGCGATTAGATTCTTTCACCATCTGTCAGAGTGACAGTTACTATCGATAATAATTATTGTTCGCAGTTCCCTTCAACAACCGTGTTCCCCCCACTACTCGAACACATTCATACGCTCACCAAATTTTGGTCATTTTTGCTAACACTTTTCGTATATTTCACAGACATTTAATGAAAAATGAAAATAGAGGCGTTGTAGAATGATACCTCTACTTTCAACATCTCTATTCTGAATTGATATGTGACGATCCATGTCGCATGGAGACACACTGCAAGAATAGTGGACTAAAAACTTCAGATCGCAATTATTCAAAAAATAATAAACCGATAGCACCTGTTTTAGTCACGCATAAGGTAGATATCAATTACTACCAGTTCCCACAAGCCCAGTTCTACAACTTTGATAGTGACGGAGTTATGATAATATAAAGTAAACCGCTAAATTTTCCAGTATCTTTTGTTTTTCCCTGTTACTAAAGATCTTATCGGATCGATCCTGGGCTCATTTCATTGGTATTTTCAATTCACCTGTTGACACCATTGAGATTAGGTTATTATTTTTCATTATATATTATTATATTATAAACATGCAACGAAAAAAAAAACGCAATTTTCTTGTTTCAATTGTTTATAATAAAGTAAAAAATCATAGTTGCGAGTGGAAAAGGTAGCAAAATATCACTACAAATCATTCTTAATGTGATGGCACAGGCAGTATC
This sequence comes from Octodonta nipae, assembly GCA_034190945.1. Classification (NCBI taxonomy): domain Eukaryota; kingdom Metazoa; phylum Arthropoda; class Insecta; order Coleoptera; family Chrysomelidae; genus Octodonta; species Octodonta nipae. The sequence goes on along the minus strand of CM067218.1, from coordinate 16,594,581 downwards.
CTAATAGTATTTTTTGCTCGAAAAAATCTCTATTGATTGGTCTAAATAATAAATAAAGTATTAGACATAATAAATCACAGTTATCTAAGAATCACCCGAATAATCTTCTGTATTCTCACTTTAGGTATGAAGTTCACAAATTCACTACAACGTCAGTAGATCAAGTGTACTCTGGTTGAGTGAGATTGTATTGAATAATAAAATGTATTTCAAATAAAAAATGATGGTACGACAAAACTTCTGAACAACCTACTATAATTTGAATACTTTTGCAATTTCGTTATTCATCGTTGTGTAACATATCGAAAATATTGTTCACCTTACTGTACTTTTCCACGATTAATTTCACCGAAGGTAGTCAACCTCATATCAAATACTGTACAATGTATTTTTAAAATTCAAATGAATTTTAAAGTTATTTCCAATTTTATATTAACGAAATGTAAATTTAAGAATTTATTACAATCAGTCGCAATCTACTTACTATATTTACCTGTGTTCAAGTATATAGCCAAGACACTCGAGGTCTTGAACGTAAAATAAGAGGTCTTGAATTTAAAACAAGAGGTATCGAAAACAATATAAAACAAGCCGATGATGATATTGAAGCATGTGATGATAGTACCACGTGAGTGATATATCCAAACAAACAATTATCATAATTAGATCAAAGAATGAGGTCAAATCAATAGAATTTAATAAGGTTATCAGAAGTCGATAAAACATTCTGCAAAATAACTCAATTTCTATCTCCTACTAAACATGAAATAGATGTGATAATAAGTAATAGATAAAAAAATTCAGCTACGCCAATCTACATGAGTTTTTGGGCTTTATAATTTTATCATTTATTTAAACTTTTTAATTTAACCCCAAGAATTAACTTTAAGGCTTTGGTTTAGGTTTTCCTATAAACTTTGCGTGGCCCATTTATTACTTATTTTTTATTGTTTACCGACTACCAAAGAAATCGATTGGATCATCAGAGACGAATGATTAAAGGTGTTTAAACTTATGTAATGTTTTTTATGCTTATCTTATAACTTTACAAATAGATTCTAATCATGTTTTATTTAGAAAAACTTTTAATATTTTTTTCTACAATAACATTCATGGAATAAACAGCAAATAAAGAATGGCATAACTAACGTAATAGAGAATTTGACGTGTTATAAATCTTGTTCCAGCTGGTGTAATCCTAAAAAATAATTATCTTTTGATTATTTTATGTTAACTGAAGAAATACCGATTACACACCAAAGAAAATTTACGTATTAAATAGGAAAATTATGTGATGGAATAAAAGAGGTTAATACTGTAGAGCACGTGAAGTAGCGAAATTCATGTAATATCAATAGAAAGAGAGAGAGAATAAGCGTGTCGTTCCTGATTGGTCAGTGTCAGTGGTGACGCCTACTATTGGTAGGGTAGAGACATAGCAAGCGCTCCCTGATATTGTCTTTCTCTTTCTATTGTTATTACACTGCCACTTACAGTAACGCCCATACCTAATTCACTCTACGTATAATAGCTCTATGGATGGAATACGCTCTAAAATTAGCCGCGAGGTCGTAAACGTATGACAGCAGAACAGAAGATTTGTTCCGTGTATGGTTGTATCTCTGTGTTCCATGGGCGGACCCAAGGTGGGGGCTTAGATCATTTACCATCTGCATATAGCCTGTCAAGCATAAAATCGTGGCAATGCTAGAAAGAGAGGGCAATAGAGACAGTAAGAGGCTATTTCACTTAGTGGGTGGAAGCAGCTCCCAACTGCGTGAAATAGCCTCTTGCCCTCTCTATTGCCCTCTCTCTCCTTAGTCTTACCACGACATTTGTGCACTGCAGGCTATCTCTAGAAAGTAAATGCTCTAAGGGTGGGGGGTGAACGCCCCTACCGAAAGCCTCATAATTAGTAAATTTAATTTTAAAACGCGGTAATGTTAACTCCAAGAGCCTAGAAGAAGAAGGTTACTTCTATGGATTAAAACCACGTAGCTACTATTTTTAATATAATAGAAATATGAATTTAAAATTATATTTTGGTAAATTGAATACAGAATCGCTCCCACTGAAGCATGAAATCGTCCCTCTGGAAACACCTGTCTGGATCCGCCCCTGCTTTGTTGTTATATTACTTCTAAAGACAAACAATTTATCTTATTGATTACAAGGTAAATGGTGAACTTCATAAAACATTTTGAATACCGGTCTTTAATTGACCGGTCTATGACTAAATCACAGACACACAAAATTACAATAAGACATATGTTCAATGCTTTGGACGTTAGATCATAGAAGTCATGTGACCTAAATATTAGTATATTTTTATACAATAAATGCCAGAAGAAGCTTATAAAATAGCGAAACAATTGTAATAAGTGCGTCTAAATAAAATGGAATTCGGTAATACTATGTATTAATTCATCATAGTATATTCTCATATATCAGAATTGAATTTTGGATTTATTTTGTAGAAGATATTGATGACAATAAAGAAAAACATGCTGTGAACATTATTAACAACTTAAAATGATTTACAAAAAACGGTCAAACACCCAATTAAAGCTTACAAAACCTAAATTTGATTATTTGTTTGATTCTTGCTATAAAATTTTCCGTGAAAATGTGCGTTTAATATATTATAAACAAGATTATATTAAGAAAATAGTTTTACTTCAATTAATGTTCAAGGTTTTTATATTTTTTTTCACTTGTATACAGGGGCGGATCTAGAATTGTCCTGAGGGGGGGGGAGGTAAAATGAAAATTGTGATAATAAGAAGCGTTTCCAAGGGTTATTACTTGGACCTATACTCCTTCAGTATAACTTAACTCTTTCAGATTATTAATTTACTGTCTACTGTGTACTATTATTAATAGTTTTTCCAGTTTTTCAAAGCCTCAGAGGGGGGCGTGGGATCCAGCCCGGGATCCACCACTTCTTCTATACAAATCGATTTTTAAAGTTCTCAGAAAAACAGCGCCTATTAAATATATCATCGACGTATTGCAAGAGTTTAATGATTACTTTATTTAGAATGCAAAACATTTTCGCTGTAAATTATACAGTTCAATATAACAGTTTATATAATTCATTGAAACAAATGCTGGAGATACAAGTTGAATCAACATAGAAAAATGTAGGGATTCCACCAAAAATTGTTATTATGTCTGAATGTTAATTAACTGGTTACCACATTCTACCCACACATCTGAATGGTGTAATTAATATATTTCAGTTTTTTAGAAAATAGTTTATTACATAAAATAGTTGATCTACCACTACCAGTTCGAAGGTCATATCCAAATTATTTAGGCCTCGAACACCCGAACTCAACCCAATATTTTTTCCGTTTGGAAATATAGTAAAGAAAAAGTAGAAGTTATAATTGAAACGATTAATTGGTATTTGAGAAAATAGTCACAATGAATAAGAATAGATAAGCTATACCGTTTCTAGCCCAAAATCGTTAACTTTTACATGGAATTTCCCATAAGAGAAATCCCAAAACAACGAAATTTAACCAAATTGTCTTCACACCCAACAATCCCATCAAAAAATATAATTTTCGTCAAATGACTGATTCAAGTATCTATTTTCAAAAATTAATGTTATAATTCTGATGTGGGTATTTTTTCAGCTACCGAAAATTGGTATTTTTTCCAATATAATTAGTGCAGTCAATGAAGGTAAAAATAAGCTATTACTTTCATCGATTTTTCTGAAAAAAAAAACTTTCTTAGGCTGCGGTTACAGTGGATGCGAATTCGTACGAAAATTAGTTCGTACGGACTCATACGAACTCGTAGGAATTCATCATTCGTACGTATTGTTAGGAACAAATTTCTTAGGAATACCTACGAATAAATTTCGTACGAATTCCCAAACAGTGTAACCGCCGGCTTATCGTCAAAAGTGACTGTGCGGAATTGCAAATTTGGCGTTTTAGGGGTGAAACTAACCCCTTTTGTGAAAAAACTGAACAAAAATGTTGATTTAAACATTATATCAATGGAATCTTCTCTAGTTATGAAGAATAAATATTCTTTAACATTTTGAAGCATGATTTATAATATACATAAAGTTTTCAACCATTAAAAACTGTCCCTTAAACTCGTAAATCAGGAAAACAGGCGTTTTTTGTGTCTCTGTCATCTGAAATCGCACATTAAGGAAACAAAGAATTGTTTAGTGCTCATTATATATAATTTAATTATATATTGTAAATGTTCAACCCTTTCTCCTAAAATTAAAGAAAAAATATTCGTAGCAGATTTAAGTGTTTAACAAGATTATTAATTTATTCATGTATTAATTTATTATATAATTTCAACCCTTAGAATCTATCCCTAAATTTAGAATCTATTTAAAAAAAAATTAGCAGCTGAATAGCTTCAGTTTTCCAGAATCCTTGTCCTTGTTCATGATATATTTTATTTTATTTATTTATGTCTAATTTTCAACCCACAAAATTACCCTTTATGCACATATTGGTAAAAACTCATTTTTTAAAGATTTTAAAACATTTTATTAGTGCATCTGTGGCTTATAATAGATTAATTTATTAGGATAGTAAAATAGGAAAATATTAACCAATATATTCCTAAAATAAACATTGCAATATATAACATTTAAAAGATTTTATTATTTTTTATCAGATATTAATGTATAAAAATTACAACATTCTGTTTTTCAAACTACTCTTCATCAGAGCTACATTTCGAGATTTTTCAATCCATTGAACGCAAGACAATATAGTTTCTAGTTGAGAACCTTCATCATTTGCTCTCCCCTCAACTGATTGAATTCTCGAATAATTATTTAAGTATATAGTACATATAACTGAATTCATTTGAATGTATTCCGACATCCAGGAGTTGGAGGAAAAATTTACAGTTCTAAGTAGGTACACTATAGGTACTCGTAAATTTAACTTGTTTCTATTTATTTTATACGAAGCGCATATATACCAATTTTCATATCGGTATCACTTTGTTTCCGAAAATGAAAATTACCCTAAAACAATACTGACCAAGGTTCCCTCATCCAAACTTCCGAAAATTCAAGAATCACATATCTATTCACTTAATGAAAAGAATCCACCCATCATTTTTTACTCTGACCCAACAAATAGCGATTTTTTCAAAAAACAATTTCTTAACTGTCCCCAGGTGATAATTAACTTGTTGCAAAATAATTAAACTTATTGTTTTTTTTTGCAGGAGAGTATTATATACCAATTTCACGCCTGCATCACTTATTGTTTCTGAGATATTAAATTACTAAAAAATTATTTACTATTATTATTATTAATAAATATAAATTATTATTAAAAATATAACGCTCATCAAATTGCCATACCAGTCTCTTTTTAATTATACATTTTAAGAAAACACCAGGCAGGTTTGCCTAATTCCGAGATTACAATATAAGAAATACGAGTAATCATGATTACTAAACGTGATTTTCACCATACCAAAGAATGATTTTTACGACAACCTGGAAGAATCTCACGCAGATAACAGAAGCTGTATTTTATACGATTGTCATAAACTTCTTTTCTATTAGCTCGTGTATGTTTCAGCTGTTTATAACCGTATTCGTGAATATCGACGATTGTAAATGGATTTTATCGTTATTTAGTGCAAATCGCTCAAGGATATGCGATACACTAGGTGCTCGTGTATGTATGTGTGAGTATGCGGTTCCGCTAAACACGAGGTTATCTTTGAACTTTGCTCTATAAATATAGAAACGGCACAGGAGAATGAGGGAAATGCGGTATAAATAATAAACTTTAATTCCGAAAATGACGCATACCATCATTTATGATAATTTTTAATTAGATTATAATTAACACGCAATAAAACTTACCAAGACATAGCATGTATCTTCAACCCCGCTTCTAACTATTTTTATTTTGAGAAGTAAAATTACAAAAAATATATAAACTCGTCCGAAACTATTTATAAACGTAATAAAAACAAGGTTTTTTAAACAACTTGCAATGGCTAGGGAAAAAAGTATCGATGCTCTATGGTATCGAGTACTTTCTTTTTCGATACCAATACTCTTGTACTAGATACCATATTTTTACTCAATGAGTACATTTAGGTAGGTATCGTATCGAATAAATCTTAAAAATTCACTCTTAATGGCTGTATGGCTCATGTTTACGGCTTAGAGGATCTACTTCCTAGCGATAGCCTACAATGCGTAAATACCATGAGAAGACACGAAAGAGAGGGCAATAGAGAAGGCAAGAGGCTATTTCAATTGAACCACTTTCTATTCTGCTCTGTAATCCAGCGAAATTGAAAATTAGTTGATATTACGTTTATATTTGACAATAAAATAAATCCATATGTGGTACTCAATAGATGTATTTTTAATTAATCTATCCTTTAATTTCAATTGCGGGAGAAACACAACATCACTGGTAAATATCGGTGCGCGCGTTATCGATATTATAAACATTTAAAAACAAAGCCTTTGCAATGAAATAATCCCAAAAAAGTCTGCGGTATGTTCTAGAGGAATGTCAAAACTGTCACTTGGCTTTTTGTGGGTTCAAAAATTATGTTTATCCGAGTTATAGAGCTTTGAAGTCTTTATTTTTGAGTATTTTTTAACTAATTTAATCGCTTATCACTCAAAAGCGATTATCTTTGGAGAAAAATCATAAGACACCCTTTTTGTTCAAAATAACCCAAAAAACCTAAACGACGCGAAAAAGTTGATTTTTTATGTGTCAAAAAATTGTTTAAACAATTTCTCGACCAGGTTGCGGCCAGGCAACCTTCGTATTTGTTTTTAGGAGACCATTTTGCATCAGAATCAGGAAAAAACAATTCGGAACAATTTTGCCATCGGAAGCGAAGCTTCTGCCTAGACTACTACTAATTTAGAGCTTTTACCTTCTGGAGATAGTCTGCAGAGAGAGGGCAAGAGGCTATTTCACTCGGTTCGGAGCTACTTTGATTGATCAACATGGTGTTCATTTGCTGCTTCCACTCACCAAGTGAAATAGCCTGTTACTGCCTCTATTGCCCTCTCTTTCTAGCCTTGCCACGATTTTGTGCATTGCAGGCTATCATTCTCTAGGAGTACTAAAGCTGAACTGACGTTACTGACATTGAATCATGATGTCTGGTTGTGTGAGCATTAGGCTCTAAGAAAAGTACTCGATATTATGAAGTATCGATACTTTTGTTTCAAACTTTTACGAGTTCGATATTTTTTTTCGATACTACTCATGAGTACAGAATCAATACTTTCTATTCGATTTCGTATACCTAACAATGACCGCGGCAGGAATCTGTGTGCCTTAGGAGCGACGCGACCAAACATTTGGGGGAGGGAGAGGGGTTAATGCGCATTTTCAAATTTATTTTCAAATCCTATATTTATTACTTTGTTACAGGCAAAATAAACAAAGAGGTCCTCAATAATGTTTCCAAAATTACTTCTTCCCTATTTATGATTTAATTTTCGTATTTGTTCTATTTTAAGAAATTTGTCAATGTGTTTGTACCATTTAGGGGCCTCGGACCTCCACTAGTTATATTTATTTAAATTATGCAATTCACAAGGAAGGTAGACATTTGTGATTCTCTTTACTTGCGATTTTCGATCATTAGAATCGATCTTTGTGTATGCGATTAATCGGTATACCTATCAATGCTTTTATAACGAATTCGCTCAGCGTCGATCGAAAAATAATAGCTGCGTCATCTAAAATTTAATTTCGATTGCTAAAAAACTAGAGAGAGGTGTCTAACAAATTTTAAGTTAATTAAAATGATTTTAGCAAAATAAACACTACAGCAAACAACTCAGATGCTTTCGGAGGGGCAGCTTGAGATCCCCCTGGATCAGCAGTGACCGCATCCATGATTTAATCATTGCAAATATAATTCGTAGATACGTAAGTAAAGAATAGAGGGTGCTTTATTTTAATAAACTCAAAATTGCTTAGACACTTCTAGTTTTTTAGGAATATAAATTAAATTACCTGTGACGCAGTAAGCAGCTATTATTTTATATAAATATTCTATAAAAGCATGAAGACACACTGTATATATAGACTAGTTGCGAACCTACATCTTGAAGTTGATTAACTGACATTTATTTTCATTTATTTCCAATTTATTTTCAAAGTATTACATCCCAGGTTCCGAACAGACGTATTTTTAGTATACAAGAAAGTTGCTTCAAACGAGTTTAACCGATCCATATTCCTTGAGCGGGTTTCGAGTAAATCGCTGAACACACATAAAATAAATACATTTTTTAAAAAAACAAAAACCGACTTCAAAATGTAACTAATTCAATACTAATGCTACAACAATTAAATACTTTTTATGAAGTCGGTGCCAAGCTAAAGTGAACATATTTTAGGAAGTACATTTATAAGTTGTAGGTACTTCATAACTTCGCTGTTCGAATTTGCACCGACTACAGAAAAAGTGTTTAATTGTTGTAGCAAAAAAATAGTTCATGCTTTTTAGTTAAAAGAAAAAAATTCACCCTTTGAATGTGAATATTTTATTTAAATCGGTTTTTGTTTTTTTTAATGTCTGTATTTTACAATTTTTAGTGATGCAATTGGCTTATTTGGATGCAGTTCTCAAACCTAATTAACTTTTTCTATATTTCCTAAATTAAGGTATTTTACTTTTAAGCATTATTTATTAGTTTGACCAACCTCGTTTACTGTTGAATAGAACAACTTGGTTTATAAATATGTATATGTCTTAAGAAAATTTTGTATATGATTCTAGACGAACTGAATATCTTTTATTTGAAAACAATTTTAGATATTAACAAAAATAAAAATATTTTAATTTGTAATCAAAATTCCCATTTAATGACAAACCTCCTCTACAGTTAAACAAGTGACATGGAATGATGACAGTGTGCGTTTTAGACCATGCAAATCTGTTTGTGAAGAATAAGATTTTCTCATAAAATTATTAATAAATAGAAATCGTTTAATTTATGAATACACACTGTATATACAGATGAATTGACATTTATTTTGATTAATTTAATTTATTTACAATTTGCCGACCATAAACATTTTCATATTTATAATACAAGCATCTCCACCAAAGCTTACTGTAAAAATGTTAAAATGTTTTTCCTGATTTTCTAAAAAACGGTAAAAGCTATGTTATTGATAAAAAACTAACGAAAAAAACACTTCTTGATCCACCGGAACTAATCTAATTTATTTTTAATTTATTATACCCTTTGTTCTGAACAGAATATTTTTCCATATTTTTAATACCAGTGTCTCCACCAAAGCTTACTGTCTCAGCAAGTCGGTAAAAAAGTTTTTTCCCCATTTTCTAAGGAACGGTACGAGGTATATTATTGAAAAAAATATGGAACCAGTTCACGATCCTCCGGAATAGGATCCAGTATAAACGGTCGAAATTCCTTGAGCCGTTTGCAAGTAATCTTTTTGAAGTCGGTTAAAAAGCATATATACACGAATTAAGAACCTCCTTCTTTATGAAGTGGATTAAAAAGACTAAAAAGAATACGCAACAGATTAAATATTAAAATCACTTTAGGGGTTATTTGAAAAGTGAAATCATTCATTTTCATTCTCTGTTTCTGTATAAAATTTTTAAATTATTTACTCAGCTATTTATCTATCTTTTGAAAACAATAAAGTTTAATATTCCGACAGATTAAAATTCCAACAATGAAATAGGACTTGCAAATTTTGCAACACAAATACTAATAAACAGAGTTGTTGCTTATTCATTTTAAAAAACCCCGCAATATAGGTCTGATATGGCAGATCGTTTTATGGATCGTTATCAATTGTTATATGATCAAATATAACTTTTATATAATAATGTACACCTATGCATATATAATGAAATGGAATCCTGCCTGTGGTAACTAGGGTTTTTCTTCGATTATAAATTAATTAATTAAAGTTAATAACGGCACAATATTTCTAGCAACCTTTACATTCAATATGCCCTCAGGACATTATCTCATTCAATTAGTGCATGGTTTTTCAAAAGCTAGAACCTAAAATATAATAATTTCCAACTTGATTAACTCGTATATATATTCAGAAGTATTTAGATTTTACAAATGATAGCTAGAGTATTTGGAATAGATATAGTTTTTGTGTAAATTCAGCCCCTAAAGACACGAAAAGATATGTAAAGGTGGTCAAAATTTCTATTTTGGTTCATTTTTAAGTAATCGTCTTTATTTTCTTCATTCATAATAGAATAATAGCACGTATATATAAATGTAAATATTCTAAATGTACAATTACTATATACAACTTTTCCCAAATTTCAAAGTCAAACCGAAAACCAGGAGTGGATCAGTTTATGACTACTCAGGGAAAAATAATTTAAAAAATCAGAATTAACTTATATACAAATAGGCAAACCAAACGGTTTGGTACCATTTTCTCCGCTGTCCCGCCCCCGGTTTTCTTATTTTTGTTTTGTTTAGTAGCTATTGACGATTTTCAGTGCAGAATGCGTCATTATATAAAATAAAATTTAAAAAAATCATAATTTACGTTCACACTGTCAAAGCCAAACAGTGCCGCCAGATTGCTTGGAAAGAAAAAAATATTAATCGAACAACTAAAAAATTTTTAATGATTCCGGAAGTTATTCCACATTATCACGCTATACGGATCAGCATAAAAATTTATATTATATGATAATAATCATTTATTTGGTACTCGCAAGTTTGAAACTATCATTTCTTTCTCAATATGGTTTGTTAACTAAAATTAGAATTGTGTACCTATTATGTGGCAACTGATCAATCTGTTTCCATTAATGTTTTATTATTTTAGCAATATGTTTTTAATTTATATTGTTTCTATTTTAAAGGCTAATAGTTTCATACAATTTAACTAAGATTACAAAGACCATGATATGAATACAATTAGTGAGATGAATAGTTAGATCTGCCATCATGACAATAATTCTAATGTTCACGGCCATCTTCATTTTAGCGAATTTGATTTCAGTTTGACATATCAATAATATTCTTAGCCGTTAGGTTAATGTACCTTTTAATTCAATGTGAAAATTATCAATTATTTGAAAATTTTCACTTGCAATAAAAAGTATAGTTTAAAATAAAGTAACAGCAGGTGCATTGTATTTCTTTATATTTTTGATATAATACAGAAATAATCATCGCTAACTTTTTGTGTTAAGTTGCAATTATTGAGATTATACATACACTACAGTTTAAGGTGTACTAAAATGTAAGTACTTATGTATCGTAGATATTTATTCTGAATCTTCATAGTTACTTATGAGTTAGTTTCTTGTATTTTCCATTAATAACACTTATTCTATAATAGCTGAACTAACGCCATTAAACTTTCCGCCGCTAGAGGACAAAATTATATGTCATATATTTTCTAAGAATTCAAATCAAGGCTTTTTATAAATTCTTGAAATATAGATAAATTTCACTATTCAAATTTCCTGGCAATTCAAAAGGTTCAATAATACGGCTAGGAAATTTGAACAGTAAAATTTATCTAGCTATTCTATATAACAACCTGTCAAATCGGCTAGAACATGAGCATTTAAACATTTTACGTTCAATGACGGTTGCCCTGCTCATTATGTCCGTCTTGTGCGAGAATATCTCAACCAAGAGAATGCAAACCGTTGGATCAGGTCCTTAGTTCAGATTTATAGCCACTAAGCTCCCCCGATTTAAAACCTTTGAACTTTTTAAAAGTTCGATTTTAAAACGATGTAGGTCTTGTATTAATGCTGGTGGCAAACAGTTTAAACATTTGCTCTAGTGTGAGTAATATAGTTTTCATAACCGTTTATTTCAACTTTAACATTCGTTTTATTTCAAATCAGTCGAGAATTTTGGAATTACTTCAATAGCCGGTTCTTGCTCAAACAAATACCTACATGAATTTTTATTTGGGAAAGTATTATACCATTTTATAACCTCATTAATAGTGCCAACTTTTGTAATAACTTGCCATAGCAGTTTAGGTATATTTTTTATACAATGTGGTGAGGTCAAACTTATTTGAAAAAAAATTTTTCCAATTTTTTGTTAATAAATGTAACGGGAACCTTTGGTGTGTCACACACGTAAAAACAAAAAGTTTTGTACCTTAACACCAAACTTTTAGTTTTGCACTCGACGCACGTTTCAACAGCGAAGAAGTAAACCAAAACTCGTTGATGATGACAACTTCGCTGTTAAAACCTGCGTTGGGTGAAAAAAGAAAGGATTGGTGTTAGGGTACAAAACTTTATGTTTATACGTCAATAAATGTAACAAAATATTTTTTGTGATAAAACAACATACATTGCGGTTTAATTTGAGATTGTACTTTATAAGATAGTAAATTAGGTTACCTCTAAAAACATTTCCACAGTCATATTTTCAAAATTGTAATTATAGTACGAAAAATATTCTGTGTGGACATTTTTCAGTAAACTGCATATATCTGTTTTTATTGATTCCTATGTTTTTAAATTATTTTCCGTGGGTAGTCAGAAACTTATCCAGCTCTACGTTTCGGCTTGAATTTTGGGACACGTTGTATATTGAATATAAAAACTAAACAAAATTAGTCATGACGAATCACTTTACGCCAGATTTTTTATTTACTTTTGCATTTACATAATTAGTTGACGGTGATTTCCCCATTCCCAAACCAGCGGTCAATATTTTGTTTATGTGAATTACATGCAAAAAAATCACATATGGCAAATACTCCTTTATAGTGTCATTTTTTAATGTGTTCTTATAAATAGTTTTTTATTCCATACACTCGGGGCTATTAAGATGTACATGTATTTACTTAGTTTAGTTATGGTATTTAAATATTAGGTATGAGTGTTATTCTGAAGACAAAATAGTTATAATTGGATACTGGTAAAAAATTATAATCCGTTATTAAACACACACACACACACACACACACACACACACACGTTGAGCCCATGGTGGTTGTTGGTCCACTACCGGGCGCCTCCCCAGGTGGCGGATAGGGGAACGCTCTCCAGCAATGGGGAGTACTGAGGATTTCCTCAGGGCGGACCAAAACCAGATAGGGGAAGGAACCCCGAAAATAAACCATTCATGGATATGGGTGATAAGGTCAACTTAATACCCCAGGTGGGTACCTCTGCAGAGGATAATCCCACCACCGGTTCCGATCGAGTGAAAGCCTCGGTGGCCGGTGCACGCTCCACGGATTCTGGGGGGAGCGAATTATCACTGGTTCCGTCACATGGTGACAAGAAGAATAAGAACACTGCTAATGGTACAACATCGACCATTAAAACTAGAGCTGGCAGCAAGACACTATTCAGCCAAGTCCTCCAAAAGGCGGATAGTGCAGTTGACGCCTCCCAAAGGGCCACAACTGAGAGTGGCGCTCCAAACAAATTAGGAGCAAAGATCGATGAGCTCTTGAAGTTCATTGGGCCTAGGCACAATGTACATCATGAGATCAAGAAACTGGCACACGCCATTAAGTTAGAATATGACAAATATCTGACGTCAACGACGCGGCCACCTCCTGTAGCGAAACCTGCTACAACACAGACATCGCCAGTAAAGGTGTCAAACACTCAGACACAAGGTGAAAAGCAAAAGGAGGTCCCAAAAGCGGCTGCCTCAAAAGCAGCCAACTCAAAACCGACTGCATCAACACCGGCGGCCCCAAAGCAGGCGGCTTCAATAAAAGTAGCCTCAGTAGCAAGGACCTCGCCACCGAAGCCTTCAGTAGCCCCATCAAGTAAGGCACCACTAGTTAAAACTCTTAAACCGGTGCTACCTAGCAAGCTAAAGCCCGGTAAAGAAGGTTGCCAGAACATCGGGCAAACCACCCAGGCAACAACAAGTAGGGTGGTCAATTCAGAAGCGGAGCGAAACAATGGATTAAAATCCAAGTTTAAACCGCAGACCAAAAAACAACCTTCAAACCAGTCGACTGACTGGCAAGTGGTAAAGCGGAAAAAGGCCCCGAGGACCAATAAGCAAAAACCAGCCCAACATTGTACGCTGCTTATAAAGAAAGGCGAGAAGAGCTCCCATGCAGATATCTTGCGAGGTATCAAGAATGATCCCACCTTGCAGGATATAGGCAAAAAAGTCAATAAGATCCGACGAACAGCTAAGGGAGATCTACTTTTGTTATTCGCCAAGGCAGACGCTCAGGAGATGGAGCGCTATTGTAACGCCATCAAGAATAAGCTCCCAAACGGGGCCACTGTACAATCTCGAATACCCCAAATCGAGATTGAAATTAAAGACCTGGACGAGATCAGTACCAAGGAAGAGGTAGTAAACCTGCTCAAAGATAATATCGACGGCCTGGCAGAGATCACTGAGGAGGCAGTGAAATCACTTCGACGGGCATATAGATCAACACAAACGGCAGTTGTTTGTCTCCCAGAGGTCCAGGCCAAGAAAGCCATCGCACTTGGAAAGCTGAAACTTGCGTGGGGCACAGTACGTGTTCGCGAGAGGATCAGCCTTCGACGGTGCTTCAAATGCTGGCACTTTGGGCACAACGCCCAGGCGTGCAGAGGCAAGACTGACCGAAGCAGTTGTTGTCACAGATGCGGAGGCGCTGGTCACAATGCCTCGGCTTGTCAACAACCTGCCAAGTGCTTACTCTGCAAAGAGAAAGATAGTAGGTCAGACTGCCGGCACGTTGCGGGTAGTTGGAAATGTCCGATCTACCAACAGGCGATGAGAGCAGCACAAGCCCGTAAATGAAAGTACTGCAACTCAACCTCAACCATTGCGAAGCAGCCCAAGACCTACTGGTACAGCGGGTGCGGGAATTGGATTGCGACGTAGCCATAATCTGCGAGCAGTACAAAAACTTCGACACCCTGTCCTGGGTAAATGACACAACGGACAGAGCAGCGATATGGGCTTGCGGTAAACTTCCGTTCCAACAACTCCCAAATACCCCCGAACCATGGCTTGTGAGAGCCAAAGTGGGAGGGGTTCACTTCTATAGCTGCTATGCACCTCCTAGTGCACAGCTCGAGGAGTTCGAGTTATTCTTGGACACCTTGGCGGAGGATGTACGGAAGCGTGAATCGGTCGCCATCGCAGGAGATTTCAACGCCTGGGCAATTGACTGGGGATGCCGGGAAACGAGCGCGAGAGGACGAGCTCTCCTTGAGACCATGTCTTCGCTCAACCTGGTACTCCTCAACACAGGAGACGTAAGCACATATCGCAAAGGCACAGCCAGCTCCATTATTGATGTGACTTTCGTTAGCAGCAACCTAATTAAAGGGGGCTGTGAATGGCGGGTCGATGAGGAGTTTACTAATAGCGACCACCAAGCTATTATATGGGAAATCAACACCACTCCCAAACGAAGATTGTGTGTCAGTCGTGCGAGGTCACAGCCAGTCGGTTGGAACAAAAATGCTTTCGATGCTGATTCATTCGCCTTGGTTATGGAGCAGGAACCATTGTCAATAGCAACAAGCGCAGAAGCCACTGCCAAAGAGGTAATGACAAGCGTTGTCAAGTCCTGCGATGCATCCATGCCAAGGAGACGGCAGAACAACAGCCGCCCACCAGTTTACTGGTGGAATGACACGATCTCACAACACCGACGAGAGTGTCTCAAAGCACGAAGGCTGCATCAACGAGCACGGAGACGCGACAGGGTCACAACAGAAGAACTAAGGCTCGACTATGAGATCAAAAGACAACAACTACGAAGAGCCATTCTCTCAAGCAAGAGATCCTACTGGAAGGAGTTGTGTGACGAAGTTAATCAAGATCCATGGGGAAAACCGTATAAAATCGTTATGCATAAAATTAAGGCCCCTCCCATGACATCAACGAACTGCCCCGAATCATTGCACCGCATTGTCACTCACTTGTTTCCTGCGAAGCCTGAGCTACCCGCTTATCCTTCGTGGCAGGTGAGGGACGAAGATATACCACCAGTGACTATGAATGAGCTGATGGCGCGTGCAACCGGCTCCAAAACGGTAAGGCTCCCGGTCCAGATGGCATACCTAACATCGCGCTAAAATGCGCCATAGCCAATAGGCCTGACATGTTTCTACACATGTATGAGACCTGCCTAAAGCAGGGGGTTTTCCCGACTAAGTGGAAAAAGCAGAGGCTTGTGCTCCTACCTAAAGGGGAAAGAAACCTCCAGACGAACCGTCATCATATCGTCCCCTCTGTATGTTGGACTCTGCGGGAAAACTCCTTGAAAGAATAATAGCAGATAGGCTGGAGCCCTACGTTGAGCCAAAACTTTCCACCAACCAATTTGGGTTCAGAAAGGGGAGATCAACCATCGATGCCGTGACACTCGTTACCAACATCGCCAGAGAGGCTATCTCGGGAAAGAGATGGAGAAGAGGTGGAAAAAAGTACTGTCTAATAGCCACCCTGGATATCAAGAACGCCTTTAACTCGGCCCGCTGGGACCGCATTTTGGAGGCTCTTGCCAGGATGGAAGTTCCTCAGTACTTGCGGAGAATGGTCTTCAGCGTATTTCAAGGACCGCATCTTGTTGTACCAAACTGAAAATGGGCAAGTAGACTATAAGATCACAGGAGGTGTACCTCAGGGCTCTGTTCTTGGCCCCCTCTTATGGAACGTAATGTACAACGACCTACTCCTGCTCGGTCTGCCTGAGGGCGTCAGGCTAGTGGCATTCGCCGATGATGTGGCATTGATCATAGTGCGCAAGCACATAGAGGAGATACAAACAACCTTCTCATTCGCTATAGCCACAATTCAGAATTGGATGCTCGCAGCGGACTTGAGTTTAGCAGAGCAAAAGACCGAAACACTTCTTGTTAGCAGTCGGAAGGCAAGGGAAACCATCACCCTCAAAATAGGCGACACCTACATACAGTCGCAGCCCTTCATCAGCTATTTGGGGGTGCTCCTGGACACAAGGCTCAACTTCAAAGAGCACATAATCGCGGCCAGCAAGAAAGCAGCTGGGGTACAGGGGGCATTATCTAGAATAATGCCGAATGTCGGAGGCCCTAGACAGATAAGAAGACAGCTACTGGCAACAGTAACTACTTCTGTTTTGTTGTACGGGGCACCGGTATGGGAGAAATCGCTCGAGCTACCATCGTACCGCCGGAAAATGAAATCAGTCCAGCGGCTCTCAGCGATTCGAGTGGCATCATCCTACCGCACTGTGTCTTACGAGGCGGTGAGTGTGATTGCCTCTACCCTGCCAATCGACATCCTGGCTGCAGAAAGGGGACGGCTTTATCGCAGAAAGTTAGAAAAAGACCAGCCGACAGGAAACAGCGATGAAAGAGCCATAAGTCTAGGGCAATGGCAGGAGAGGTGGGACAGCTCTACTAAAGGCAGGTGGACATATCGATTGATACCTAACATCAGTCGTTGGGTCAACCGCCAGCATGGGGAGGTTGGGTTCTACATCACTCAACTCCTGACTGGACATGGATGCTTTCGAGGATACCTGCACAGGTTCAGGAGGGCAAACTCCCCACACTGTACGGACGTGATAGAGGACGCAGAACACGTGTTCTTTTCCTGCCCCCGGTTTCAGGATCAACGTGCTGAAGTGGAGAGGATTCTGGAGACTAATATCGTCCCAGAACAATTAGTAGAAGCCATGCTGAAGGGCCCCCAAGCCTGGAACTTGGTATCAGATTATGCGGAGACTATCCTCAAAGAACTCCGCGATACGTTCGAGGAGTAGGCTTTAGAAGCTTTCAATGTAAGAGCAGTAAACATCTGCAATGAACCACCCTTGCGAAGTAGTATTGAGTAAGAGTGCCGCAAGGGACCATGGTTATAGGAGAAAGAGGTTAGGGTTTTAGCGGGTATACGGTATACTGGTTTCAATTGCAACGATTTACTCTTGCTTTGAAGTCATTGCATCGGGAGTCCCGCACGACGGCTAGCACGTGCTAGCTAAGTACGCAATGTATTTCCCCCCTCTTCGGATAAAAAAAAAAAAAAAAAAAAAAAAAAAAAAAAAAAAAAAAAAAAAAAAAAAAAAAAAAAAAAAAACGTTGAGCCCATGACATCAACGAACTGCCCCGAATCATTGCACCGCATTGTCACTCACCTGTTTCCTGCGAAGCCTGAGCTACCCGCTTATCCTTCGTGGCAGGTGAGGGACGAAGATATACCATCAGTGACAATGAATGAGCTGATGGGCGCGTGCAACCGGCTCCAAAACGGTAAGGCTCCCGGTCCAGATGGCATACCTAACATCGCGCTAAAATGCGCCATAGCCAATAGGCCCGACATGTTTCTACACATGTATGAGACCTGCCTAAAGCAGGGGGTTTTCCCGACTAAGTGGAAAAAGCAGAGGCTTGTGCTCCTCCCTAAAGCGGGAAAGAAACCTCCCGACGAACCGTCATCATATCGTCCCCTCTGTATGTTGGACTCTGCGGGAAAACTCCTTGAAAGGATAATAGCAGATAGGCTGGAGCCCTACGTTGAGCCGAAACTTTCCACCAACCAATTCGGGTTCAGAAAGGGAAGATCAACCATCGATGCCGTGAAACTCGTTACCAACATCGCCAGAGAGGCTATCTCGGGAAAGAGATGGAGAAGAGGTGGAAAAAAGTACTGTCTAATAGCCACCCTGGATATCAAGAACGCCTTTAACTCGGCCCGCTGGGACCGCATTTTGGAGGCTCTTGCCAGGATGGAAGTTCCGCAGTACTTGCGCAGAATGGTATCAGCGTATTTCAAGGACCGCATCTTGTTGTACCAAACTGAAAATGGGCAAGTAGACTATAAGATCACAGGAGGTGTACCTCAGGGCTCTGTTCTTGGCCCCCTCTTATGGAACGTAATGTACAACGACCTGCTCCTGCTCGGTCTGCCTGAGGGCGTCAGGCTAGTGGCATTCGCCGATGATGTGGCATTGATCATAGTGCGCAAGCACATAGAGGAGATACAAACAACCTTCTCATTCGCTATAGCCACAATTCAGCATTGGATGCTCGCAGCGGACTTGAGTTTAGCAGAACAAAAGACCGAAACACTTCTTGTTAGCAGTCGAAAGGCAAGGGAAACCATCACCCTCAAAATAGGCGACACCTACATACAGTCGCAGCCCTTCATCAGCTATTTGGGGTTGCTCCTGGACGCACGGCTCAACTTCAAAGAGCACATAATCGCGGCCAGCAAGAAAGCAGCTGGGGTACAGGGGGCATTATCTAGAATAATGCCGAATGTCGGAGGCCCTAGACAGATAAGAAGACAGCTACTGGCAACAGTAACTACTTCTGTTTTGTTGTACGGGGCACCGGTATGGGAGAAATCGCTCGAGCTACCATCGTACCGCCGGAAAATGAAATCAGTCCAGCGGCTCTCAGCGATTCGAGTGGCATCATCCTACCGCACTGTGTCTTACGAGGCGGTGAGTGTGATTGCCTCTACCCTACCAATCGACATCCTGGCTGCAGAAAGGGGACGGCTTTATCGCAGAAAGTTAGAGAAAGACCAACCGACAGGAAACAGCGATGAAAGAGCCATGAGTCTAGGGCAATGGCAGGAGAGGTGGGACAGCTCTACTAAAGGCCGGTGGACATATCGATTGATACCTAACATCAGTCGTTGGGTCAACCGCCAGCATGGGGAGGTTGGGTTCTACATCACTCAACTCCTGACTGGACATGGATGCTTTCGAGCATACCTGCACAGGTTCAGGAGGGCAAACTCCCCAAACTGCCCACACTGTACGGACGTTATAGAGGACGCAGAACACGTGTTCTTCTCCTGCCCCCGGTTTCAGGATCAACGTGCTGAAGTGGAGAGGATTCTGGAGACTAATATCGTTCCAGAACAAATAGTAGAAGCCATGCTGAAGGGCCCCCAAGCCTGGAACTTGGTATCAGATTACGCGGAGACTATCCTTAAAGAGCTCCGCAATACCTTCGAGGGGTAGGCTTTAAAGGCTTTTAATGTAAGAGCAGTTAACATCTGCAATGAACCACCCTTGCGAAGTAGTATTGACAAAGAGTGCCGCAGGGGACCATGGTTGTAGGAGAAAGAGGTTAGGGTTTTAGCGGGTATACGGTATACTGGTTTCAATGCAACGATTTACTCTTGCTTTGAAGTCATTGCATCGGGAGTCCCGCACGACGGCTAGCACGTGCTAGTTAAGTACGCAATGTATTTCCCCCCTCTTCGGATAAAAAAAAAAAAAAAAAAAAAAGCCCATGACATCAACGAACTGCCCCGAATCATTGCACCGCATTGTCACTCACTTGTTTCCTGCGAAGCCTGAGCTACCCGCTTATCCTTCGTGGCAGGTGAGGGACGAAGATATTCCATCAGTGACTATGAATGAGCTGATGGGCGCGTGCAACCGGCTCCAAAACGGCAAGGCTCCCGGTCCAGATGGCATACCTAACATCGCGCTAAAATGCGCCATAGCCAATAGGCCTGACATGTTTCTACACATGTATGAGACCTGCCTAAAGCAGGGGGTTTTCCCGACTAAGTGGAAAAAGCAGAGGCTTGTGCTCCTCCCTAAAGGGGGAAAGAAACCTCCCGACGAACCTTCATCATATCGTCCCCTCTGTATGTTGGACTCTGCGGGAAAACTCCTTGAAAGGATAATAGCAGATAGGCTGGAGCCCTACGTTGAGCCGAAACTTCGAAACATCGATGCCGTGAAACTCGTTACCAACATCGCCAGAGAGGCTATCTCGGGAAAGAGATGGAGAAGAGGTGGAAAAAAGTACTGTCTAATAGCCACCCTGGATATCAAGAACGCCTTTAACTCGGCCCGCTGGGACCGCATTTTGGAGGCTCTTGCCAGGATGGAAGTTCCGCAGTACTTGCGCAGAATGGTTTCAGCGTATTTCAAGGACCGCATCTTGTTGTACCAAACTGAAAATGGGCAAGTAGACTATAAGATCACAGGAGGTGTACCTCAGGGCTCTGTTCTTGGCCCCCTCTTATGGAACGTAATGTACAACGACCTGCTCCTGCTCGGTCTGCCTGAGGGCGTCAGGCTAGTGGCATTCGCCGATGATGTGGCATTGATCATAGTGCGCAAGCACATAGAAGAGATACAAACAACCTTCTCATTCGCTATAGCCACAATTCAGCATTGGATGCTCGCAGCGGACTTGAGTTTAGCAGAACAAAAGACCGAAACACTTCTTGTTAGCAGTCGAAAGGCAAGGGAAACCATCACCCTCAAAATAGGCGACACCTACATACAGTCGCAGCCCTTCATCAGCTATTTGGGGGTGCTCCTGGACACACGGCTCAACTTCAAAGAGCACATAATCGCGGCCAGCAAGAAAGCAGCTGGGGTACAGGGGGCATTATCTAGAATAATGCCTAATGTCGGAGGCCCTAGACAGATGAGAAGACAGCTACTGGCAACAGTAACTACTTCTGTTTTGTTGTACGGGGCACCGGTATGGGAGAAATCGCTCGAGCTACCATCGTACCGCCGGAAAATGAAATCAGTCCAGCGGCTCTCAGCGATTCGAGTGGCATCATCCTACCGCACTGTGTCTTACGAGGCGGTGAGTGTGATTGCCTCTACCCTGCCAATAGACATCCTGGCTGCAGAAAGGGGACGGCTTTATCGCAGGAAGTTAGAAAAAGACCAACCGACAGGAAACAGCGATGAAAGAGCCATGAGTCTAGGGCAATGGCAGGAGAGGTGGGACAGCTCTACTAAAGGCCGGTGGACATATCGATTGATACCTAACATCAGTCGTTGGGTCAACCGCCAGCATGGGGAGGTTGGATTCTACATCACCCAACTCCTGACTGGACATGGATGCTTTCGAGCATACCTGCACAGGTTCAGGAGGGCAAACTCCCCAAACTGCCCACACTGTACGGACGTGATAGAGGACGCGGAACACGTGTTCTTCTCCTGCCCCCGGTTTCAGGATCAACGTGCTGAAGTGGAGAGGATTCTGGAGACTAATATCGTCCCAGAACAATTAGTAGAAGCCATGCTGAAGGGCCCCCAAGCCTGGAACTTGGTATCAGATTACGCGGAGACTATCCTCAAAGAACTCCGCGATACGTTCGAGGAGTAGGCTTTAGAAGCTTTCAATGGAAGGGCAGTAAACATCTGCAATGAACCACCCTTGCGAAGTAGTATTGAGTAAGAGTGCCGCAGGGGACCATGGTTGTAGGAGAAAGAGGTTAGGGTTTTAGCGGGTATACGGTATACTGGTTTCAATGCAACGATTTACTCTTGCTTTGAAGTCATTGCATCGGGAGTCCCGCACGACGGCCAGCACGTGCTAGCTAAGTACGCAATGTATTTCCCCCCTCTTCGGATAAAAAAAAAAACACACACACACACACACACATATATACCTGCACAGGTTTAGGCACTTTGGGCACAACGCCCAGGCGTGCAGAGGCAAGACTGACCGAAGCAGTTGTTGTCACAGATGCGGAGGCGCTGGTCACAATGCCTCGGCTTGTCAACAACCTGCCAAGTGCTTACTCTGCAAAGAGAAAGATAGTAGGTCAGACTGCCGGCACGTTGCGGGTAGTTGGAAATGTCCGATCTACCAACAGGCGATGAGAGCAGCACAAGCCCGTAAATGAAAGTACTGCAACTCAACCTCAACCATTGCGAAGCAGCCCAAGACCTACTGGTAGCGGGTGCGGGAATTGGATTGCGACGTAGCCATAATCTGCGAGCAGTACAAAAACTTCGACACCCTGTCCTGGGTAAATGACACAACGGACAGAGCAGCGATATGGGCTTGCGGTAAACTTCCGTTCCAACAACTCCCAAATACCCCCGAACCATGGCTTGTGAGAGCCAAAGTGGGAGGGGTTCACTTCTATAGCTGCTATGCACCTCCTAGTGCACAGCTCGAGGAGTTTGAGTTATTCTTGGACACCTTGGCGGAGGATGTACGGAAGCGTGAATCGGTCGCCATCGCAGGAGATTCCAACGCCTGGGCAATTGACTGGGGATGCCGAGAAACGAACGCGAGAGGACGAGCTCTCCTTGAGACCATGTCTTCGCTCAACCTGGTACTCCTCAACACAGGAGCCGTAAGCACATATCGCAAAGGCACAGCCAGCTCCATTATCGATGTGACATTCGTTAGCAGCAACCTAATTAAAGGGGGCTCTGAGTGGCGGGTCGATGAGGAGTTTACTAATAGCGACCACCAAGCTATTATATGGGAAATCAACACCACTCCCAAACGAAGATTGTGTGTCAGTCGTGCGAGGTCACAGCCAGTCGGTTGGAACAAAAATGCTTTCGATGCTGATTCATTCGCCTTGGTTATGGAGCAGGAACCATTGTCAATAGCAACAAGCGCAGAAGCCACTGCCAAAGAGGTAATGACAAGCGTTGTCAAGTCCTGCGATGCATCCATGCCAAGGAGACGGCAGAACAACAGCCGCCACCAGTTTACTGGTGGAATGACACGATCTCACAACACCGACGAGAGTGTCTCAAAGCACGAAGGCTGCATCAACGAGCACGGAGACGCGACAGGGTCACAACAGAAGAATTAAGGCTCGACTATGAGATCAAAAGACAACAACTACGAAGAGCCATTTTCTCAAGCAAGAGATCCTACTGGAAGGAGTTGTGTGACGAAGTTGACCAAGATCCATGGGGAAAACCGTATAAAATCGTGATGCATAAAATCAAGGCCACCCCCATGACATCAACGAACTGCCCCGAATCATTGCACCGCATTGTCACTCACTTGTTTCCTGCGAAGCCTGAGCTACCCGCTTATCCTGCGTGGCAGGTGAGGGACGAAGATATACCATCAGTGACTATGAATGAGCTGATGGGCGCGTGCAGCCGGCTCCAAAACGGTAAGGCTCCCGGTCCAGATGGCATACCAAACATCGCGCTAAAATGCGCCATAGCCAATAGGCCTGACATGTTTCTACACATGTATGAGACCTGCCTAAAGCAGGGGGTTTTCCCGACTAAGTGGAAAAAGCAGAGGCTTGTGCTCCTACCTAAAGGGGGAAAGAAACCTCCAGACGAACCGTCATCATATCGTCCCCTCTGTATGTTGGACTCTGCGGGAAAACTCCTTGAAAGAATAATAGCAGATAGGCTGGAGCCCTACGTTGAGCCAAAACTTTCCACTAACCAATTCGGGTTCAGAAAGGGGAGATCAACCATCGATGCCGTGACACTCGTTACCAACATCGCCAGAGAGGCTATCTCGGGAAAGAGATGGAGAAGAGGTGGAAAAAAGTACTGTCTAATAGCCACCCTGGATATCAAGAACGCCTTTAACTCGGCCCGCTGGGACCGCATTTTGGAGGCTCTTGCCAGGATGGAAGTTCCGCAGTACTTGCGCAGAATGGTTTCAGCGTATTTCAAGGACCGCATCTTGTTGTACCAAACTGAAAATGGGCAAGTAGACTATAAGATCACAGGAGGTGTACCTCAGGGCTCTGTTCTTGGCCCCCTCTTATGGAACGTAATGTACAACGACCTGCTCCTGCTCGGTCTGCCTGAGGGCGTCAGGCTAGTGGCATTCGCCGATGATGTGGCATTGATCATAGTGCGCAAGCACATAGAGGAGATACAAACAACCTTCTCATTCGCTATAGCCACAATTCAGCATTGGATGCTCGCAGCTGACTTGAGTTTAGCAGAACAAAAGACCGAAACACTTCTTGTTAGCAGTCGAAAGGCAAGGGAAACCATCACCCTCAAAATAGGCGATACCTACATACAGTCGCAGCCCTTCATCAGCTATTTGGGGGTGCTCCTGGACGCACGGCTCAACTTCAAAGAGCACATAATCGCGGCCAGCAAGAAAGCAGCTGGGGTACAGGGGGCATTATCTAGAATAATGCCGAATGTCG
Source organism: Octodonta nipae (assembly GCA_034190945.1). Classification (NCBI taxonomy): domain Eukaryota; kingdom Metazoa; phylum Arthropoda; class Insecta; order Coleoptera; family Chrysomelidae; genus Octodonta; species Octodonta nipae. The sequence goes on along the minus strand of CM067218.1, from coordinate 16,569,716 downwards.
GAGGCCCTAGACAGATAAGAAGACAGCTACTGGCAACAGTAACTACTTCTGTTTTGTTGTACGGGGCACCGGTATGGGAGAAATCGCTCGAGCTACCATCGTACCGCCGGAAAATGAAATCAGTCCAGCGGCTCTCAGCGATTCGTGTGGCATCATCCTACCGCACTGTGTCTTACGAGGCGGTGAGTGTGATTGCTTCTACCCTACCAGTCGACATCCTGGCTGCAGAAAGGGGACGGCTTTATAGCAGAAAGTTAGAGAAAGACCAACCGACAGGAAACAGCGATGAAAGAGCCATGAGTCTAGGGCAATGGCAGGAGAGGTGGGACAGCTCTACTAAAGGCCGGTGGACATATCGATTGATACCTAACATCAGTCGTTGGGTCAACCGCCAGCATGGGGAGGTTGGGTTTTACATCACTCAACTCCTGACTGGGCATGGATGCTTTCGAGCATACCTGCACAGGTTCAGGAGGGCAAACTCTCCAAACTGCCCACACTGTACGGACGTGGTAGAGGACGCGGAACACGTGTTCTTCTCCTGCCCCCGGTTTCAGGATCAACGTGCTGAAGTGGAGAGGATTCTGGAGACTAATATCGTTCCAGAACAATTAGTAGAAGCCATGCTGAAGGGCCCCCAAGCCTGGAACTTGGTATCAGATTACGCGGAGACTATCCTTAAAGAGCTCCGCAATACCTTCGAGGAGTAGGCTTTAGAGGCTTTTAATGTAAGAGCAGTTAACATCTGCAATGAACCACCCTTGCGAAGTAGTATTGACAAAGAGTGCCGCAGGGGACCATGGTTGTAGGAGAAAGAGGTTAGGGTTTTAGCGGGTATACGGTATACTGGTTTCAATGCAACGATTTACTCTTGCTTTGAAGTCATTGCATCGGGAGTCCCGCACGACGGCTAGCACGTGCTAGTTAAGTACGCAATGTATTTCCCCCCTCTTCGGATAAAAAAAAAAAAAAAAAAAAAAAAAAAAAAAAAAAAAAAAAAAAAGGTTTAGGAGGGCAAACTCCCCAAACTGCCCACACTGTACGGACGTGGTAGAGGACGCGGAACACGTGTTCTTCTTCTGCCCCCGGTTTCAGGATCAACGTGCTGAAGTGGAGAGGATTCTGGAGACTAATATCGTTCCAGAACAATTAGTAGAAGCCATGCTGAAGGGCCCCCAAGCCTGGAAGTTGGTATCAGATTACGCGGAGACTATCCTCAAAGAACTCCGCAATACGTTCGAGGAGTAGGCTTTAGAGGCTCCCAATGTAAGAGCAGTAAACATCTGCAATGAACTACCCTTGCGAAGTAGTATTGAGTAAGAGTGCCGCAGGGGACCATGGTTCTAGGAGAAAGAGGTTAGGGTTTTAGCGGGTATACGGTATACTGGTTTCAATGCAACGATTTACTCTTGCTTTGAAGTCATTGTATCGGGAGTCCCGCACGACGGCCAGCACGTGCTAGCTAATTACGGAATGTATTTCCCCCTCTTCGGATAAAAAAAAAAAAAAAAAAAAAAAAAAAACACATATATATATATATATATATATCCATGCAAGTTTGATCCTTCTGTTTATTTCTGGATGGATGCATGGATGACGTTTGGAAGAAACTCCATAATCTTCAAGTCACGAATGGCATTCCGCCTTAAGAAGAAAGTATTTGATCAGTGTGTTCTACCAGTACTGACATACGGTTGTGAAACCTGGATTCTGAAAACCGAACTTACAAGAAAACTACAAGTAGCACAAAGGTCTATGGAAAGATGCATGATCGGAATAACGAGAAGAGATCGGAAGAGAATAGAGTGGATTAGGAACAAAACCCAGGTAATAGATGTTATCGACAGAGTGAAATCTCTGAAGTGGCAATGGGCAGGGCATTTGGCAAGAAAACAAGATAATAGGTGGTCAACAAAAATCACACAATGGTATCCTAGGGGTGTTAAAAGACCAAGCAAAAGCCCCAATGTAAGATGGGACTATGACATCAAGAAAATAGCAGGCATAACCTGGTCCCAAAAAGCGTACAACAGAACAACATGGAGAGATTTGCGAAACGAATATGTAAGAGAGGCTACACCATAAAATAATGGTCGAAATTAGCTGCATATGATGATGATGATGATGATATATATATATATATATATATATATATATATATATATTGTAATGAAATAAAGTGTGAGTGAAATAATATAGGTTCCAAGAATCAAACTTTAACTACCAATATTGGCTCAACCAACGTGGGGCTCTAAAAAAAGGCTCAATAATAAACTCAGTAGCAAACAGAAAGTGGGAAGTAAAATTTGTAACTCAGTAAAACATTTATAGATGAGAAAAGTACCCAGATTACTAAAATAAAAAGAAGTGTGGAGTATAAAAGGTAAAAGCATTGATATAATATGAATACAGGTTTAAAAATATACAGGGTAATCACAAAGAACATGTTTTGCTTGTCAACAAATTAGTTGATATCATAAATTTGGGGAGTTGAGGTAACAATTTGCAAAGAATTTAAACTGAAATATTCTATTAAAAAAATAAAAAATATATAAAATAATACAAATCAATATAAGTTAAATAAATATTTGAATAAATTAAAAATACTAATAATATAATCCCAGGTAAAAAAAATAAAAGGTAAGTGATTATTACAAAGTAAAATAAAATAAAATGGCATAAATCGCCAAGTTGAATTAACTACAGTGAAAGTGACATTTCAAAACCGAAAGTAAACTAAGCCGAACTAATCATGTGACAAATAATCTCAAGTAGGAGATAAACAAGTAGTGTTCATAATAAAATAGAACAAAGACAATTAAATATTGCAAATGCATATTTAAAATAAAAGTTCATCAGTAAAAAGGATGAATAAGAAGCAGAGAATGACTACAAATACATCATAATAAAAACGTTGCAGAGGTAAAAAGATCAAACTATGAAAGATTTTTACAAATAAGGCAGTAGCGAAGCCTTAGAGCAACAGAACACGACCCAAAGGAGAGAAGAGAATTTTTTCAACTGGACGCTTTAAAAGTGATAAAAGATATTTACTACAAAACTGTTTTAAAAATAAAAACAATGATGAATGTGTCTTAATTGAATTTTGTATATATGTTTGATTAATTGATAAGGTTTATTGTTTAATATTGCATGATTAAGTAGATAGATGTATATAATATATAAAATAAGTAATATGGGTAATTTTTTATTTTGGAAAACTTCACATTTCTGAGTACTAGTATTAATAGAGATTTGCATTTAAATAATTCTTCAAAAATAATTAATGTCTGAAAAATGCATTTAGTGTAAAAGATGCAAGAAAATTTGTAATTTAAAAATGCTAAGGATAGCTAAATGAATTTAAAAATGAAATTATAATTCAAAATCAAACCATTTCATTCATTTATTTAATAAAATATTAATTACTAACATAATAATTACAATCATTATAATGGGCGCCCAACATAAATCAAAGAATCATATTCGAAATAGAATTTAATAATAAAATAAAATACATAATTAAAAGTAAAAACTATTACATTTAAAAATTCGAGCAATTGCAAAAATACAAAACAAAATTAAATAATAATTTAAAATCATTATCATAAAACTTTTATATCTTTTAAAAATGTCTAGATTAAAAAATATCAAATCAAGTACCCCTATCTTACCTTTTAAACCATTGAGGTCAAACTTTAATAAAATGGAGAATATGTGTTCTCACTTAGTATTTACAAGAAAAAATTGGACAATTAAAAAATATCAAGGGCATTAAATGAAAGATCTCATCATGAGAAATAGAAATATATTTCTTATGTTTTTTAATAATGGATAGTTTATAAATAAATTTTAAAAAATATCAACAAAAATCTTTAAAAAAAGTGTAAGTGGCAATTTTGATAAATCGATTTTACCAACTTACAGCACCTGTATTATAGGCAAAAGTAAGTAAATCATAAATACATATTAAAAATAACACTGGGTCCAATATAATAACTTGAGGGACAACACATTTAACAATTCTCATTTACTTATAATGCAAAAACATTATAGTTCCTATTGGTTAGGTAACCCTTAAGGATTTTTCAATTTTTCAATTCACAGTAGCTAGATAAACCTAGAAAATGAGCCACAGTAAGAAAAATAGATCTCACCAAATTGATTACGATCAATAACAGTCGATCACAGAAAATCTCTCACAAATTTCAGCAAAACTTGTGAGAGATTTTTAATAATTGTCAAAATAGTGCAGTTTTTAGTAAATCAAAAGTTGTTTCAAAAGATAATATACAAATATTTTTTTACGGAGGTATTTCACAAAGAGACTTTGAAATATACTGAAATATGTACAAGCTAGAGAAAGACAAATCGAGCTACGATGAGAGTTAATGGAATAATATAGGTACATACAGAGTGATCATATTTAGAACTATATCATTCAACGTATGAATGATATAGTTCTAAATATGTGGATATATATCTGTATATATATTTACTTATGTGTTTTTATATAAAACACTCGAACCATCTGTCAAGAGTATGGTATATGTTATAGCATAGTATGCCTTCATATACTTAAATTACTCAATAGACGGTAGATGTCACCGACATCTATTAGGTTCAATACACTGACTCTTAAAAAATTTCATATTTTTATAAATATATCTAGAACAATTATTTAAAATTTATGATTATGAAACATGTGCAATAATTTGATCATTTCTTAGGGTAATAGGTATTAAAAATAACACAACGTCGACAGATTTCACAAAGATGTTATTTACAAGGGGTCATTAATCTTTGTTACAGTAAAAAACATTAACACATATTTATCTTGAACTAAGTTAAAACTAAAATAGTAATTCACACTTGCTGATTATATCGCATTGACCACCATTATGGTCTCATACCATTATCTTATCGAATTTTACTAATTAGCTTTTGTTACGAACAGTAGAAACATTTAAATATTTCAAGTTAAATGAATATTGGCCTTTAAAGGATTTTTCAATGAACAGACACATAATGTGTGATGCACATATAAGAAAAGTAGAAGTGAATAAACTTTTTATTTGTCACTCTTACTAGTTGGTTTTCACTACATGCAAGTTAACGAATTTATTTTAACCTTCATGTAAATAAATTGTAGCGGAACATACCATCGTCTATAAATAAAATGTGTTCAACTGGGTCATAAATATTATTGTTAGAGAACGTGGTCGTTAACAAAAATGTTATTGCAAATTATGTTGTTTTTCATTATTATTAACACTCGGTACAAACAATGTTTATATAAATAATAAATTGTTTGGTTTTGCATATATCTTAAAAATGTGAATTACCACTAACTCTTATTAATAATGTACTAAAATGTATTCCTAATTAACTCATCAAGTGAACTAAAGCGTCAGTTAAATAAATAGTTTGTTTAACATCATAGGAAACAGCAATACCTGTGGAACCTTTGATGTGTCACAGAAAAATAAATAAAACGTTATGTACCTTAATATCTACTCGTATAATTTGTAAATAAAAGAGAATTGTGGGTCTTGATTCACATCCTTTTACTACGTGTGTGTACAAAGAGAAAACAATTAGTGAACTTTTGAATTTTTCTACTATTTATGTTGAAATTTCCACTTAAAAGAATTGTAGATTACAATGTAGCGTTAACAGATACATGCTTAAGGTGGATTTATATATATTTGTCAGTGATCACATTTATACCCACTCACAAAGAAAATGTGTAAATTTAATATTGTTTTGGTAAAACATAGATGCTATAGTAAGAAGTAAATGATTAAAAATTGGTTTGCGGAATGTTTTCTCATGTAAACCTTTTTTATCAATTAATATTGTATTAGTAGTATTGTCTTAATATTGTAGAAATCGCTAACGCATGAACAGAAATCCAACTACTGTTACGAGATGTTGTCAAACGTGGTTTCGTTTCTCCAAAGTCTGAGAAGAGTAGATACCTGACATCTAAGGTCTTTTGGACTGCAGCATTATCGATCCCATCTTGTGCTACCTCTGACCGCTGAGCATTTACGGCAACGAGTACAGTGGTGCACAGAATGGCATCATTGGCATGTGGAATGGCATCAAGTCATCTTCACTGGAGAATCTCGATTCTGCTTGGGTGGACATGATGACCGAAGAAGGGTTAGACGACGTCGAGGAGAAAGATGTCAACCTCAATTCGATGTTGACCGACATGTACACCGAACAGTAGGCGTTATGGTATGGGGTGCTACTGCACATGGAAGTAGGTCACTTTTAGTCTTTGCTCGAGGCTACATGAGAGTTCAATGTTATCTTCAGGAAGTAGTGGAGCCGTATGTAGGTACTTCCGTAATCGGCTCATGGATCATATATTCCAACAAGACAATGCTCGAGTGAGTTTAAACTTTTTTGAAGAGACCCATGTGAATCTGTTGCCATAGACCCCCGATTTTTCGCCCATAGAACATGTTTGGGATATGACGGGTAGAAATCGCGGAAATTTACCCCAGCCCCCACGGAGGTTCTAAGACATGAAATACAGGTAGCTCTGGATAGTATTCCTCAAGAAGAAATAGACCACCTCATGAATTCAATACCAAGGCGTGTTGGGGGAGGGGAGTATAGATTCTACAGATGCGATTTCTTTGTCAGTGAATATATATTTTGTGCTTTAGGTAATTCGAATGATATTTAAAGAGCTCGTACATTCATGAAGTTATCTCATGAATTACCCGTAAATGTGAAGAAAAGTAAAAGTCCCCAAAAATTGGCAGAAACGTCAATAATGTGAAAAAATGTCTTAAATTTCCAATGTGTCATAAACGCCAAACTTGTAAAAAATGCCAAACATGTAAAAATGACAAAATTTTTATAAATTTTAAAAATGTAAAAACGCCAAAAAGTCATAAATGTTTAAACTGCAATAGGTTATCACACTAATATAAATGGCACATAATAAATGTAGGATATCAGTTCCTACGTTCTGACGCTTCACGACATGACACGTCAAGCAAATAGAAATCCACCTCTCCGTTACAATTCTGAGCTATCTAATTAAGCCGTTCAATATTTTTACAGGTGATTTTTTAAAGAGAAAATAAAAACCAAAGTTATTCTCAAATATAGCAACTTTATTTTGGGTAAAAAACGTTATATACCGATAATAAAACTAGCTTTATAGGAAACGGATTTAATTGTACGGATCACTAGATCTTCTATTTTAAACCGACTTCCAAAAAGGAGAAGGTTATCAATTCGTCGCGTATTTTTTTTTCGCTTTTTTTGTATGTATGTTACCTGATTTCTTCTCCTGTGGTGCACCGTTTTGAATGAATATGGTCTTGTTTAATAGATTATATATCCGGATTGGTGAAACTTCAAATTTTGGAAAAGAATTCTATTGGTAAAGTGATAAAATTTGTGAATGAACACATGCGTGCATGGAAATCGACCAATATCCCTAATATTTTAGTCAATTTTTCGATAACTCCTTATGGATGTGTATAGTTTTTTAACGTTTAATCTATTAAGGAAGATCCTTACGTGAATTCCAAAATTCTTATCAAAAATTTCATTGAAATGACATAACGGACATTTCCTCATAAATATTTTTAATTCCAACGTAATAGTGCGGTAATTTTAGGCACTAGAAGTTTTAATTGCGAATTTGAAAATTTTCTATGTACATCTCAAGGTAGTAAAGCATAGTATTTTCGGCTCCTTAAATCAATGAGTACCAAGCTCGTTTTGTTTGTATACCAGGCAAATACCTATTTAAATGCAAATTTTTCCATTTTGCGAAAACGGTGCATTTGATTCTCACATTCTCCCGGCCTAATAGAAAATTCAGTGACAACACATGTCAAACTTTAAACTGCTGTTTGGTACGTTTATAGACGGGGTGTTTAGTTATAGCAAACAAAATCACAAAGTTAAGTGATAGAAGGAGTTGCATTTATATGAAGATTGAAATATAGGATGGAATACAATGATAGCGGTCCGTAAGCAGCCGTATATACAGGATGGTTGGAATATAGGGTGGACTGGACGTTTGGTGGTATGAAAATGTTGGAAAAAATGTGAAATTAAAATTATATAGGGTGATTAAAAAACTGTTATATGATGTGGACATAAACAAACCATATAAAGGATGGTTGAAATATATGCTGGAGTTGAATTATATTTATACAGTGTGATTAAAAAAGTATTTCTTTTATAGCCCATAAGAAGTTGCATAAAGTGTGGAGAGGAATTAATGTTACAAAGGACGATAATATAAAATGTAAAAAATGAACTAATTTATGGGCTAGCCCACAAGGAGTTATATACTATGGTTGAAATATAGGACGGATTTCACTCCGTAAATATGGGATGGATTCTACACCATCCTATAGAAGGCAGCTAACAAATTTATGCTTGTCCATGGGCAGTCGTATGTACAGGATGTTTGGTACATAGGTTGGAGTGGAATTATCTATAGTTATACACGGTTGTCAAAAAAAAGTTGAAAAAAGATTACATGGCGTAGTCCATAAGGCGTAAATATATTTTGGACTTGATTAAGTCAACGCGTAAACGCGTACTAGTACATTTTGTTCGTAAAGATTTACCTGTCAATTTAAATGAGAAAGTATCATTGTGTAATGTTGAGGCTTTCGATGTTACCTGGTTCTGACTATTAAGGTTATACCTACATACAAAATAAAAAATAAAGAATGAAAACTACCTGAGTTCAAAAATACTAAAAAGTTGAAAATAAAACATTTTTTAAAAAATATATAACCGACTTCTACCTATAACTAAAAAGCTAAAAATAATTATAACAAAATACAACTCTAGCAAATAAATAACACATTTAATGTTGTTAGGTACCTACCCAGGAAGTAAAAAATGTAAACATCAAAAGGTGCTCATTCTGTACAAATTAATTACCTACCAATCTAGTATATTTTGAAGCCGGTGCCAAGCAAACCAAAAATCCTTCATTGCGTACTTATCTACTAATTCATCAAACTTGATTGTTGCTTGGCACCGACTTCAAAAATATACTAGAATGGTAGGTAATTAATTTCTACAGAATGAGCATCTTTTAATGTTTACATTTTTTACTTCCTGGGTAGGTACCTAACAACATTGAATGTGTTATTTATTTGCTAGAGTTGTATTTTGTTATAATTATTTTTAGCTTTTTAGTTATAGGTAGAAGTCGGTTATATTTTTTTAAAAAAATATTTTATATCTAAATAATATTCCAAGGTTAAACAAGTATAAAACTCGTTCTATTTTTATTTTTTAGAATTTCTTGGGAATAAGACCATAATAACTAGAAATTCTGCATATTTCAACTACTCCAAACGTTTCAAGGTCTAAATCAGACCTCGTTTTGAATGGTAAAAAAATTAACAAAACGGAATTAAAGAAATTTAAAAAAGTTCACAATGATAATTATAGTATCTATTCACAATTTGAATCTGGTGTTATTCCCAAGAAATCCTAAAAATTCAAATTAGAGATGCCACAACTATCAGAAAACAACTATAAAAATCGTTTTAGGAAAGACGAAAAAGTTACGTAAGCATTTTAAATACGATACATCTGTTTAAAAAAACAGAAATTACGATTCTTGTAACAAATTCTGCATAACCCTAGATTTAGAAATTTTTATTACAAAACATAACCTAAATTTAGATAAAGAAACACATTCAACATAAATGAATACATTTACATTCAAAAATGAAAACTGACCTCAACAAACACGGTAAAAATTCTGTTGTTCCGGGGACATTGAGATTTTTTTTAATGTGTATATCTATGGAGGGGGGGGGTGGCATCTTTTGGGAGAACACGGTTACAGAAGTTCACATGAAATTTCATCACCTATTTCCACCCAGAGAGATGCATAATCTCGAGGACCCACCCTGGAGGTTTATCAAACAAATCTCTTTAAAATCAATTTACTATCATCGAAGATATTGCGAAATATAAATAAATAAAAATCAGTCAATTTGATAACCTCCTCCTTTATTGAAGTCTATTAAAAAATACTGTAATTAATTAAATCTACTCTAGTGCCTTAGCGGTAATAGACTTAAATTAGATAATGGTAAAGTGTAGCGAAACACATGTCACTAAGCAAATAAATTTATCAATGAACGTTTAAGAAATCAAAAACAAATTTGATTCTCTAGAAAATTCCAGATAACACAGACATCGACACAAGCCGGATTAATCCAGATGAGAATGTCATTGGTCGTATTTTAGAGAGCTGAATAAATTAACGCAGAATTCGTTCAATTAAAAGCTCATTTTAGTGTGCCCATCAATTAATTTACTTTAATTATTTGATGTGGCACTTCTAAATTTAAATGGTTCCATGAATTGAGTGCGTCGGACATGTTAATGAAAACGTAGTGTATTTGTCGTTCAATAAGCACGCATCTTGTGGATGATAATAATACGTTAACCGAACTCGGCCGGAGACACAAGCACTGAAAGAACTTTACATGCTATAAATATGTTGAATAGGTCTGATGGAAAGCTTCATGTAGTTATAGGGCTTATACTGGTAAACGCATTGTTGAAAGAAAAATAAACTGGTCAATGAACTTGATGGGTTTTTATAGCATTGGTCTAACTAATTTTAGGATAGGATAGAAAAAAAATTACATTTTTATAAAATGTGAAACCGCAATTAGATAGACAAAGGAAGTTGAATTAGAACCTTCTTTCTAATTACATGCAAGACACTTTTAGAGTATTTTATTTTTGGATTTAATATTTGGAGTACAATATACGTTTTCTATACTCTTTACATTTTTAACCGAGTTCAAAAAGAAGGAGGTTCTTTAGTAGTTTTTTTTATGTTTGTTCAGCGATTACTAACAAACGGCTCAAGGAATTTCACCGTTCATACTGCATCCTGTTCCGGGGGATCGCGAAGTAGTCCCATACTTTTTCATTAACATAGCTTGTACCGTTTCTTAGAAAATGGGGAAAAACTTTTTTACCGATTTTCTTATAGAAAATAGTATGTTTTGGTGGAGTCGCCGGCATTAAAAAAATGTAAATTTTTCTATTTAGAACACTGGATAAATTGAAAAGAAACTAACTGGATTAGTTCCGGAATATCCCCAAGTGGTCCTATATTTTTTTCATTAACATAGCTTGTATTAAAGCTGGAACTTTAATCTCCATCTTAATGATAGCTGATGATTATTAATTGGGCTCAATATCGATATTAATAACAGTAGACAGGAAAACATTAACTTACTAAACCGAATAAAAAAAATATAACACAATTCATCATATTTCTTAAGAAAATCCTAGATACGCCCCCGTGTCCTATCTTAACCGATTTAGTGACATTTAGTCATTTCAATAACTATTACTTAACTATTACTGCTACATAGAATACCGACTGCCCAGCACAACTTGGTAACGTCGTAGATTAAGTTTATTTAACGGTAATAGTGGTCTTGACCAAATTTACAGACACAGAGGTTTCAGTGTTGATCAATTTATGGAAATCCCATGTTTGGGAAAATTCGCAGTCTCAATGACTGTAATTATTGCAAATCTGCATGACAGCCATCTCACATTCTGAAGTATATCAGAGATTTAAGTTTTAATGTAAAAAAAACAAAAGATGTTAAGCCTTATCTCGTCTAAAAGTGGTCTTAGGATAACATATTTAAAATTCTTGCACCACAATTAACAGTAAGAGGAACACCAAAACGGGTATGTATCTACATTTTCAATTACATATCTTGAAAATATAATAATAAAATAAGCACTTATAAAGACTTTCGCTTTTTTTATTAAGCAGAAAGCACTTTCTAACAAAAAAGCAGTAACTCATAAACAAATTAATACTTTTATATTAAATTTTTTCATGAAAGATTCGAGACTATTTTTACTTTTTGCTTATATAATTTCAAATAACAATTTCAAAGGCTTTTGCCATTATATAATAAATCCTCAATGTTTTTAGCTTATTTAAAATAGACATTTTTTTAAAAAGTTATAAACAAAAAACAATAAATTTGATGATTTTTTCATTATCTTGTCTGACAATGTCGTCTTCGGTTCGGCGTTACTGCAAATAATTTGACATTTTGCACTAGCTTAAAATAGCATCTTATTGGAAATTCAACTTGAATTACAATCAGGCCATTAAAGCAAATACCTGCACAAAAATCTTTATAAAGCCGCCTTGAAATATATTGAAATAACCTTTAAAGCTTTTTACAACAACAACAATATAGAAAACCCAATAACAATAAAAAATTTAAAATCTAAAGGTAATAACCATAATTTTGTTTACTAGATGATTGTTAATAAACACATAAAACTCGGGATTCTGAATCTCGTTAAAAGTTTCAAATTTTCAACCAATAACTCTAATTTGCTACATACATTAAAATTCAAAATATTTACTGAAATATGTATATTATATTTTATTTTAAAAAAATCCAGATAATAGCAGTGAATTTTTGAATGTCAATTGAGAAAAATCTACATTTTTATGCACATGTAGAAAAAAAATACAGTTTTTATTATCATATGAACAGAAAAAATAATTTGGTCAAGTGCGAGTTGGGCTCGCATACTAAGGGTTCCGTACCACCTTCAAGATTCTATTAATTTTCCACTCATAGACTTTTTATTTTATCTGCTTCAGAATGCGCTTGATTTTTATAAGAATATATATGTATTTAATTTTCTAGTTGGCCCCGAAAAATTAACATTAGAGTTTTATTTTACTAATAAACTTTCAGGGAAGCCTTTTATAATCTACTGTCTGAATTTTGAGGCTCTGTAGATTGGAATATAGAGCAAAATAGGTCAAATTTTAAATTATTAATTACTAAATCTATTATTCAAATTATTTAAAAAACAAATAAAATATATATTTCAAAATTTAAATAGTGTAGTTTCTAAAGTGGGAATTAAGTCGATGTTTAATATTTTTGTTACTATCTTTTCAACAAATGATTTAAAAATATGATATATTTGTAATTCACATAACGAGCCATTTATCTGATATGATGCGTTTGAAAATTGAATTTTTATTTTCCATTTAATTGTATAATTTGTCCCTAAAATTACTATGGGGGTTTTTTTAATAATTTTTCTTATAAATTTCAAGTGAGCACCAGTACCCCTAATTATTTTCAAAATTTTAGGTAGTTTGGTTTCGGAAATAAAGCAAGAAATGAGAATTTTTTATATTTTTATGTTAATATCTTGTAAACAATTACTTTAAATATATGAAAAATAAATAATGAGCCCTTTTATTTGATCCGTTAGAAACAATTATAATTTTTTATTTTCCATTTAATTCTATAATTTGCCCCCCAAAATGAATATTAGGGGTTTCTCCTTATTTTGTCAGTAACGTTCAGGTGAGGCCCTATACCTCTATTTTTTTCCAAAATTTTACAGCTTATGGTTTCGGAGATAAGGGGGGAATGGGTATTTTTTTATATTTTAGTTAATATCTTTTAATTTATTTATTTTAAAAATATGGACAAAATATATTTGTTTTCGTCATAATGTGCCCTTTCATTTGATATATAACATTATGGGTTAGAAACAATTTTAATTTTATATTTACCATTTAATTCTGTAATTTGCCCCCCAAAATTAAAAGTAGAGGTTTCTCCTTATTAAATTTTGGTATATTTTCGTTAATATCTTTTTAATTATTTTTTTAAATATGAGAAAAATATATTTGTGTTCCTCAGAATGGGACCTTTCATTTGATATATTACATGATGCGTTTGAAAAAAAATGTATTTTTAAATTTTCATTAAATTTTATAATTTGCCCCCAAAATTAACGTTAATGGTTTCTCCTTATTTTTCCTCTAAAGTTTGTGCAATTTCCTGTTTTTTTCAAAATTTTAGGCTGAGTAGTTTCGGTGATCAAGGAGGGGAACGGTCGATTTTTTTTAGTTTTTTCCCCCTTAAAATCAAAACTTTTTCATTAACGATATGTACTCCTGATCGGGTCACCAAACTATACACTGATAGTAGTTTAGAAAATTGCTCTGATGTGACAGAGGCAGAAATCCGGAGTGATATTATAAGGGTATCCGTATATTGTATATACGGAACCCTAAAAAAAGAATTTGTTAAATCGAAAGCTTCTTGACAGAAGTTCCCGCTTTCATGCGTGAATAGAAAAGATAGTGAATGAAAAAGCTCATTTAAGTGTGCCCATCGATTAATATTCTTTGATGTGGCACTTCTAAATTTAAACGGTTTCAAGAATTGCATGCGTCGGACATTCTAATGAAAACATGGTGTATTAGACTATTTGTCGTTCAATAAGCACGCATCTTGTGGATGAAAATAATGCGTTAACCAAACTCGGCGTGAGACAACAGCTGAAAGAACTTTACAAGCTATAAATATGTTGAATAGGTCTCATGCAAAGCGTCACGTAGTTGTAGGGCTTAGACTGGTTCATGAATTCTTGAAAGAAAAAGTCATAAACTGGCCAATGAACTTGCTACGTTTTAACATTAGTCTAACTTAATTTAGGGTCATACAGAAAATTGTTAACATTTGGGTACTTAACATTTGAAACCGTAATTATAGATACAAAGGAATACTGATGAGTCACATACTTTGTTATTAGACGTATGAGTCTTTGGAAGTATTTTATTTTTAGATATATTATTTTTGGTCCAACTTAGATTTTATTTTACGTAGTTTTTCCATTTTTTCACTCTCTTTGTAGAAGGTTTCACTGGCTCCTCAAAATATGTCTTTGCCCTTATGGTAGTTTAATTGGGGCCTTTCTTTAAATGCTGATTACTAATTGTCTTCGGCGAATCAATACTACCTCTACATTTGAAAATCTTATTAAAATAATTGTAATACTGACTGATTTAAATATGAATGTTTGTATTTTCTTTTGACATTAAAGTTGAGTTTTATGTTTTCCATACTAACAAGTAACATAAAAGGATATATATTTTTCTCTAATTTAATATTAATTAATAATTATTGTTTGCAATCGCCGTCCCGCAAAACGACTTTAACGTGTCTGATCAAATTTCTGGGGGCTTTCGATATTTGAAAAACGATGAGTCTCATCTTTGGAAAAATTTGTATTCTCACGGATTATAAATATTATAAATACAAACAAAAATAATATTGAAATGTTGGTTGCATTACTAATAAGTTATTATTTATTTGGCTAACATTCGTTTTGCGATTATTAGGCAATACTGAGCATAGTGCCTTTATTAACATTATTCAAGGAAATAGGTGATTCATGGTAATATTTCTAAGTAATCCCTTTAACAAAAACAACTGTACCCACTATTTTGATCGTATTTTCGGATGCTTAAAAGTCTTTCTTTTGTAAAATTGAGACGTCCAAGGATTTAAAATAACACAAAAATTAAATATTAAGTAGATTGATTTATTTGCACAGATTTAAGTCTCATTGTTAATAAGGCCACAAAAAGAGCTCTCGTCTGAAATTATTCCTAGGTTAATTGTTTTTCAATTATTTAGCAACAACTAGGAACACTAACATAAATGAATGAAATTTAACCTCATTTTTCTTTAATGGAAAAAAATGCAATAACTCAGGAACTAATATTTTTTTACCGCATTTCGACAAAAAAGCAACATTTCATACAAGTTTAATTATGCTTCTATTTCTTTTTAATGCAGAGTCAAATTTCAACGTGATTTTGAAAACCTATATAATAATGAGAACTGCTATTGAAACGTATTTTAATGTAATTATTTTTCTCAATTTTAATCAATCATATTTTTTCCACTAAAGCATTGATCTTACAGTGATCATAATCTGAATTCTTCAAAACAATTCTAACTTAAATAAACTATTCCTATATATGGTGATATGTTTTCTCAATATGCTTTTTAAATTCTAAATCTAAGTATATTTAGATAAATTTGTTTTTGTACATTAAGGAATGCAAAGATATTCTAGTTTAGCCGATATAAAAAAGCAAAAAGCAAATGTGGATATATTTGCACAAGTTCACTGTCCCAGTTTTGTCTGACAATAAACATGACATCATATGTGTAATTTGCCGCCTTCAGTTCAGCGAATCTTTATTGTGTTCGAAAAGTACATTGAATATCACACTAGCTTAAAATAATAACACAATGTTATTCAAAATTCACCTTGAATTTCAATCAATCCATTAAAGTGAACACACATACACATAATTCTTTACAAAGCCGTCTTGAAATATATTGAAATAACCCTTAGAGCTTTTTATAGCACAATATAGAACACAATAACAATAAAAATTAAAAATCACATCAATAACCATAAGGTTTACAATTTTGTTTACATGCTCATTTACAATAAAACATGGAGGTGGTTTTGTATTTCTTTAAATATTTCGAATCTAAACAATATGTCTAATTTTTTGTTAATATAGATCCACTTGAGAAATTGAATTAGATCATTTAAGTCCAATTGACAATAACTTACATTTGTTATAACCACATAGAAAAAGCTATTAAAAACTCAATTTTTTATCACCAAGACTAAGAAATATTACTGAAAAAATTTACTGAATTGAAACCGTTTTAAATCTCCTACATATCTACATGCGAGAATGAAAGAGATGACTAGCGAAATGATAATTTAGACACCGTGATGTCTATCAATTTCATGGATAAGTAGAAGTCTCTCAGTTTGGCAAAAGTATGGGTAAAGTCGAGTAAATAAATTAGTATAATAGCGAACAAATATACAATGACAACAATTCTTAGAATTCCAGGATACATATACATTTTGACAACCACTATTCTATTCATCGATTTGGTCTTGAGGACCATAGAGGAGAGTAGACCAAGCATACCACTTACGGAGTCTGTTTTTTTATGTTGTTTCGCGGTGATCCAACACTCTAGTTGTTTGAAAATGACACCATCGGTGTCTTTTTTATATTTATGGGCATTAATATGACTCTCAAACTGTACTAACTCTGTTTACAATATGTTGTAATCCTATGTTCGATATATTCCTTTTTTACAATGAACATGGCCAAATAATGATAAAAATTTTGGATCGACAATTTATATGCAAGGTTCTGAGAGTTATAGATCCCTTTTCTGCAAATCAATATTACAAAACAAAATCACCATTCAAAGTGGGATCTGGTTGAACTGCAGTCATGTAAACATGGCTGTCTCTATTGACTTTGAAGCCAAAAAATGTGTCTCCAAAAATTACTGCAGATACATATTGTGAAACATTGTGACACTTCAGTAGAGCTAGTCAAAACAAAAGATGAGGCACGCTGACGTCTGGAATTGTTCTGATTCATGACAGTGCCTGCCCTCTAAGTGCTCGTGTAACCCAAAGGCTCCTTTTGTAATTTCAATAAGACATATTCGAACACCACCATAGAGACCCGACACAAATCATTTGAAATCACTGGCGACAACATTTTAGAAAGAGGATATTGCAAAACTTGTTCAAATGACTCAATCGGCAAGGTGATTATGTAGAGAAGGAACCGCCTATCGGGGGCAGACAAAAAAACAGCTTTTGACAAGCAAAACAGGAAGTTTGAAATGTCTTTTAACGAAATTCATTATTAGAGAAACCAGTATTCAATATTATATGTACTAGCGGTCGCCCAGTGGTCGAAATTCGACCCTAAATTGATTAAAATTATGGGTTGAACATTATTGACGTTATTTTGTAAGTATAAGATATAGAGTTGAGGCGAACTTAGTATGCCAGGCCTTTGCTATCCCTATTATTTTATTTGGATTACGTTTATAAAAATAGTTTATGCAATATTTTTTTATTTATGTATATAATTATAGAATTATTTTTACATAAATATGTCTATGTAACATGTTCGATCTAATTATCGGCAGATTTTTCTTTGTAACCTAAAAGTTTCCGTCATTTACACACAAACGATTTTAAAAATACAAATGACAAACAACCCAATGAAAAACTTTAATATTTAATACAATTTCCATTGTCTGCTGATTGATGATTTGTTACACAACACCTTTGGACTATTGTGAAAAATAAATTATATTAATGATATAATTATAATCACAACAAAAAATTACAAATATTATTTTCTACGAAAGTTAGTACTACTTGTCCGAAAAATCAATACTGATCTATAATTTACATAGTAAAAGATGGTTATCACAGGGTCTGAAAGAGCTTTACCCAGGCACTGCCTTGTTTATCATTTGAAAACCAACCTAGCATATATAATTACGCATTGGTTTCTGTTGTCGTGTAGAGCGTTTTGAATTTTAAATTTTTTGAACATTTAGGTTGTAAACTTTAAAGTCAGCAATGTAAGGTAAAATATTTCAAAAAAATATATTTTACTCTAGAAGAAATGTACCTAACTTAACCTAATAAATGGGTAGGTACATTTTTTATATTCAAACAAATCTTTAAAATGTTTTTAACAGTCAGAACTTTGTAGCAATAGGACCATCTAATGTAAAATTAATTTACTATAAGATACCCACATTGTCAAAAAACATTATTTTTCAGTATGATTTTCAATAGAAAAAATTTACTTACCAACGTGGTAACCCATGACGATTTTGTTTTATGTGGAAAATATAAAGAAATACGAATCACATACTGTTAATTAACAGTACCTATTTTTTTCTATGAATTGAAATTGAAACCTTGAAAATTCTTTGAAATCTTTTCTATTGAAATTGAAAACTTTCAACCTAATCGCTACAAAAGTATTGAAATGTCAACATTTCAATATTTCGATAGCATGACTATGTAGGATAATTTTAGCGAAGTGCCAATACTTTTAGTTTTACATTTAATTTAGTTTGTCTTTCACATTGGAGTAAACTTATCATATGTTTTTCTCTCTAAGCAATGGCGGCACTGCTTGGAATTGACAGTATGGATGTAAATAATGATTTTTTTATTATTTTATTATATCATTATTGAACCAATATTATAGATTAATTTTAACATTCTGCACTGAAGGTCGTCTGTAGCTACTAAACAAAACAAAAATAAAGAAAATCGGTTGACAAAATGGTACCTAACCGTTTTGTCTTTGCCTATTATATATAAATAAAGTCAGGTGTAATTGTCACGGGTGTTGACGAACTGCAAACAAAGAAAATGAATTTTAATTTTACTATCTAGGGTAGATCTTTTTAATTTATATTTGAGATTAACTC
Source organism: Octodonta nipae (assembly GCA_034190945.1). Classification (NCBI taxonomy): domain Eukaryota; kingdom Metazoa; phylum Arthropoda; class Insecta; order Coleoptera; family Chrysomelidae; genus Octodonta; species Octodonta nipae. The sequence goes on along the minus strand of CM067218.1, from coordinate 16,550,505 downwards.
AAAAAGTATGACAAACTTTGAGGTAAAGAAAAGGGGGAAACATGTCATAAGGAACTTACACTTCCAGGGGTCAGTCCTAATAACGGTTACTCATTTGTTATTTGAAATGTGATAAAGCAAGATTTCCAAACCTCACGTAACGTCAAGACGACAGTCTTGAAGCACGTTGATAACATAAAGCTCTATTATGTAAACATTAACCACAAAGAAAAATTTTGACTTGCAATTGCAGATTAATAGATCAAAGCAATGTTATGGTATTGTAATGAGTATCTATATTTTTTTCTATAGTATTTATGAACAATTATAAACTTTGTTTATAGCAACTACAGCATTAAAGCTTATTACATTTTAATGACTTCCACCATAAACGCACGATTCATTCATTATTACACATTTTGGTAACGAGGTTATGTTTTACACTCGTTATTACTAGAAATGCAGTAATAAGGAGATGTGTAAATAATATATTCAAGATGGCCATTCGAAACTAATTCAGCAAGGTTTGTGAATTTGTATGGTAAAATTTTAAAACCCAGACCCCTACTAGTGACGTAATTTCGTAGGGTACTTTCTTCAGTCTGTTCATTTATTTCACAGAGTTCTCAAAGATTTCAATTGTCAAGATAAATTGAACTGTAATATTCTTATATTTTTTCTTATTTATTTCATAAAAAACGTTTAGGAATAAAATTGGATCATCTACATTTTTAATGTGTTATTTTACATTTATATTTTTTATAAAATCCTATGTAGCTACTTCTTAATATTCTTCAGGAGTTTTACCACATATCCTTCCTATAGTTTCTTCAACTTTCAACAGAAAAGAAAAAACACTTATATAGGGTAAATAACTGATGATTTTATCCCTAACTAACTTTTAGCATCCATATTATATGCTTTTCTTGTAAATTCTTCTAAAATAAATGAATTATCTTATTAAACGTTAAAATGTAGCTTATTACATAGCGACTTCTAAGAATATTATTTATCGAACACAATGAAAAACTCATTTAAATTATATCCGAAACTATAAGAAGTAAAATTAAAAAAAAATAGAGATATAGGGCCTCACTTGAATTTTACCGGAAAATAAGGAGAAACCTATACTATTAATTTTGGAGGCAAGTTACAGAATTAAATGGAAAATATAAAATTAATTGTTTCTAACTCATCATGTACTTATCCACTAAAAGGGCTAGTTATGACGAAAACAAATATATTTTTTACAAATTTTTAAAATAAATTATTTAAAAGATATTAACAAAAATATTTTAAAAAAATACCAATTCCCCCACCTTATCTCCGAAGGTTTAAGCTGTAAAATTTTTAAAAAAGTTATAAATATAAGGCCTCACCTGAATTTTACCGAAAAAATAAGGAGAAACCCCTAATATTAATTTTGGGGGGTAAATTACAGAATTAAATGATTAATATAAAATTAAAATTGTTTCTAACGCATTACGTAATATATCAAATCAAAGGGCTCATTATGACAAATACAAACGTATTTTTTTCATATTTTTAAAATAAATTATTTCAAAGATATTAACAAAAATATTAAAAAATTTACCCATTCCCGTTTATCTCCAGAACTATAAGAGGAAGAAATTAAAAAAAAGGGATATGGGACCTCACCTAAACTTTACTGGAAAAATAAGCAGAAACCCCTAATATTAATTTTAGGAAGCAAATTACAGCATAAAATGAAAAATATAAATTAAAATTATTTATATGTGAATTAAAAATACATTTTTAAATGATTTGTTCAAAAGATATTAACAAAAATATTAAACATCTCAAATTTTGAAAAAAAAAATTGTTTTTAAATAATTTGTCTAAAAGATTTAATAATTTATTATTTAAAACTTAATTTATTTTCCCCTTTATCTTCCAATCTACAGAGCCTCAAAATTCAGACAGTAGATTATAAAAGTCTTTCCTGAAAGTTTATTAGTAAATTAAAACTCCAATGTAAATTTTGCGGGCCAAATTAGAAAATTAAATACACATTTTTACAAAAACAAGCGAATCATGTAGCAGATAAAATAAAAAATGTGTATATTTTTTATAAATTTAAAACCTTCATTTAAAAGATACTAGGGTAAATATAAGAAAATGCACTCATTCCCTGCTTGTCTGAAACTGGAATATTAGAAAAAAATATACTTTGATTCACCTACATTGAATCAAATCTTGAAGGTGATACGATGCCCTTAGTATGCGAGTCCAACTCGCACTTGACCAAATTATTTTTATTGGTATAGAATTTTGGATTTACATATTCTGCCCTGACAATCAAGTTTCTGCAACCAAAATCATTTATTCTTTGTAGCTCCATAACTCAAATTTCCCTTTTCAAAATGGCACTTTCTAAGAATAAACAAACTACTGATTATAGAAAAGCATTGATATTTATTTGCAATATCGGCTTTTCTCTTTATAGTTCTCCAACCCACTTCAGTTGTTTATACAGCACCTGTACAATTTCTAGTTACACAAGTGACTACGATAATATAAAATTCGACGTAAACAAGAAATAGATTCATTTTTCGTTAAAATTCAACTTTTCCTATATGTGTTCCGAAGGTCACTAGTGACATCTTCTAGTTTATTTTTGCAGATTTACGGTGAACAACTCCAGACCAGATAATAAACAAAACTGAAAAATTAAAAAACGAACGTTTCATGGTCAAATTGAAGAAGTGATTTTCAATGAATGTAATTATTGTATTCTCACAACGTATGGTGCTACAACTGCCAAAAAAGTGAAATCAGATATTAACGATTCATAACATTCGCTTCCAAGAAAACGTAAAACTCAGCTTAATACATCCGTCAGAAGTTGCAACGAAACAACGTAAAAGTATCCACTAATAAATTTAACAATGGAAAAATAATTCGTCAATTCATCCTTAAAAATTGAGTAAACAAAAAGGTAATTATTTAACAGCAGTTCCAGCTGTTCCCCCCTGGAACTGCAAAACCTGCCATGAGCCATTAAAGCTTCCCATAAAATTGCAGACTTGCCCCCTTTGGACCAAAAAAATTCTGATTTGTCTCTGTCTCTAGGACAATTTTTAACCGAATTGTCCCCCTCTAGGGCAATTTTTTTTCTAATTTTGCCCCTTCCTAAACCAAAAGCTGGATACGCCCTTGCTGCTCATAATTAAATTGATGTGATTCATGATTGCAGAAGTGGTATGCATTGGTCAGCTGCATTAATTGCAGTAAAAGTAAGTGAGACACCTACCCAGCACTTGAAGAGTATTAAGTCTCTAAAGGTCAAAATGAAAATAATTAAATTTCTTTTTTTTGTAAATTTCTATGTTTTTCAAAATATTTTGTAATTTTCTTTTACATAATAATATTTTATCTATAATGAATTTATGAAGAAAATTGTAATACATATTTCACACTTTTACAAAATTTAATAACGTAAAATACTGATTTTTTATATAATAAAAAAGAGCCGCGGTCATTTGAGACTGAACGATGGAAGTGAAAGCTTTTTACGAATTATACTTCTTCTTCTTCTTCTTTCTTGTTTTCTCCTGTCTCTGTTTCTAATTACTTGTGTTATCATTAGTAACGGTTATAATTTTCAGGAGAGTTAAAATAATTGTCACTATTGTGTTATGACTCAAGTATTAATCGTAGTATGTAATTCTTAATTTAAATTTCTATAAGGGCCAAATAAAATTTGTTGAATTATTAACTTGCAAGTTGAAGCTCATATTCGATGAACTGTAAATGCGGCACAATATTAATAAAAGGTGTATGAAATTTAAAGCGTTCTTTCTGACTTCTGACAAATGTCAAGTCCGTAATGCTTTCGCAAAGAGAGAATTGTAGTTTTCATTAGAAAAGCAAATCTTGTGCAGATTTTCTATATTAATTGGATGTTATATTAGTTTATTTCCGATGTCGAAACAAATGAAATCTCAAGTTATCCAGTTCATTCCCTTGCTCATCTATTTCAATATGTGTAAATGTGGGCTCCCGATAAGAAGCTTTGGCTTCAATAACATAATGATTGTTTAAATAGTATACATATCTGTATGTCCCCCACTAAAATGTTGCTGATTTTAAATAATATGAATAACGAAAATTGAAAAAATATCAAAGTCATTCTGATTGTCACAAATTTATTTGATAATCCAGAAAAACCAATAAAGTAAGATAATTTCTGGAATGAATGTAGTATTTATACAGAAAGTCTCACAACGACTCTAGATTCGGAGTTGAAACGTCTCCACATCAAATAAATATCAAATTATAAATAACTATTTCTCTCAAAACATTTTTCAGAAAGACTCTCCAAAACAGACAACCAAATGAGGAATAAAAATTGCAATGTTAATTGGAATTAACTTTTATACAATCATGATTTTTTTATATTTTGCACACACTTCATCAAATTTATCTACTATTAGAGTTCCAAAAATATTTCAGAATAAAACATGTCGTCATAATCTCGAAATTGTATTCAAATACACACTTCTAAAAAATTTTAATCATATGAAAATCAAATTCACGTTTACGTCTGTAATTTTTTGCAAAATGATAAGCCTTTATTCTGTAGCTGAACGCGGTTAAACAAAGGAAAGGCGCCTATAAATGAATATATTTTTTCCATCTAACCAAATCATCTCATAAACAATTGTTTTGTACTCGATTACTTCCCGAAAAATTCCCCTTGTAAATCCTTGTAGAACAACATATAGATTCATACATTACGAATCAACGTACAAAATTAAATCGATAATATCAAAAATAAATAAAACAAACTTAACTATATCATAACTAGGAGCATCCACCCCAACCACTATCGCACAAATTCGCTTGAGAGATAATCATTTATTGATATCAGCACGTATCGGTCAAATTTGAAAACATTTCCATTTTTTTTTTCCTTAATTCGAAGGAAAAATAATGATTCAGTTCTATGATACTTGAAAAAGCTACCTTGAATATAATTGTTATAGTTGCTTGTATGGTTTGGGTATAATATGCGAGGGATAGAGATTTCAATGAGTGCTAATATCTTTTCTTCCTCCAAGAAATATACTGCCTTTATTCAGACATTCACTAGATTCTATATTGGTTTTTTTATCGAACATGTCAAAATCATTTTTTAACGATATAAAAAAATAATAATAAATTTCGCTAAATTGGTCTAAGCTCTTTATGGTTGAAAAACCAAGTGAAGAAGTACTACTATTCACAACATTTATTCAAAGAACACAACACTAAAATTGCTACCTCTGATAGAAGATAAAGCAAAATATCATATTAAAAAAATACTTAGAAGTTTAGCAATAAAAAAATAATTCAGGAATTGGTTCGTGTTATAAAAGTGATAATTATTTAACTCAACTAAAAGGTTTTAAATTTCTAAATATAACATTGAGCGCTCCCGCAAAACGGAACCCGATTCAACTTGTGGTTGCAGTAAAATTGATATTCAATGGTGAACTGCATTGACTACAGTGAAAGTAATTACGCAAACCACATACTACTTGAAGAGGATGAAGTCTTCAATGAAAGCAATAATTAATTTTCTTCATATTTTGTAAATGTAAATTATCAAATTCTTAAAATACTTTGTAATTTTATTTTTTATATTAAATTTATCTACATAAAAGTATTTATATACAGGGTGTTTTGTTGAAGGTTCGCCAAACTTGGAGGGCAGATAGGTGGGCTCATGTTATGTTATGCAGCCCATATAACGTCTAGATATCCTTACGGTTTTTGTTTTTTTAATTTAATTTTTTTTCATATTTCTCAGATTTTTACATTTGAACTGTTGTAAGTTCTTTATTTTTCACTGCATCTTCACCAAATAAACTTAAATGTAATCAATGATGTTTGTTTCTCATTTGCATGTGATATTTGCCACATATAATTGGTTGAAAAAATGGCGAGGTTTCATAAAGTGATTAAGTTAAACACTTTATCACATTATAAAAAAAAATAGAAGCACATTGAGAACTTTGAATGCTTACAAAACTCCTCTACTTCAACCCCTTTTCAACTATATATCAAGCGTATTGGAAAGTAGTCAGTATCATAAAAAAATTTGAGATTGTAACTTACAAGGTTAGAACTACAAAAAATAAAACATACATCAAGTTGCAATAATTTGTTATAAATTTTGTACAAACCGGCTTCTACCGCTACGGATGCAATCGCGACACCTTTTTCTGGCTCCTACAGTGGTAGTCTCTAGTCGCATCTTATCCCAAATTATTTCAAAAGCAACATTTATTCTTTCCCTTAACTGCTCTTTGGTTTCTATTTCACTCTCATAAACGAGTTGTTTGGCCCGTCCACTTACAAAAAAATCAATAGGAGTCAGATGTGGCGACCTTGGAGGCCACTCTCTCTGACGGTTCCTCTATAACGTGCTCGACAGCCATCTTTTTTGAATTTGGTCAGGCCAAGCAACTCGTTTATTAGAGATAAATAGAAACCAAAGAGCAATTAAGAGAAAGAATAAATGTTGCTTTTGAAATAATATGGGATGAAATGCGACTAGAGACTACCACTGTAGGAGTCAGAAAAAGGTGTCACTATTGCATCCGTAGGAGTAGAAGCCGGTTTGTATAAAATTTATAACAAATTATTGCAACTTGATATATATTTTATTTTTTGTATTTCTAACCTTGTAAGTTACAATCTCAAATTTTATTATGATACTGATTACTTCCCAATACGTGGGATATATCGTTGGAAAGGGGTTGAAGTAGAGAAATTTTTGCAAACATTGGAAGTTCTCGATATGCTTCGATTTTTTTTGTAATGTGATTAACTTAAGTACTTTTTTATAGAACCTCGCCATTTGTGGACTCATATAATTTTTTCAACCAATTATTTGCGTCAAATATCAACTGCATATGAGCAAACAAACATCATAGATTAGATTTAAGTTTATATGGTGAAGCTGCAGTGAAAAATAAAAAAGTTACAACAGTTCAAATGAAAAAATCTGAGAATTAAGAAAAAATAATTAAATTAAAATAAAAGAAAAATGGTAAGATATCTAGATGTTATTTGGGCTACATAATATAGCACATGAGCCCACCTATCTACCCTAAACGTTTGGCGAACCTTCTACAAAACACCCTGTATAATTGTTTGAAATTTTATTCGCATTATTACAAATCACTTAAAACTATCTATTGTAAAATATATTTTTTCTCACTTTTCCAAATTACAATAAATTTTGAGATAAATGTTTTTCCTTTAAATAACATAACTATTGCTTAAGTAGTATACCTAATTATTGCTTTTCCCCCTCTAAAATAGTTCTAATTTTAAATCAGATGAAAAAAGTCGAAATAATCTAGAAATATTGTGGAAATAAACATTTGCAAAAAAAAATGTAGTGATGTGCAACAAAAATCAATAATACCGACTTACGTTTATCATAGCCGCTCCGGCCACAACCATCCACCCCCAGCCCCCGTTGGAGGGGGCGATTTTGCCATTCGACGACATATTCTAAAAGCAAAACGCACTTAACCGCGTTTCAAATAATCACTGCTATCACCAGATATCGGTCGAAAGATTTTTTTTCCGTACTCACTATTATCTGTTTTTTGATAATAAATTCTCGATAATAACTTTGGTTGCCAACGAGACACCAGGTCGCCTGATGATTACCTAGACGAAACGATCTCAACAACTTAACACCATTTTAAACTTACAATCAGGTTAAAATAAATTCAAAGAATGTATGTCTTGTATTCCTACAGTATATGGAGGCATAACTACCAGAAACTTTGATGAACTCAGATATGAATATTTCATAGGTCTAACATTTAGCTGGCAACCTCTATAGGAAAAGCAGTGAAACAACAAATCAAAAGATTCTACCTTAAATGTTTAGCATAAAATAATTTTCAATTCTTCCTACAGAATGGCATTGACAAAAAGGTAATGTTTAATGCCAATTAAAATTATGCAGGACCTAACAACGTTCTAAAGTATATTTTCCTCTTTTACAAAACAGGATGCGAGTCAACTTATAACTGCAGAACAAATTACATGCATTGGGCACCAGCATTGATTACAGTGACAGTATCTGCAAAAACACCCACTACCTGAAGAGGAAGTCTTCAAAAGTGAAATCAAAATAATAATTAAATTTCATTATATATTTTATATATGTAAATTATCAAATAGAAAAGTTTCCATATTTATTAAACTATTATCTCATTTTTCTTTATGATAATAGTACTTATAAGTAAGTGTCTGTAACATTTTGTAGCATTATTTCATATCACTAAAAACTACGTTTAATGAAATTATGGAGAAAATAGTTTTTCTCATTTTTCCAAATTACAATAAAGTTTGTAAACAAGTGTTTTTTATACAAATAACACAATTATTATATAAATAGTGTAAATATTTGTATACCCTTAGCGAAATGTTTCTGGTTTTAATTAATATGAAAAACAAAAATTGAAAATACAATCAAATCAATCACAATTGTGTTTAAGAATAAAAAGTTTTAATGTCTATATGTTTTCATTGACTCGACAATAATATCTAGTGCCAAATGCTGTTAAATGAATCAGAAGTATGTAACCCTCATTATAAAATGATCACATTATCATCATGGTAGTATTGTGACCATTAAAAATGTATTTGGCAAACCATTAAATGAGAAGATTGAAGAATTAGAATATAGTATTTATGTAGAAACTTTGACCTCAGATTTAAGATGAAACGTCTCAGCATCAAATAAGCATCAAAATGAAAATAATTCTTTCTCTTAAAACATCTGTGAGAAAGGCTCTTTAAAAGAGGCAACCAATAATACGGGCAGTCCTATGTTATTCGAAATAAGAACTAAAGTAAGGCGGGTAAGTTACAATGAAAAATTGAAATTAAGTTTACACAATTATGTTTTTTAGATTATCTTTAAGTTTTCTTGGGCATAACACCACAATTGAATTAAAAAGCTGTTTATTGTGATGTTATTCCCAAGAAAACTTAAAAATAATCAAGAACATGCCACAAATAACATTTAGAAGACAATGTTTATTAGATTTAAACACATTTCGTCAAACTTGTCTATTATTATAAACAATTGTAAAACATTTCACAATAACACACATCCTCAAAATCTATAAATTTAGCTTGAATAACAGTTTGCAAATTAATTAACGTTTGTCTGTTAACTTTTTTACAAAATGATAAGCCTTTATTGTCTTTATTTAACACAGTCAAACAGAGTCAAGGCGCGAATAAATGAATTTCTTTGTCCTATCCATCTAACCAAATTATTACACAAACAATGTTTTTTTATTTAATTTTCTTTTCAGTATTGAACAGAAAATGTTCCTTGCACAGCCTTGTAAAGCACAGTACAAATTCATAAATTATAAACAAAAATAATAGCCACCCGACCACGATCATCCACCCCCCAACGATTTTGCCACCCATCCACAGTCCAAAAGACCAAGGCACTAACCCGGCTTAGAGATAATCACTGCTATTACCAAGTGTCCGTCGAATTTGAAAGCATATTTTCTCCTGTATTTATTTATATATGTTTTTTACAATAATAATATCTTGATAATAATTTTGGTTGACAACAGAACCCAAAATTTCCTAATTATAACAGTGACAGTGACACTAACTGCTAAGAACGCCCACCACCTGAAGACAATGAAGTCTTCAATGGTCAAGAAGAAAATAATAATTAAAAATCATTATATATTTTCTAGATATAAATTTCTATATTTATTAAAGTATTTTCTAATTTTCGTTTATATGATAATCGTACTTATATGTTATTGTTTGTAACATTTATTCGCTTTATTTCATCAAGAAAAAATATCTCTAATGAAATTATACTGAAAATAGGTGTAAATTTTTTTCACTTTTTTTCAAATAACAATAATGTTTGTCAAAAAAACCTTTTTTTATAGAAATAATATAATTATTATTTAAATAGTGTAAATATTTGCATATCCCGACCAAAATGTGTATGGGGTAATTAATATGAAAAAAACAAAAATTGAAATAACCATCAATGTCAGAATTTTCTTGAGGAATTTTTTTATTTAATTTGTCTAGTATATTATAGTTGTAAAACTATTTGGCAATAAAACACGTTCTCATAATCTAGAAAATTTGTTCAAATAAACATTTGTAAATCATGTGGAAAGCAAATTAAGTTTATGTCTGTTAATTTTTTTACTAAAAGATAAACCTTTATTGCCTAGCTGAACGCAATTAAACAAAGGCAAGGCGAGAATAAATGGATTTCTTTGTCCTTATCCATCTAACCAAATTATCACACAAACAATAGTTTTTTATTCAAATGCTTTCCTGTACTGAACGGAAAATTGTCCTTAAATAACCTTGTAAAGCACAATACAGATGCATACATTATAAATTAAATTCCCGACAAAATTAATCCATAGCAACAACAGTAAATAAAACAGACTTACGTTTATCATAGCCGCTCCGGCCACGACCATCCACCCCCAACCTCCATCGGGGGGTACGATTTTGCCTCCCGTCGACATATTCCAAAAGCCAAACGCACTAACTCGCGCTAGAGATAATCACTTCTATCACCAGGTGTCGGTCGAATTTGAAAGCATTTTTTCTCCCGTACTTACTCTTATCTGTTTTTCCGATAAATAAATCCTCGATAATAACTTCGGCTGACACTAAAACGCCAGAGATCGCCTAATGATCACCGAGACGACGCGTGCTTGTTAGTCAACAGCTTAACCGCCTTTTAAACTCGCGGTCAGGTGTAAATTAAGTCGACGTTAAGTCGCTTCAAATTCTGTTGTGGTTTAGCTTTTGTTGCGTTCGATCGGCAGTGGCCGACGGAGACGCTCTCGGGAAGTAGGGGAGCTTTTTAATTGTTCCGGGCTATTTAATTAGACGGTCCAGTAACTTTTTCGGTTTCGCTTCACAGGGTGATTCGTCCGGTGAGAGGAAGTTGTTGACACAGCTGGGAACTATGGGAAAAATAAATATTTCCTATTATAGTGATGTTAACGAAAACCAGAAATAATTTAAATGATGAAAATTACAAATATTTAAGTTTACTGAATAACAAAATAATTGTTAAACAAGATATGCTTAGACTCTATTGCGTTGAGCAGGAAATTACTTCTAGTAGAGCTTATAAATGTTGATGGTCTAACTATATATTTTAGACTATAGACATATTGCCTGTTACAGTTCCCCTCTTTTCCTCAGTCTACCTGCACTTCTTCTTTCCTTACATTGTTGATAGATATTTTCACTTCATTTATAACAACATGAATACATGCACAAGTTATATAGAAGCTAAATATGTATGTTTATTTCTGTTTATAAATTCTCAAAAATATCAAACATGTCAAAATTGTTAAAACTCTTAAAAATGTCAAAATGTCAAAAACGTCAGAAATGTCAAAATTGTCAAACATGTCAAGAATGTCAAAATTGTTAAAAAGTCAAAAATGTCAAAAATGTCGAACTTCAAAAATGTGAAGGGTCAAAAATGCTCAAAGTTTCAAAAATATTAAAAAATGTCAAAACTGTTAAAAATATCAAAACTTTCAAAAGTTTCAAAAAAGTCTAAACTTTTATAAATTGTCATAAAAGTCAAAAAGGTCAAAAATGTCAAAAATCACAAGAATATTAAAATTGGCAATAGTATAAAAATTGTCAAATATATCAATTATGTTAAAAATGTCAAAAATTCCAAATATGTCGAAAATGTAAGAAATTTCCAGAACAGGAAATTCGATTAGAGCGTTAAATGTGACACGTACAGTTTTTTCTTTGTGTTCAGAACAATCCTTAAATCTCCATAATTTCTTCTGTGGCTATTACCTTCTTGTTAAAACTGTCAAAAATTCTTAAAATGTCATAAATGCCAAAAATTACAAAAATATCAAAATTGTCAATTGTCAAAATTGTCAAATATGTCAAAAATGCCAAAAATGTTGAGAATGTTGAAATTGTTTAAAATTTAAAAATATTTTAAAGCGATGGACAACCAATTCAGAATCGACTTTGAAACGTTTGGTTTTTCTTTCTATATACAACTTTTTATTTCGATTGAGCTGTTATTTCCCAAGAAAACATAAAAATTATCAAGAATAGCCACAAATAACATTTAGAAGACAAATGTTAAAAATATCGAAAATGCCAAAAATGTAAAAATATTTAAATAGTCAAAAATGTCAAAAACTTATAATGTCAAAAATGTCAAACTTCAAAAAAGTGAAGTGTCAAAAGTATCCAAAATGTCAAAAATATTAAAAATGTCAAAACTATCAAAAATTCAAAATTTTCAAGTGTCAAAAAAGTCAAAAATTCTATACGTTGTCATAAAAATCAAAAAGGTCAAAAATGTTAAAACTGTTTTCTGAAGGATACTTGTGGCATATTTTTCAATGTCTAAGTGTTTATTGGGAAATAACACCACACTTTAAAGGAAATTGCTGTATATTCCAAACGTTTCGGGGTCTAGATCAGACCCCGTTGTCAATGGCTAAGAAACTACGTCAAAAATCAAATAATAAACATTGTCAAATATTTAAATTTACATCTTGGAATTGTACCTTTTAATCCGTAGTTTCTTAGCCATTGACAACGGGGTCTGATCTAGACCCCGAAACGTTTGGAATATACAGCAATTTCCTTTAAGGTGTGGTGTTATTTCCCAATAAACACTTAGACAATGTTAAAACTGTCTAAAATGCTTAAAATGTCATAAATGTCAAAAATTACAAAAATGTCAAAATTGGCAATAGTGTAAAAATTGTCAAATATATCAATTATCTTAAAAATGTCAAAAATTCCAAAAATGTCGAAAACGTCGAAAATGTAAGAAATGTCCAGAACAGGAAATTCGATTAGAGCTTTAAATGTGACACGTACAGTTTTTTCTTTGTGTTCAGAACAATCCTTAAATCTCCATAATTTCTTCTGTGGCTATTACCTTCTTCATTTTTGTTTGTTATTACCCATGCGTAGCTTGCGTTGTTAATTATCAGTGCATTAATTTTTGGGTCCACGTCATTGCTATAATTATATTGTAGGAAATTTTAAATCCAAGATACCTGGACTTATTCACTGTTGTAGTATTGAATAGTATGTGTTTGTTCGGGGGTTTTAAATAACTTTTGATAATTTCTGACTAACAGGCAAATAATCAAAAATCAAAGTGTAGTATGGACAATTTGTGAAAATTGCCACTCCTGCACAATTTTGTTTGGCAACTACGAAAAGTTAGGCTAAACTCAATATTACCAAAGTGCCTCAGCAAAACCTTGTCTGTCAACGATTCCTGAGAAGAAATCGAAACGTCACGTTTAAACATATAAGTATATTGAAATATATCACATATATTACATAAGAAAACTTTCGATTTCGATTATTTATTTATCTGTATTTCAGATGGTGGTGACGAAGGAAACATCATATAAACAATCAAAGAAGATCTTTACTTCTTCAATCATTTAGATATTGCTTAACTTTAGTCATCTTCAAATACATTCTCATATCAGACCACTTGCTTATCTGTTGTAGCACATATATTCTGTTTTTTAAATCATCTTTTTTCTTTCGTAACTAATATTGTGTTGTCTGCGTATAGCAGTGAGTTAAGTAAAGTGTTTTTGTACATGCGTAATATATTGTTATAACATTCACTTTACGCTGCCAAAAATTAATAAACCTACGAGAAGATGAAAATACAATAAATCCTACTAAATATAAAATAAAAAAGAGCTACAATAACCGGACTCCCGAAAACTTCGATTGATGAAAATATGGAATCGAATACACTGGCAGACCAGAGATGACCGGCAAAATTCTCGAACTGGGCAAATCTTATATTAAACGCGATTGTTATGGGTGAGCACTTTGAGTTGAAGGCAGCATGTAGCACATCTTTTTTCACTATTCATCACTTTTGTTTTGTAAATAAGTGAGTTTATTTTGATCAAATAAAGACTCTACGATTTGGGTGGAGGATGATTCAAGTAAGCCACCCTGCCCACTCGAGTGGGATTGTTTCCAACATCACAATACCGAAAAAGAGCCCGACCCTAACTTTAATCAGTTTTACAACCAAATATCCATCGCTATATCCCACACCAAAACTTCCCAATCTTTTGGTAACGTAATAAAGTTTATTTATTAGTGGAATTTTAGTTTTTTGGAACAATGAAGTTGCTTATCCTACTAATCAATTATATATTTTTTGTTTATGATTTGCTGGTAAATAAAACCACAGTTGAGTTTCAATATCAAATTTATATTTTATTAATTCAAATTTTAATGTTTTAATATGACTGACAACGAAATCAGATTAAGATTTTGAAATATTTGGATTTTTTTGGAACACAACCTTTTTGTCTCAAGTGCGATGTTATTTACCCCATAAACACTAATATATAAATTGGAAAAAGTTTATTAGTTTATAAATAGTTTCTAAGAAGCTTATACTGCAGATCAAAAAAATTGTGCCGATCCAAGAAGGTGAGGTGATGGGGGCGATCACCCCCTCCGAAAGCTTCAAGTTTAGTAAGTTTGATACTAAATTAAGAAAAACATTACATCTAAGAGTTTAAAATAAAGTAAATTGAGTGGGTTTAAAGGAATTACAATATATCCAAAGCCAAAGAGAACTCCACTCCTACGTAAATTCATTTCGGACGAAATCGCCCCTCTGACGTACGAGATCGCCCCTTCCAACGCCTTCTCTGCAGCTGGTCTCTGGATCCGCCACTGGTCTGCCAGAAAACTATCCTCAAAGTATAAGTGATTGCCCAGTGTTATCCTTTTTTTTTCTTTTCGAAAAATACCGAAACATGTCTAGCAATTATTTTTTAACGCTTCTAATGACATATCTCAAAAAAATTAGTTTTCAAAGTGATTACGTCATCGGTTCTTTTTTTTGTGAAATAGTAAGTATAACTCCATTTGCGCTATTAGGTAGAAGACATTTTTCTTCAATTGACAGAGTACTTGAATCAAGGGTCATATAATAATTTTTGAAAGAGGAATTGTTATAATTAAAAAATATGCAAGTAATTTCTTGGTCTAACAACAAATGATGATCATTTTCTTATACTAACAGAAAGTAATTTGATAACTTCTTAATTAATAACTACATACAAATTAATTTCCAATGTTTTTGATTAATACTTTTAAGTTGCAACCAATTGACTTTTATCCTACAGCTTTCCTTATTTAACATTACGTATCCAAATGGCACTTTTGTCAGAGAAAGAACACATAGAAATTTTAACAAAGGCATGAAGAAGTCCATAATGAAAAAAACACTATTTCAAAAAAGTGCTCTGAGTAAAGTTATCGCAAAATATCAGGTAACGGGTGTATAACTGACATAAGTTTAACAGCAAACTCCTAGAAGTAAATTATTTGAGCCTTAAAAACTCCAAAAAATATGGGGTATTTTCGTTTTTTGCTTATAGTGTAAAAAGTAATCTTTTCATAATGCCGTCAATAGAAAAATTGTAGAGAATCAGAAAATCTTCAAATTTTGATCGCAGCATTTTTCACAAAGAAAAGCTGGAACAACCGATGTAAAGTGAGTCATTTAAAAAAAATACATAACTTGATTGTAATAACAGCTGGAACCCTAATCTGCCTCCTAGTGATAGCTTATAATGTTGAGATTAATAACCCTGAAGATGGATATTGTATGTCAAGTAGATCTTACAGAATTGCAATTTAAATAATTTGTAGAAATATTTTGCAGGACATATCGTATTAACCACGATATTTCGATAGCGATATCCATAATATATTTTGGAAGCATATAAAACGCACTTGGATTTTTGCCATAGAACCCTAAAATGTATTAATAGTGCTTTTGAAATTTGGCTTAAACGATGGGCCCTCCGATGTTTTGACAGTGGCGGATCCAGTAAACTGTATACAGGTAATCATTAACTTAATAAACCAATGAAAAAATAGACCAATATGAACAGGCAAAAGTTATATAAATAAAAACATAATAAACTGCTGAGCAAAAACATGTAATAATACTATTTACAGTAATTTTCCACCTTAAGAAAATTCTAGATCCGTCCATGAGCCTTGACAGCAATTGTCAGAGTACCGTTGACTGACTGTCACGTATTCGTACATTTAATGCAATGTATACTATTATTTTAAACAAACTTCTCGGCATTATAGCGAAAAACCAAGATAGACAAATTGAAGTGGAATTTAAAACTTTCAATATATCTTTAGTATATCCCGGTCGAACTAGTCTCGTTAATACGTTAAGATGTGCAAAATAACTCTCTAAATTCTTTAAATTCGATTTGTTCAAAAACTATTTATTCAATAGTATCCTTCGTAAGCCTACATAAACTTAATATCATAAACTATCCTTTTGACGATGACTAATATTCCAGTATTAGTTACCAGAAGGATATACATTTTTGAAAAAAAATCACTTTTGACCAGTTTTTCTGAGTTTACTCGGTAAAAAATGATCCAATCAGGATGTATAACCACTCATTAAGAAGGATTTCTTATTTGCTACAACTTTCTTGTAGATGGCATTACAATTACTCCATTACTTTTCATTATATAAGAAATAAAATGAAATTCGTATTTTTGCGGGTTTTTATTATTTAAATCGTTTACTTCTACGAATTTGCTGTTAAAATCTTGTCAGTAATAATCTATAATCTGTTACTGACGTGATCGTATAAGCGAATTGCTGTTGAATTTTATGTCTGATAATGAAAAAATTTGCTCTATAAACTGGTGTAGTGGGGACAAAGATTTACCTACATGTGGCAGACCTAAAATAAACGATGACACCAAATTAAAGGCTTTTAACCCACACATAACACAGAAAATTGCTCGACCAAGAATCTAAGTCAGCTCTTAATTGAAAGTCAAATTTCTTCCTTACATTGTGCATCTCATTTGTGAATTGACTGAAAATAATATTGAACAACGATTATAATTTTTTTGCAGAATCTGACGATATTCCTTAATGTTTAACCTCGTCAAAATGTTATATTTAGGGTGTTCATTTGTAAAAAGGCAGCAAGTAAGTTATCGGACAATATGGTCTCTTGATTACATAAATAATTGCTATACGTATTGAAAAACAAACTCGTTAATATTTTCGAATTTCCTATCAAATTAGCTTAATTATGAATGTATCAAAATGTAATATGTATTTTGTCTAAACTCGACATATCTCGGACTTGAACACTCTAAAAAACAGCAGTTTCGAAAAAGGTCGTGGAGAAAAAGCTTGTCGGTGTTGAAGAGATGAAGCTACTCACAAAGTTTCGAGTATATATTAATCTTTGATACGATGATATTGTTATAAAAGTTATCTCCGTCCCTGGCGAAAGAACATAAAAACATCTATTTCTAGAGCCTTCAAAATGAGCAAGAACTATTATGAACCCACGGAGTTTATAACAATATTTTCTACTGTTTAACCTCAAAATTTTAATGTAATATCAATCACGCCGGCGAACAAAAAGATTGTTAAATTTTTCCGGAAATGTCCAATTTTTCTCTTCATAAGAACCTAGCCTAGCATCACATCTAAAAATTCATTTTTATTTATATAGATTTTTAAAGCCAAATATTCCACTTTTCCGTAGAATTTTTCCAACATTTTCTTTCATAAATACCTGGTCCTGGTAATTCCAAACACAACAAAAAAAGCTGATGTAGCCACTGTGAAGTAGTTGGCTTAAATACATTACAATTCATTTTTATTTATGTAAAGTTATTACGCTAGAATAAAATTGATTACTCCCACCCATTCCTCTGATATTTAGGTACAACAGAAAATATCAGAATAACATATTTTCATAATTTTCAGGGGGTGCAATGTGAATTATGGAATGAAGGGGGTAAAACTGGGTATTTATTATTATCTCAACTCTTAGCAATTAATTAGCATTAATGAGATTTCGGAGATATAGATACAGCCATGCCAACTTTAGTCTAAAGTTCGCATAGCCATCAAAATCAAATGCAACAATTAATATATCACCGTGATTTAGAACAGAAAACACCCGAATAAGTTTTTATCTTAATTTTCAGTAGATGTGAAATGAACCAAGGGCTGAAGGAAGTAATTATGGGCATTTACTCTATTTGCCATCATAATTAGCAAATAAAATACGTCCCCAAGATCACTCCAGTAGCGGTACGCTTTTGGGTAATATAGTCAATTTCCGTATGAAGTTGGCTTGAACGTTTTGAAGGAATAAATTTTAATCATGCATAATAATTGAACAACGAATTAGCATTAAACTCTGGAGTAGATCTCAATTGGGCGTTGTGAAATTTCTATGCTAGCATTGCCACACATGCGATATAGAAACTCTAAAACACTTAACGATAGAGTCACTGTTTTGTCCGTTATCAATTGTTATCATTTTTATAAAAAAAGAAAATGATCAGACATTGTATGTGTTAGAACATAATTTACTGCTACGAGTAATATTAAACAAATATACCGCCAGTAAGTGTCTTGACCAGAAAATTTCAAAACGTTATAGGACTTTGCTAGACATTTCTATAAGATAGAGGTCCTATGATTTCTAAACAATTAAATGCTTAAGAAATTTATATTAAATCAGATAATACTCACATATAAAATTACCCTGTAACCATCATAAGGCTGCACTTGATAAAACGTCGGCTGGAAAACGGTTGGAAGCGCAAATATATTTATAAAGTCTTTTGTTCACTCACTAATAAAGAGTTTGATGACATTAAACGATTGTTTGGAGAAAAATACTTTACCGGGGGCGTTTACTGATAACGCTATCAAAGTGGTCGGAACTATTTTAATCCATATTATGACTCAACATGTTGTAAATAACAGAAATAAATTCGGATGCTTTTTATACTTACAATTTGCACCTGTCAAAATCAGAATTATAGGTTAATTCTAAATTACTAACTTTCAATATTGAAATATCAGTTTTACTGTCATATACAGGAGCAACTTGAAACGTTATTCAAACTATGAAATATCCGATTTTTTGTACCAAAATAAATAAGAATTTTTTTATGTTTATATGAGATAATAATTAACTGATACTACAATTGCAATTTCCACAATTTACGTTTTTTAAAAAAAAACTGTCCGACGCGTTTCGACTAATGTCTTTGTCAAGGAACTAGACTAACTGGGTATTTCTTGAGGGAGTTGTATTTATATTCAAGGAGTGATATAGTTACCAGGTACTTAATTTTGAACAAGATTATATAATTTTATTATAGGTAAAAGGATTAACTAAAGAGGTTTATTAAGGGGGAATTATTTATTTCTGTCTGCTCCTTTAGCAAATTACCGGTATTTTTAAGTTTATTAATCTCTAATGATTCCAAAAGGTTTAATTTATTCCCTTTATTTTCTGAGTGTAATAATGATGTGGATCATGCCCTAAAGCCTATATTGGTCAAAGCGGCAGAACGTGTAAAAAACATATCTATGAGTACCGTAATTCTTTCATTAATCAAAAAACAGATTCCAATTATGCTTAACATTTAGTAACAGAAAATCATCTTTTCGACGAAAATTTTAAATTATTACATTCATTGTTAATTATTATAATGAATTTCCAACAAGTATCGGCCGAATCAATTCAGTATTTATATGAGATAGCCAAGTATATTTCGTTCCAACTTTAATATTAATAAATTTTTTTATTTGAAACCAATACTTTTAGAGTGTTTTCGTAAAGTAACGAGACAGGATGCGCACCTAACCAGAAGTAGTTGAATTGAATTGAAACTCATATTGAGTCCAAATACATGGACATGTACCTGATTTACCTACCCAAATCTGGTCGACCCTCAAAATCAGAAGAATATCAACCTAATATGTGTAAAAAGCAAAGTATCATCCTTGTAAAGTATGGCTTGTTTATGAGCTGTCTGAAGACGACTTTGATCGGATAATTCAATTATGCAAGCAAATGCAAGAGCTATGCACTAATGATAATAATTTCGAAAACAATGTAATTTTTTCAGACGAGGCTACGTTACTTTTGAACAGCCATGTCAACAGGCAAAACTGCAGTTATTGGGCAATCCGCGATGGATGATGGAATATCGCACCCAATATCCTCAGAAAATGAATGTGTGCAAGATATTAGGAGTTTCTTCGAGAGGCGACCTTATTCCTGAACTATTACATTTATATCCAAATGAGGAAAGTGATTTTCCGTGAAATGACATTTTCGTTCAACAAGATCCTGCTCCTCCCCATTATGCAGTACCTGCCCTTGCATATTTAGATTAGATGTTCCCGAATCGTTCGATAGGGAGAAGGGGACCGATTGAGTGACCAGCCAGATCACCAGATTTGACACCCTTAGATTACTTTTGTAGAGGTACTTATTAAGCAAAGTATACGTTACTAGACCAGCGAATTCAGAACAATTACAAGCGAGTATTCGTTAAGATATACATCGTATACCAGCTGAAGTTATTGACCATGTTCAACAAGAATTTATTAATCGTCTTAGTTACTGTCAGCTAGCCAACGGTGCACAATTTCAACATTTACTTTAATCATTATTAAATTTAAGAAAATTCAAAATGATGTTTTTTTTTCATATTTTTATCTAACCTAGGTAATGTAATCATATTGTTGACAATTTGTACGTCTAATGACACTCAATTAGCCTGGTAAAAATTGGGTGATGCCGTTTGAAATAATTGTCAATGACATCATATCTCGAATAACGATTATGTCACAACTAAGGTTGGTATGTTAAATAGTGCCTTTGTTTAAAACAAAATCGACGAGTCACAGCATTTTTTCGAAAAACTCTTGCTTTACAATGAAGAAACCCCAAAATAATTTAAAAAAATGGACAGAAAATACACAACTGGTTAAATAGGATAGTTTGTATATATTTAAGCGACCACAATGTTGAACTGTTAGATTATTAGATGGCACGTAGAAAAAAAAACAGTTTATAACTAGAATAAGGATATTAGAAAAATTAGCGGGGTATACATAATGTTTACTTATCTATCTACGACATCAAAACTAACGTCTCTACTATTGATTGATGGTAATATGACAATAAAATTGTTATTTATTGACAAGAAATGTTAATACAATTTCGATAATAAAATGGAGATATTTTATAATAGGTTATAAGAAAAATAATGTGACTGATTATGTACTTTTTCAATATCAGACTCTAATTTTAAAGTAAACGATGTCAAAATAGATCCTCAAGTGTTACTCAACTTATTATCGTAGTTAAAAATGTAAAAATTGTTTAATATATATCTTATTACAACAAAAAAATTATGTGAACTTTACATGTGACATAAGTTTTTCAAAATATGTTTGCCTCCTGAACTCGAATCCATAGTCCGTTAATAGCTGAAAACCTTAAGAAAGTTGCTACAAACCTTCAGAAAAATGGCGAATTTTATGAGCTGAGGGTGTGATGGACCAAACCTGGCAATGGATTGAGTCAAAAATACATCGAAAACCAAAGGACCCATGTAAAGTTCACACAACTTTTTTTTGTTGGCTTCTGTAATCAAGTTTGATGAAGTAGAACATGTGTAAGCAATTCAGGATTTTAGTTTTGCTTGGCACCTACTTCAAAACTAGGTAGGTAATACAGAATGAACACCTTTTATTATTTACATTCTTTACTTTGTGTATAGGTTACCTAAGAACAGTAAATTTAGTGTTAATGATAATCTTTATTACTTTTCTACTTTTTGGTTCTGCTTTGAAGTTGGTTTATATTTTTTTGAAAATGTATTATTTTGAACTTCTAATTCTTTTTTGAAGTCGGTTTATTTTTAAATGTTTTATTTTCAGCTTTTTATTACTATTTTGTTAATTTAAGTCGGTTATATCTTGATTTTCATGTTTCTAAGGGTAGCTTACTATACCCGTTTTAATGTGTAACACAATGGTCACATATAATGTGATAATTGGACAACTGTTTAGACGGAACGGTATTAATCGTTATAAAATTAAATACGTTAGTTATGCAAACCGTTTCATAGATATTTAAACTATCGCTCGACAAAATAAATTCAAGCGGTTCCACTTGCAGGATGGGAAATAAAATACATAAAAAATATTCCAAGTAGAATAAACCTATGTTACATTTAAATCTAACCACATGCTCGACAACTTTAATACAAAAAATTTCATATTTTTTTAAAAATGCATTAGAAACCCCTTTTTCTTCGAAAATACTATAATAGGGAACATAAGGCTCACTTACAGATAACAAAATAAAATAAACGAAAATAATAGAGGTAAGTTTGACAGGTAACTAGGAAATAAGTTGAACTATAAGAAAGAAAGAGAATCAGAATTATAGGTTACTTCTAAATTACCACGTTAGTACTCGATTGTACCACCAAAATTTTCGTTTGTGCCTCAACGGTTTTTGAAATAGAGTATGTCCTTAAAATGTCAGTAGAATGGTCTGAAACTGGCAATAAACCTCTCAACTTTGGTGTGAAAGTTTTGCAAACAATTTTACCTCTTTAGTACCTGCTTGTTCCACTAATATATTCGTTTGTTTTTTTATATACGGTGTGTCAAATAAAAGGTATTGGAAAACCCTTTTTTAATTTCAGACGATACCGAAAACCGATTGTTGATCATTAGTACCCCATTTTACTTGCATATTCTTGGTTTGTAGGTTTGTAAATAACAGCCTTAAAATAGGGCTACAAACGTGTGACTCTAGCCACGAAATTTTGAACTATTGTTTCTGCAAGCTGTTGTACCATGTTGGTAGTCGTTCGGACCACCAATATTTTTTATACTCTAAAGGTTTCTCACATACAGGGTGTCAAAAAATATCCCTTGAATACCACCCCATTTGTACCCCCTATATATGAAAAACTTAAAGTACACTGCATACGAAAGACCCTTAGGATACAAATGGAACAAATTGTGCAACAATTGAATACTAGCGATTAACATTGGGTTGACTATGTTGTTTTTTAAAACTAAAATTTTTCTATACACTGCGTTTAATCCCCTGTATAAGAAAATATTGCTGGTAGCGGATGCTAAAGTAGTACAATAGATTGCACAAACTCCAACTCGAATATTTCGAGGTCACTTGCCACGTTCACACAATTCTATCGCCTTTTTCTGAGCATATCATATTTGAAAAACATTTTTGGTACAACTGATAAAACTTGGTGGTATAAACAGGTAGGTACTAATAATTAACAAATCGGTTGTCGAAATATATTTTTTAAAATAAAACGTTTTTTCAATACCTTTTATTGACGCTCTCTATAAAAAACCTTTATGGTGCAAACGAAAATAATGGTTGTACAAACGGGCACTAACCTGCTACAATCTATTGCAAAACCTCTCACTCCAAAATTCCGAGGTAAATTGTCAGATTCACACAATTCTAGCTCCATTTTAAGGACACCTTGTATTTGGAACATTTTCGAAGTACAAACGAAAATATTGGTGGTAGTCAATTGCCAGGTTCACACAATTCTATCGCCTTTTTCTGAGCACATCATATTTGAAAAACATTTTTGGTACAACTGATAAAACTTGGTGGTATAAACGGCTACTAAAAATTAACAAATCGGTTGTCGATATATATTATTTTTAAATAAAATGTTTTTTCAATACCTTTTATTGACGCCCTCTATAAAAATCCTTTATGGTGCAAACGAAAATAATAGTTGTACAAACAGGTACTAACCTGCTACAATCTATTGCAAAACCTCTCACTCCAAAATTCCGAGGTGAATTGTCAGATTCACACAATTCTAGCTCTATTTTAAGTACACCCTGTATTTGGAAAATTTTTGAAGTACAAACGACAATATTAGTACAATCCGTTATTAATGAGGTACACTCATTTTGTATTTGTAATTTTACTACAAAATTCTATGATCATTGCCAGGTTCACATAGCTTAAGAAACTTCAAAAAGGATACTTGCACTTGACGAAATTATGTTATTAACTTCCGTGTGTTTTCACGTTGCGTTCATTTACTTTTTTCCCACGCTTGCTACATTTTTATAAGATCACTCTTGATTTGTTCGTCTGCCACACCACAGCCAATTTTCTCCAAACCTACTCCACTAATACGTTGAAAATTGGTATCAGTGTAGTGTTTGGTGAGCCGATCAGGACAACGAAATTTTGATTTTAGGGAATATAAGACGTTGCCAAAAGTTTACAGAAAAAATAAGAAGCAAAAAAACTCCTATTATTAATTGGGGGGGGGGCAAAATATAAAATTAAATATATTTTTTTCAAACGCATCACGTAATATATCATTCTGAGGAATACAAATATATTTTTCTCCTATTTTTAAAATTAATTGTTTAAAGATATTGACAAAAATCCACACCTTTATTTCCGAAACTATAAGACTTAATTTTTGTAAAAAAATAGAGGTATTTTGTCTCACTAAACTTTACACAAAAAATACGGAGAAAACGCCAATATTAATTTTATGGGATAACTTTTTTCAAGCTCATCGTGTAATATATCAAAAGAAATGGCACATTATAAGGAACCCAAACATATTTTGTTCATATTTTTAAAACACATTGATTGCCAGATGTTGACAAAACATTTAAAAAATTCTAATTCTCATCTCTTTATTTTAGAATTAAAGAAAAAATAAACTTTTTTCAAATGCGTCATGTACAATATCAAAAATTTAAGGGCTCATTATAAAGAATATATATATTTTTTATATTTTAAAATTATTTGTTTACAAGATATCAACAAAAAATATATATAAATCGATCTATTCCCCCTTTATCTCCAAAATTATAGAAACTAAACTTTTGAAAAAATAGAAATTTAAGGCTTCAGTGTTTCAGCAAAAATAAGAAAAACCTAATAATAATTTTGGGGGTCAAATTACAGAATTAAATGAAAAATAAAAAATAAAATGCATCTATATCTGCTAAATACTGAGCCTAAACTTTGGAAAAAATGAGAAAATATGGCCCCACTCAACATTTACAAGTGAAGTAAAACACAAATTCTAATATGTAATGTCTCAAATGAAAGGAATAGTGATAAAAAATACAATATTTATTTTTTAAAATGCTTCCGTATTTTTAAGTCTCAAATAAATAATAGTGATAAGATTAATAATGTATTATTTAAAATTTGACTCATCCTTCCTTTTATCTCCCAAACTACAACACCAAAAATCCAGACAAAAGAGAATAAGGCTTCTCTGAAACTGTATCGGTAAAATAAAGCGAACACCCTAACCTTAGTTTTGGGGGCCACATTAAAATAAATAAATAATATTAAATTGTGAAAAATAAGCGTACACTTTTATGAATTTAAAACGCTTATTTTAAAAGGTAATAAGGAAAATATAAGAAAAAATCACCTCCCTTCCGGCCTTGTGGGTTCAAATTAACTTTCACTTTCTAGAACTTTATTTACACATCAAAATCCAATATTTACAACAGCTGATTTCGTAAACAAATTACATCGAAAATAATAACACGACTAATCTAAGCTAAACTAACTGTGCAATATCCGACCGTCCCTTTTATAATCTACATTGAACTCTCTAGCAAATTTCGACGGCCATCTCCCAGTTGGTGGAGCCTTATCGAAATTTCCAGCACGGTCGACCTTGTGCTGCACCCCTTTTTTATGCTTCAGTCGTTGTTTTAGTCAGGAGCGGCGTAGATAAATTTTATAACAATATATAGTATAATTTACATACATTATAACAAATCTCAAATGTGATACGAAACCCTTAGTATACGAGTCCAACTCAGACATGACCAAATTATTGTTTTTTATCTCTAGTTCAATCTTTTATAAATAAAAAATGACTGCAACAAAAAGAGGCCTTTGTCGATGAAATTCCTATTTCCCGTTTGTGGGCTATAGTTAACGTTGGTGAAACAAATTAGTAACTGAAGTGCACTGAAAAAGATTGGCGAAATCCCATAAGGGTCGTTAAAAATGAGTGCATCAACTTCATTCCATTCAATCGTAGATTCAGCAAACAACTGTCCAATTTACTTTTTCGCCTACTTGACTGCACTTTGGAATATCAAAATATCAGCATGCATAATGAACAAGAAAAAAGTAGTAATTGAAAATAACGTAGGAACTTCATTTTATAAAAGCAAAGCCTGCACGTGAATGCATAGAACGGGATGCGGAACAATCTAAAAATAACAAACTTATACAGTTTTGTGGTTTATTTTTGACCAAGCAAACATAGCTGTTTCCTACTTCAGAGATTTTCGTGGAAAAGTTTCGAGCGAACAATATTATTTTAATGAATTTTCAATGTAGGTGATAATAATCTAGCTTCAGATATGAGCTTAGTTTCCATGTTTCAATTCAATAAAATTTATGAAATAAAATCTAAATTGTAGGAAAAACTCTTAATAAAAGCTCAAATTATAGCTACAGAGAATTTTCGTAATTTTGAATTGAGAGTTTCTTAACAGTGACCACCACGTTTACACGAAAAAACGGAAGAGATTATTTATGAATTGAGAATTTAAGTCTAATGACCCGTCACACAGTATTTTGAAAAAGAAAAAAATGCAAATTATCCAGTATTTTTGTCTAAATTAGTTATTCAAAATATTTGAATAATTCATCAAGTTTATATTTACATAATTAACAACGTTGCTGGGCTCTAGTAGTTTTTAATTTAATGTAGCGATTATTACAGTCACAACTAGACAAGTGTTATCTATATATAAATAGGCAAAGACAAAACGATTAGGTACCATTTTCTCCTCTGTCTCTCAACCGATTTTCTTCATTTTTGTTTTGTTTAGTAGCTACTGACTACTGCTATATAAATAAATAGTTATTCGAGAATTCAATCAGTTGAGGCGAGCACAACTGATGAAGGACTAGAAACAATATATTGTCTTGCGTTCAATGGATTTAAAAATCTCGAAAAGTTAGTATTGTAATTCCTTTGACAGGTTTTAGTAAACCTACGATTTTTTTCGTATGATTTCTCTCCTAGGAATCACAGGGAAACGCCGTTACACACAGTACGACTCCCGATTTGGAGTCTCTGTGAGCAAAATATTTAATAAAATTTATTAATGACAGCAAATCACTATTCAATGATCTCAGTTAATTTGCTTCTTAGGTCTATAAAACAAATAATAATGTAAAAAGCCCAGAAAGCGGTAAAAATTCCTAGAATCAGAATGCGCCTAGGTGATACTATATATTTATTGGTACAATGCATAACGCTACTCACTGTTGAAAACAAAACAATTGTAAAGCAATATTAACGATATATATAAAGATAATTACTTGGATGAGTATGTTAATAATAATAATGTTGTGTGTCTAATAATTGATTCCGTTGTCTGCAATCAAGCCCATGCCAAACGACGAAATTTCTACATGGCATATGTGGACTACAAAAAGGCCTTTGATTCAATTCCACATGATTGGCTCATTCAGGTGCTGAAACTCTATAAAGCAAATAATCATATTGTTAACTTTTAGAACTGTTCGATACAAACCGACTCTATCCCTATCAGAAGGGGTATATTCCAGGGAGACTCTCTTAGCGCG
Source organism: Octodonta nipae (assembly GCA_034190945.1). Taxonomy (NCBI): domain Eukaryota; kingdom Metazoa; phylum Arthropoda; class Insecta; order Coleoptera; family Chrysomelidae; genus Octodonta; species Octodonta nipae. The sequence continues at coordinate 16,522,903 of CM067218.1, read as the reverse complement.
CTGTGGTTCTGCCTTGCCCTGAATCCTCTCTCACACAAACTGAACTCGAATTGATCACATCGCCATGAAAAAGGACCTAAGAACAGAGTTTTATAGAAGGGTAAGACGACTGCTGAAGACGAAACTTAACATTAAAAATCTGTTTCAGGCTACCTACGCGTGTTCAGTGCTTAGTTACTCTTTCGGTATATTTAACTGGTGCAAGACCGAACAATTACAACGGAGAGTTCGAGTACTACTAACAAAAGCTCAACATCACGATACAAAGTGCTGTGTACAACATTGCCCGGGTGTGAAGGAGGAAGAGGATTGGCAGATATAGGAAAGTTAAGTGATCAACAAATTTCTAATTTGCGTAATCATTTCCAGAGACTCACAGAATTTTCTGATCTACACAGAGTCATATGTCAGGTTAATGACTCAACACCTCTGCGACTGACAGAACAACAAGTTCAAGTATACCACCAGACAACTGATCAGAAACTGCTCAAATAGAAAGAAAAGCCCCTTCATGGAAGACATATAAATGAAGTCAACCAAAGATTATGTCGACAGTTCAGCGTCGAACTACTGGTTGATCTCTGATCATATGTTTCCTGAAACGGAAGGCTTTATATTGGCAATCCAAGATCAAGTAATTCCAACTAAGAAGTATCTAAAGTACATCGTTAAAGACCCTTCTATTAACAACGACAGATGCAGGTACGGTTGCCAAACATCTGAATCTATCCAGCATATTACAGGAGGTTGTCAAGCGTTCGCTGCAACTGAATGCAAAGAAAAAATACTGAACCAGGAACAACCACTAAAACTTGAACTATCACAGTCGGTGAGATTAACTTACTATAAATACAGTGATTTAGAAAATAACAACTACAAGCTGTACTGGGACCGCACGATACTGACTGATCGGACTGTTACTCATAATAGGCCAGATAGAGTTTTGGTAGATAAAGTCGCTCGGAAAACAACTTTAATTGACATAGCAATTCCTAACAATAATATAGATATCAAGCAGGCTGAGGAAATAAAATATAGGGATTTGGAATTTCAAATAAAGATACAGTGGGACACACGAACTGTACCAATTGTTATGTCAACGACAGGAGTAGTCCCAAAACATTTGTTAAACATTTTAAAATACCTCGGTTTGGACTAACATCTTTACCAACAAATGCAGAAAGCCGTCCTGTTAGGAACAGCCCGGACGGTCAGGAAATTCATGGGAAACTGCCGCCACGACTTCAACCATGGATCTGAAAACCTGGCAAGGGCTCCCACAGAGCTAAACCCTTTTGGTATCTAGGATATCTAGGGTTTTAGTGAATGCCTTTAGGGGAAATGTAGAGGGAGTGTATGGTCAAGTCGGGGATAATGTTGTTATTGTAAACGAGCTTACCAGAACACATATAAAAATGTTATTAAACGAGACAAACAGTGCATTGAAAACCAACAACCAGTACCGCATAAAGGGATCCAAAATTTTAATAATCAAGCTCAGCCAAACATGGAGTTGAGCCTATCAGTTGTATTGAACATAAATTATGGGTATTATATGTAAACATATTAAAACGGTGAAAATTTTGAATTAGTGTTTAAACAAACTGTGTTCTGTTGTAAGCGGACATACTGTAAATAAGTATTATTACGATTGCCTAGTTATAGTTTGCCAATTAGTAATAATTACAGATTACTGAATAACTTACAATTTACATCCATGATTAGTTTATATTCACATTTATGTAACAAGAAACACAAAACCGGTATTGTTATTGGTGCTGTAGGGTTATAGTCTATAATTATACAATGTCAATTAAAAATTAAATTATTCGTTAGAATTAAAACTAAGTTCGTCACAAACAGCTTATAGTTATAGAATAAACTGTGTGGTTTTCTGTGGTCTATTAGAATTTCTTCAGAACTTTTCATCTGCAACTGCTACTGAAATCTTCAGGAGCGCGGTGTAAATTATACCTCGTAGTATGCCACAATAAAATGAATGACTAGTGGAAAAGTAACGCACTAATTGACTATAGTTTTTCCTTGCTATCTAGTTGTGACCTTCATTATGACCCTGATCGTCAAGGTCATCTCAAATCCAACTACTTTTATACATTAAAACATTTGTTTTTTATGTCGGAAACGGATAAAGGGAATTTTTTATATGCCAATATGACCTTGACTTAGGCTCAGTTTAACCTTGGAGATCATATTCATGGTCAAGAATCAAAAAGTCCCAACACGGTAAGATGTTGGGAGGGGCAAGTAATGCTTCGAAAGACATAGCTTTTCTCTGGCTATGAGGTAGAAATAGATAGAGTAGAAAACAACTGGTGACAGATTTTGGTCCATTTTCTTGCTTCTGCCTTGAAGGGGGGTGAAAAGTGTATTTTTGTTGCATACAATGAGAGATTTTCTCGCTTCTGGCATGTTGACTAAATGAATACTACGTTGCAACCATCCAAATACGATAGGCATATAAGTGTCGCATATGGCCAAAAGGTTAAGATAAGGACGTGATCCTGTAAGAAAACGTAACAATTTGGCCACGATTTTCTTGATTCCGCGAAGCGCAACAATGAAAATTGATATCGATTGTGGTCCACAAAAAAACTGGCATAAGTGTTCCAAATGATCAGGTCATAAATCGTTCAAGTTTCCACAATATTTTCCAGTCTTTAATCTTACTTAGCCATTCGCAAACCTTATGCCATTTTTTGTGGACTACTCTAGATATCAACAACTATTCCACTTGGCAGGGTCAACAAAATTGTGATCTCATTCTCCGTTCCCTTACAGGATAATGTCCTTTTCTCAAGCTTTTGGCTACACGCGACATTTATGCGTATCGCATTTTGATGCTGAGTTGCATCATAGAATTAATTTCAGAAAAGAGAAAATTCGGTTCAAACATCTTTTTGTCAGAAAAAGGAGAACAAGTTTTTCCTGTTAGTCACGCGGCTCACTCGCAGAATTGACCTCATTGTATTCAACAATAATACACACAGAAGCGAGTCAATGTTGGATTAAAATGTGTCACCAGCTGACTGTCTACAATGACGTGTTTTTAACCAACAGAATTCACATGAGAATCATATAAATCATAAATTTTAATCCTTCCGAATAAATTTCTTCTGCAACTTTAACGATCTTCATTCCATTTCTAAATATAAAGAACTACTGTTACAACGTAAACAAAATAAAACAAAACACTCATTTATGATGTCACCGATGTCATATGATGGCACTTAAAAACACATTATTTTCGCGACAAATGTACAGTTTTATTTGATCAAAATCCTCCATCCATTAGTACGATCACACACACAACCGACGTTATTGTCCTTGTATTAATTGACGTGAAATTTTTTGTAAATGTACTCTGTAATCATAGAAGGATATGTGACGAATTCGCATGAAAATACAGAAGAGAAAAAAATGCATGACGACAGCTGTACAGTTGTTTAGTGCGAAATTTCGCCAAAGAACACGTGTCGAAAATTAAATCAGGGTGAAGCGTATTAACGATGATTAGTTAATTTTTCAGCTCGGCGATGTTATTTGCATAATCAATTTATTGAGCTTTGACGATAAACATCAATTAGAATGCGTAATTCAAGAAAAAACAATCGATAATAAAGAGTGAGTGCTCAATATATTGTTGACTGTTACGCACTGCGTCACAAAACAGCATCAACAATTAAATTTAGTTGCGGATTCAAACACTTAGAGCTCTTTAAAATATTTGCCGAGAATCTACACTCATGTTTTAGGGTTCCGTATATACAATATACGGATACCCTTATAATATCACTCCGGATTTCTGCCTCTGTCACATCACAGCAATTTTCTCCTAAACTACTGGACGGAAAAGATTGAACTTTGGAATCAATGTTTAGTTTGGTAACGCGATCAGGAGTACATATCATAAAAGAAGAAATTTTAATTTTAGGGGTACTTCTGGGGGGGGAAACTAAATAAATCGACCGCCCCCCCCCTGATCCTCCAAACTACTGAGCCTAAAATTTTGACAAAATAGGCAATATAGAACGTTGCCCGAACTTTACAGGAAAAATAAGGAGAAACCATTAATATTAATTTTGGGGGGTAAATTATAAAATTAAATGAAAATTTGAAAATATATTTTTTAAACGCATCATGTAATACATCAAATGAAAGGTCCCGTTCTGAAGAACACAAATATATTTTTTCATATTTAAAAAAAATTAGCTAAAAATATATTAACGAAAATATACCAAAATTTACCCATTCCCGTGCCCTGCCCCAGACTCTTATCTCCGAAACTATAAAACGTAAAATTTTGAAAAAAATTAAAGGTATAGGGTCTGACCTGAAGTTTATTGGAAAAATAAGGAGAAGCCTCAACTTTTAATTTTTGGGGGCAATTTACAGAATTAAATGGACGATATAAAATTAAAATAGTTTCGAACGCATCATCTTATATATCAAATGAAAGGGCTCATTATGACGAAAACAAACATAAATTAATTAAAAGATATTAACAAAAATATAAAAAAATTTACCATTCCCCCCCCCTCTTATCAGGGTGGCCGAAATGCAACATTTCGTAATAAGCTGTATAATTTTGAAAAAAAATATTATTTTTAACGGATCAAGTAATATATCAAATCAAAGGGCTCATTGTGACATATTTTTTTAATTTTTTAGAAAAAATATTTTATTTTGTTTACAGGAAAAATACAAAGAAATCCCCAATATTAATAATGGGGGCCAAATTATAGAATTGAACCGAAAATAAAAAAATAATTTTTAACGCATCATACAATACATCAAATGAAAGGACTCATTATGAGGAATACAAATATATATTTTTCATATTTTTAAAATAAATGTTTACAAGATATTAACATAAAGATATAAAAAAAATTCATTTTTTGTTTAATTTCCGAAACAATACTACCTAAAATTTTGAAAATAATTAGGGGTACTGGGGCCCACTTGAAATTTATTATTATTAGAAAAATTATTAGAAAACCCCCGTAGTAATTTTAGGAACAAATTATGCAATTACTTAACCTGTCAGAAAATTGAACCATTGGTCGAATTCACCACTGGCGACAGCTAGTTTCAAATGCGAAACACATTTTCATGTAATATATCAGATAAAAGGCGGAAAATCATTCCGATATGACTTTGAACCATACCTTGAAATATATCATATCCGGGTGATTAAATCAACGTTTGTTTTGAAGATATTCAACAATTAAGCTAAATAGGTGATAAAGATAAAATCGACTTAGGTCATGGTCATGGTCAAAGTCATGGGGCTTCATATTAAAAAAATGTGTATGACTATACAGACTATTTAACATTTTAAAAAACGTATATTTATGTCATTTGTGTACGTCATTATGGATATGATTTCTTTTGTGTTAGCATAAATGTTGCCGATGGCGTTAATAATTATAATTTAAAACCAAGTTGACCCCTATTTTGCAAGTTTACCCCTTTCCGCCATCTTTCACGGTAACGCTCTAGGCAGAGCCTCCAAATTTGCTTAAATGCAGTAGATTTGTATAAAAGCAGCCAATTCCCTGAAAGTTTATTATCGATAATAGCATGACCCCCTGTAACTATCTAATCGGTTATCATTCCACTTTGGGGGCCACCTAAAATTAGAGTTCAGGAATTAAATAATACATACATTCTGTCCATTCTTCTCATACGAGCAAATCAAGCGACTCTATCCTTAGACTATAAGTAAATAGTTAAAACAGAAACCGTAAAATACTATGTGTGGAAAATTCTAACTTAAAGAACTAAATAGTTACAAATATGTTTTTTTAAAAAAAGTGGCCATGAAAACGCTTCCTTTAAATGTATAACAGTAACATTAGGGCAAATACACTAGTGACCTAAAAGTGGTTAACCCAATGGACTCATTCCCTGCTTGAACTTAATTTTCTGGCAAACTGGACTATTTGCAGAAAACGTATCAACATTGAAGTAGAAATAATAAAAATGTGTTTTGCACCAAGAACATCCTTATCCACGTATGCGAGTCCAGTGACAAAAAGGTCGCATGTCTGGTTCTGATACCTCTTCCCAAATAACTTGAACTTCGTGGAATTATTCTCCACAATCCCATACATGTGAAGATACGGTAAACAGTGTGTAGTCATGGCAAGCCATTAACGCCTGCTTTGGACTGTCAGCCGAATTACAGGGACATGTGTGCCGATATTAAAGACATGGGATTAAAATCTATTGGAAATTTGGTGAAATCAACTTTCTAGATTAATAGTTAAAAAAGAACTGGTGTGCGGCTTCCATAAGCAATAGCATTAGCACCCCAAAAAATTGCCCAAACAGAGCAGGTACCAGGAATATAGTCATTCAGTTACAAAAAAAAATTCAAGAAATTATTCACTAAATATAAATGTACTCTCTTAATTATACCCATTGTGATTTTCACTGACACAACGCATCTGCCAAAATGAATTTCTGTTACTCGAACTAGAAGCCGTTGTAGAAGAGGGACATTATTTTCCCTAGCTATGTTTTTTTTTGCTGTTGAAGCTGATTGAGGTTATACCAATGAGTACAGAAACCATGTATGTAACTGATATTGGGTTAACATTTCTTGCATAACATTATGGTAAAGCAGTGGTGTCCCAATTAAGAAATGCGAAGGTTTAAGATTCAGGAAGTCATCAGAGTCTTCAGAGATAGGAGTTAAAAATTTTGAATTAGGACACGCTTTTATCTGAATGACCACAGTTGTCAGCTTAGCTCTTCAGAGGTTACAAATTAGTAACGGTTTATTTTTATTCAATGTGTAGTTTACTTGGACTAACATCCACCAGTCCATTCTCTTCAGTTTGGTGAATTGTAGCCAATTGACATGTTCAGTCGTATTTCTTTCTGACTGAGTCATGCAATTTCTTTTGTAGTCCAGTTAGACTTGGTGTACTTCACTGAATGGGAATCGCTAGATGCCAGGTGGTAATGAGTCCAGAAGTGCTCTTTATGAGTCTCAAAAGTACTCTTTCTTGTGGTTTAACTCAGGCTGATCTTAGTTAATATTGTCATTGGCGAACTTCATCGTTTCCACCTTTGAGTAAGTCCTAACGATGGTGTCAAAAGGTCGTTTTGCCTCTCCAATTTGCAGACTTCCACACTTAGAAGGCAGACACTTTTATGGTATTTTAGGAATCCTGACTTCGTTTTTGTTGCCGTTTTTGAATTTCATCTTGACCATGGTGTATTATTGCCTTTTAGTTTAATCGAGTTCCTCTCTAAGTTTCAACAGTTATGTTTAAAGGTCTTTGGTGTGCTGATCATTTGGCTATGTTAATTGGTGCATTTATCATGATAATTTTCGTTGTTGCAGAATAGCTGCAGTATTAGTTTAAATATAAGCCTTCAGACATTTGACTTCGAGAAAAGGTGAACTATCAAATGGTCCAGAAATTTCTGCTGTTCCCTTTCTTCACCTTGCCAAATTATGAACGTGTTATCCTTCATACATGAACCAATTACATATATCAAATATCAAAACAAATACAAACAGTTTTTTAATCAATTATGAATTTGTAATCACGAGTAACAATCCACGTAATTATAGAAAAATCAATATATTATAATATACCAGTCTGTCCTGGATTTACTGATGATGAAAAAGCATTCAATAGCATGTGGACAATAAGAAAGGGTTTCCAAAATCGTGTAATGAAGATACCCTATATTGGAATTGTAGAAATTTGCTATAACCAAATAACAAATATATTCCGACTGAGCGTACTGTAAACCCATTCCAATGAAGAAATGAGTAACACAAGAATAAAGACTATACACTATATACATATGTTCATATTATAGATATTCAGTCACTAAATGAGAACCAATATCAGCAGAACAAGAATTGAACATCAAGATACACAGACGACATACTCTTAATATTAACTAACATGTACGACCTCAGAAATATGAATACATCTAGATGAATAATGAACCGAAAATGCAGAAGACAGGAATAGAAAAACCGAAGGGTGTCCCATAACTAATGGACAATACGCTAACTGCAATTAGAGGCGGTGAAAATATACCGATCAACACAAACATGCCTGATTAAAATGTTTGTAGTAAACGATATACAAGGTCCTAAAGTGGGTATTTGGTTTTGAAAATTTGCGATATTTGAAAAATGGCTCCGTATATTGAACTCAAATTTGGTACAGCATAGTTTTCAAGGGCGATAAACAAGAATTTGTTACGAAGGTCGAATTAGACAAATCCATGTTTATTTTTTAACACCCTGTAGAATTTGCGTTTCAACGATAAATAATGAAACTGCCATAATTTCAATGCAAAAAACGTATACTTGCAACTCAAATACAGTACAGCATATTACCGCATGTAGCCTCAAAAAAGACTTTTTTTAAAGTATGATGTGAATTTGACATTAACTATTGATTTCTTCTTTGCATACTGTCGATTTATTTATTGTGCTTTTAATGTGAGTAATTGGAATAAAGCCTGCATTAAATATGCCTAGAATTAAAGATTTTGCAAATAGTGAACTAAGGGATATGGTTTGTGTTTATATACAATGAAATTATAATTCAATTGCTGCAGTTAGACGATATGCACAGTTATATCCAAATCGAAATGTGCCTAGTCGTAAAATATTCCAACGATTATACACAAATTTAGGTGAAATAGTTTCACACCAAAAATTCTGGTGACCGACCTAAAAGAAATTCAGCTGATCATCAAGATAATATTTGAGTTCGAATTCTGGAAAATCCTGCATTAAGTACTCGGCTCTTACAATTTATTGCCCAATGACTTACCACGTAGACTACAGTTCTGTCAGTGGATGCAACATAAAATCATTCAAGAAACAATGTTCCTTGAAAACATTCTATTTTCTGACGAAGCTACGTTCACACGCCGTGGAGTCTTCAATTAAAGGAAAATTATGATTTTGATATTCCTCATAAGTATCGTGAAGCTCATTTTCAGTATGAATTTTCCAATATCTGGAGTGGAATTATTATCATTTTATTAATCCGTTTGAACTTCCGACGAGATTAAATGCATAGCAGTATTTAGAATTTTTGGAAAATAATTTGGGTAATTTACTCGAAGAAGTTCCTCTTATTGCAAGGCAGCATATGTGGTTTACGCACGTTGGCGCGCCGCCACATTATCCACTTATAGTCCAGCAATATTTAAATGACTACTTTCCGCATCGTTGGATTGGATGTGGCAGTGAATTCTCTTGGCCGCCTCGTACTCCAGAACTTAATTCTATGGACCTTCACGTACGGGGATACATGAAATCTTGTACAGCAATGAAATTGATACCCGAAACGAGCTTTTAGCGAAATTTCTGAATATTGTTGAAAATATCATTGCAACCTTTTTCAAGATAAGACGACATTTCATAAAAAGTGTAATAAAATGCATTGATGCTAATAGTGGTCAATTTCAACGTTTGATGCAGAGAATCTATTTGTTTTTTTTTGTTTTCATTGTTTTTGAAACCGTTAATGTTTTATTTAAATGACTAAGCTCCAATCTTAAAATGGCATTAGCTCGAAAAAGGCTTCAAATTTGGAGATTTAACAAGTATACGTTTTTTGTATTGAAATTATGGCAGTTTCATTATTAATCGTCGAAACGCAAATTGTACGGGGTGTTAAAAACATAAACATGAATTTGCCTAATTCGACCTTCGTAACAAACACCCTGTAAGAGTATCATGAAAATGACAACAAATTCTTATTTATCGCCCTTGAAAATAATATTGTACCAAATTTGAGTTCACTATATGGAGCCGTTTTTCAAATATCACAAAATTTCAAAAACCAAATACCAACTTTAGGACCCTGTATATAGTTTACTACAAACATTTTACTGAGGCATGTTTGTGTTAATCGGTATATTTTCACACCCTCTAACTGCAGTTATCCATTAGTTATGAGATACCCTATATATCTCTACACCTATCTGGAGAGAAAAAATCTATGAATGAAGGTATATTCAAGCTAATACTTTAATAAGAGTAGTCACTCCCCCAGAGAACAAATTGGTTATTTAAACACTCATTCATTTTATAAGGCATTGATAGAATTAGATGGTTCATATCATATTATCCTCCTTATGGCATGCCAGAGATCATCCAACTTTGCTGGAGGACGTGGCAATAGATTAAGCTTCATACCAAGTATATCCCACACTTGTTCGATGGGGTACCAATCAGGTCATCTTGATGGACATTCCAGATGGCAGATTCTTGTATGAAATTCAGGTTGAAAGATTGCATTTGGTATGGTTTGTAGAAGAAAAACTGCTTAATTAATATATCGCCGAGTCGTCACATTGTCGCTGATGAGAACTAGAGGTGATCTGCTTCGCATATATATGGCGGCCCATATCCCATATCTTGCTATCTGACGTTCAACTGCCAAATCTGTATTTTGTCACTGACTTGTCAATCGCCTGACCCTCGTGCGTTCACTATGGCCGTCCAAACAAAATTTAGATTGGCCTTCGAAGCATATGACATTCCATTGGTCATACCAGTTCTATCGAGTTCTGCACAACTCCAAGCGGCGGATCTTAAGTTAGATTGTGGTATCAAAGGTAGCATCAAAACTCTAGAGAGAGTTTCATAACGTGGGGTCCATGGACCGCTTAGGGGTCCGTAGCATGTATGTCAGGGGTCCGCATAGGTCAGTCAGTCTAAAGTTTAGACTGATTGACCTAATAAATATGTTTAGACATGAGCGAATTGGCCACTGCCTGCATAGATCGCCGCGTCCCGCCCCACCTTCCGCGCCGTTCCCGCTCAGCGATACAAGCAAACGAGTTTATTTAGCCACACTCGCGCCGCACACGCAAATCAAAGCACAACTTGCATTGTTTTAATTATTACAGTTAAATAAAATTAAAAGGTAAGTAACAAAAGAATTTTAATAAGTATTTTTTTAATACATCTAATTCAATCGTTGAACATTGTTTCAGTGTTTAAGAAAATGTCAAAAAAACGAAAGTATAATGATTCTTATGTCAACTTCGTCTTTCATTTCAAAAACCGCAGTGCTTTTTAACTTGCTAAAAGTCGCCAGCAAAGTTGTCAGAACATCTTAGAACGTCCAGATTATCTGACAGTATTGATGATTTTCGTACTAAGAGAGTTCGGTTTGAAAAAGCCGGCACTTTGGATAGGATTCACTCCGATACAAAAACCATGTTTCGATCGTACAAGGTCGCTTACCGTAAGCAAAAGAAGCCAACACTATGCGGAAACATTAGTGAAGCCTTGCGCACTGGATATTGTGGAAATTGTGTGTGGTAAGGATGAAAAAAAGAAGGTTGAAGCTGTTCCCTTGTCATAAAGAATCGAAATGTCGTCAAATGTTTTAAAGCAGGTTATTAAAGAATACTATGCAATTGGATGAAAGCACCGATGTAACAATGCAGCCGACTCTTGGTGTTTGTCCGTTACGTAAAACATGACACGCGTCTTATAAATCCTCAGAAACTACAAAGGCTTCAGATGTCTTTGAAATGATAAAAAGATTTTTCTCTGTAGATGGGAGACTAAACTTGGTATGCACCGATTCTTGCAATTTGGTAACTCTGGTTTTGTGGCTTTGATCAAGAAAAAGATCCCTCAAGTTATAAGTACCATTGTATCTTAATCGACATGCCTTGGCTTCACCTACATGCGTCAATAATAAACTTCATTAGAGCAAGAGCCTTAAACCACCGTTGTTTAAAAGGCGTCAAGAAATACAACATGAAGCATTGCTTTATTACACAGAAATTCGTTGGCTGTCAAGAGGACAAGTAAGCGCTTGTTCGAGTAGAAGAAGTGTTACTTTTTCTAAAAGGCAAAGAAAATGTATGAATATCGCGTGAAGATTTTGTACAAGAGCTTACTGGTAGATATATTTACTCCCCCTAGGATCCTGCTGTCACCATCGTAGATGCCTCTGAATGGTTAAAAGATTTGTAGTAAACTGCCACTTTGGAAAAGGAGAGTGGAAACAGGTAACTTGCTAATTTTCCGATGCTGGAAGAGTTGATAACACAAGGTGACGTAAATACGACAAAAATGGTACAGGTGTTAAGCATTCTGAAAACATTGCAGACGTCTTTTGGAGATTATTTTAGCTCCATTTTTAATCGATATTGATAATATCAGCGACAACGATCTTATTAAAGATGACTTAATTGACATGAGATCTAAAGAAGTTTTGAAAGCTGAATTTAATGCAAAAGATCTTGACGAGTTTTGGTGCTCTTTGAGTCAAGCTTATCCTCTTCTTGTTGCTATTTCTGTTCTGAACCATCTACTACGTGCGTTTCGGTTCTGGTATCAATAAAAACAAAAAGTCGCAAATTGAACGTCGCAGAACATGCGCCTTGCCTTGTCGAGACTGTTCCAAATTTAACGTTCTCACTAAACAGCAGCAACCTTCTCATTAACATAGTAGTAAGTGTAATAAAAGTGCCCAATAAAAGAATCATTAATATAAATAAGACTTTATTTTTATTTCCAAAACTGGGCTGGGGTCCGTGGAATAGTTTAAATTGTGAGAGTGGTCACTGCAAAGAGGTTAAGAAGCTGCTCAGAGAATATCCATCCGATAGCTGCAACTAAATCAGCTCTAATTTAACTTCACCACCTCGTCTATTTCAGAGAACAAAAAGTCTAGGACGTCCAGATTTGGACTGGTATTTTTAGTTTCGAAACAAATTTCAGAAAGAATCGAAAAGTACCAGTGAACTAATTTAAATCCTCAGAAGTACCTCTTATGTCTTTGTGAGCGACAAAAGTATAAACAACTGTGGAAGAGAAAGATTTAAATACTAGTAAATTTTAAATTATTTCCTTTCAGATAAGACAGAAAGAAATATGAAAAACAAATCGCACCACCAGAAGGAGAAGTTTAGTTAACACATAGATGCTATAGTAAGGAGTAAATGTAGTTCTTTTTTGCATTGTTTTTTATAATTTACCCAAACGTGTACGCCGAATGTATCTCCCCCTAAGTGAATTTGAAAGGGTCAAATTATTGGAAGTTCTAAGACAATGTGGTTTGGTAATACCCAAATTGGGAGAAGAGTAGGCACCTGACGTCGAAAAGCACAAATGAAGTTCAAGATCGACGTCTAAGACTATTTTAGTTTTTTTTTTAACTCATAGAAGATATTTGGGATATGATGGGTAGAAGGCCGAAAATTTACCCCAGCCCCCAAGACTTGGAATTCTAAGACATGAAATACAGGTAGCTTGGGATAGTATTCTAAGAAGAAATAGACCACTTTATTGAATCAATGCCAAGACGTGTTGGGCTGTTATAGATAACCGCGGTGGACAAAAACACATTATTAAAAAACTTAATAACAAATAACAATTTATACTCCTTGGTATTTTTTATTAAAATTTTAATCATTTTGTGATTTCTTTGTCAGTGAGTATAGTATGCCTTTAAATAAATATTGATATACAATATGCTGATAGTATTTGTTCTCCGCTATAGAAAACCACGGAATTTCTCATGTATAAACCAGTAATTTTAATGTAAAGCCTGAATTGATTTCCCACATTTTTAAGACTAAACCCGACGCGCGACGTCTGCTTACTCAATAAAATTGAAATTGAATCAAGCCCGAACAATTGCGTGAATCTCGGCTGGAAATATCGCCAACTAAAGCTGAAATGGTCGGTTCATTAGCGTCGATAGAAATGAACTTTATACTTTATGATTTTAATTGCAAGATTCTGTTTCGATCAGTAATCGCGAGTGTGTCATTGCAAAATGTAACCTTTGGAGTCATTTCATACCATTTGCTATTTGCCTGTCTTTTATGGACTATGTAATTATGTAAATAATTCAATTTTCACTGCAGTTATATGTCGTGAAATCAGTACACGCACATACATTTCTTTGACATAATTCAAGAGGACAATGTTGGTTCCAAAGTATGAACATATTGTTTCAGATCTTAGAACCTCTTTGTCTGCTCAAACATAGTTATTCTATTGACAATTATCCTGATCGACAAAACTTAGCTTTGTCTAGATTAAAATAAAACAATGTGGTTTTATTATTAATTTACCAAATAAAAATATTTTTCACTTAAAGTCAATTTTATAAAATATTTAATGGTATGCAGTTTAAAGTTCATGGTAAATATTAATTTCAACTAGTGTTTTCAAATGAAAATATTTCAAAATGTCATTCGAACATAGGATAGGAAGTCAAAAATTATATTAATTACGAGGGTGAATCAAATATGAACAGGACTTTTCTGTTTCTCGCCCTGTAGGTAATTCGAGTGGCGTGACGTCTCGATATATGTTAGGTAGGGATGTTAAGAAGAAGGGAGTTCGTCGGTTTGGCGATGCTGTTAGTAGCATCATGTCAGAGCAAGAGGTGCATACGTCTGTTGCGCAACGTGTTGTTATCAAATTTTTGGCGCGGGAGGGCGTTAGATCGTCTGAAATTTTGCGTCGACTAACTGCACAGTTCGGCAATGAAACACTTTCAAGGACCCAAGTGTACGACTGGCACAAAAAGTTTTCAGATGGCCGAGAGACAGTGGAAAATGAGCCTCATGCACGCCGTCCGACGACAAGCATCAATGAGGCGAATATCTACGCAATTCGTTAGCTGATTGAAGGTGACCGCCATCTTACAGTATTGGCAATTGCTGAACACGTTGGAATATTATAGGGGAGTGCTCAATCAACCATTTCAGATCTTCTAAGGGAAGATCAGAAAGCAAACCGTCTTGCCATATGTGAAAGGCTGTTAGCAAGATATCGAGCAGAGGGGGATGAGTTTTTGAGACATATTGTCACCTGTGATGAGACATGGGTGCATCATTATACCCCGGAGTCCAAACGTGCAAGCATGAAGTGGCGAAAACCTGGAGAGGCAGCACCGCGGAAAGCCAAGACCCGTCTTTCTGCAGGGAAAATTCTTGCAACAGTTTTTTGGGATTCGAAAGGCGTACTGCTGATCGATTTTCTGCACGAACGCCGTACAATTAATGCTGAGTATTACTGCGAACTACTCCAACAAGTGAAACTTGCCTATCGGCAAAAGAGGCGGGATATGTCTATCCGAAGTGTGATTCTGTTGCATGACAACGCTCGGCCACATACAGCTGCATTGACTCAAGGAAAATTGAACAAAATACATTGGGAAACCCTTGAACACCCGCCTTACAGTCCTGATTTGTCTCCATGTGACTACCACATGTTTGGGCCACTTAAAGAAGAACTGAGAGGCCACCACTTTGAGGACAACGAAGGTGTAGAAACGTTTGTGCGCAATTGGTTATCGACACGACCAGTTTCATTCTTTGAGAAAGGTATTCTTCCGATTCGGTGGAAAAATGTATACATAAGAGAGGAGACTATGTAGAAAAATAATATGTATTAAAATTTGTATTGATCGTACCAATAAAATTTTTAAAACAAAAGTCCGGTTCATATTTGATTCACCCTCGTAATTAACAAAAAAAATAAATTAATAAATAATCTAATAACTTACATTATTTACTAATTTTTTTTGTTAATTAATTAATATAATTTTTGACATAGTTTTTACTTCCTATCCTATGTTCGAATGACGTTTTGTTCTTTATTTTCATTTGAAAATACTAGTTGAAATCAATATTTACGATGAACTTTAAACTGTATACCATTAAATATTTTATAAAATTGACTTTATATGAAAAATATTTTTATTTGGTAAATTAATAATAACACAACTTTGTTTTATTTTAATGCAGACAAAATTAAGTTATTGTCGAATCTAATCTTCGACATAATTTTTGATTTCCATTAACATTCTAAATTATATTTTGTCTATATATATATTTAAACTCAATATTTTTTATTTTCCCTGAACACTACTAAATGTTCTACAAAGTTTATGCTAATTACTGATTTATACGTAATTCCGAATTTTTATGAAGAATTATTTGTTTGTACAATTAATAACCTACCAACATTTTCAGACACATTGTATATATGTATAAGATATTTCATTAAGAGTTTCTTAAGAAAGAAAGCTTCGGGGGAAATATTATTATAGGCAAAGTGATCAAAAGAAACTGTTTGAAATAATTTTTATGTTTCTCATCGTAAGTAAATTGTAATTATTCCAAACATTTGTTCAATAAATAAAGATTAGCACGCTATTTCTGCAGTTAGTGGGAAATTCACTAAACCCCAGTTATGCTAGATATCAATAAGATTTAGCTCTGTGACAGCTTTTTCCTGGTTATCAAGCCCATGGTAGGCGTCGTGGCTGCAGTTTTCCATGAATTTTCTAGCCATCCGGGCTGTTCCTAACAGCACGGCTTTTGTATCAATTGGTAAAGATGTCCGCCCAGATCCAAGTATTTTAAATATATAGTTTAATGGATTGGTTCTACTACTGTAGTTGACGTAGCAATTAGAACAGTTCGTATGCTGTTCACTTCATTTTGTTTCTTTATTTGAAATCCCTGTATTTTGTTATTTTTTAAGTCTGCTTAATATTTATATTTATTATATTTTTTAAAACAGACTGGGGTTTATAGATATAGTAGGGTATTCTTACTAACTATAATAGTTCAAGTTTCAGTGTTAATTCCAGATGCAGTGTTTTTTTTTTTCAACATCATGTTATTCTTTGTATTCAATTGCAGCAAATTCCTGACAACCTGTAATATACTGAATTATTTCTGATGTTTGGCAACCATATATGCACTTCTTCTTCCATTTAAGCAGTTTCTGATCAGTTGATGGGTTGTGTAACGGAACATGGAACCCAACTGAATTTGCATTGAGATTGTAGCGTATCTTCATTCGATCGCTAGTTGCGAACATATGCGTTCGGACTAGTTCGTGTATGGCCAGCATGCTTTGTCGGAGTTGGTCGGCATAATCTTTAACTTCATGATACGGTTCTGTTATTCAATCTCTTATGTTTGATCTGTGGTCCAATCTTCATTCACCTGTACACGAATCTGTCAGATAGGTACTGGTAGTGGATTGTTCAGCGTTTGACTCCTTATACTGACTGGCTGACTGTTCCTGGTCGTCGCTTAGTCACGTTGGCCAACTCTGACAGATGATCGGTCTTGTAATCCCACTCTGCTCTTTCTAACTTATCTTAGTTATTTTGTTAATTTTGGACAGTACTTCCTGAACGAACGGCTCAGATTATTTTTTATTCAGGAAAACTGCTTGTACCCTTGATTTTACATGTTTATGATAGCCTTTATTTCCAAGAGCGCTGCATAGCTTCAATAATATTCCTTATACCTCTAAATCTCAAATTCCGTTGAACCTTGACCCTCACATACCATTTTGCCTAACTTCTTCTGATAGGTCTGGGTACGCTAACTATGTTAAACGGCTAATGTCTGCTTCGAACAGATTTCGTGTTTTTTCCACTCATTTGCACCTAGTAAACTCAGTGATTGGCTGTCACATCTTTTAATTAGCAAAGTATTCACAGGAATGCACGGTAGAAGTTCTAACGCTGAACCTCTTAAAGAAATTACTAGAAATGTAGACTTTTCTTGGCTACCCGAACGGTTAATTCCACTGCTTCTAATAACGGTTAATTCCACTGCTTCTAATTGTCGTTTGTACATAGACCAACATAAACTACCATCATAAGTGGATGGTTTTATAAAGGAACCTTTTGATAATTACAGTGTTCTTCCGTTTGCAAATCTTATTGAATGTCGTTAATCACCGTTTTTTTACTTGAGTTTGGATAAAACGAAGTTTACTTTGTACTTTGCTTTGATTGAATTATTATCATATTTGACCTTATTTTCGAGACTATACATTGAACTTTTTAGAATCTCAATTTCGTCGTTTTCTTGCCTTTATGTCTGATTCCATAATCTACATTTTCTAATTAGCTTCCATGGTAGTGGACAAGGTTTTGCTGTTGATCATTCATAGTGGTAATCAGTGTTTGTTGTTTGTCAATCATAGTGGTTACAAGATTCTCTAATTTCTCATCATTAGATTGCACTATGCGTTGTTGGATTTCTTCTCAAATGTTACAAATCTTCTGTGGGATCAAAGACATCGAAAATAATCTTCTACATTTCCGCACCAAAAATTCACAAATATTCACACTACTTTTCTTAGACTAAGACAGATAATACTGTCCTGTTTTTCCTGTGTAGCAGTCCATCGGTCCTTGTTTTTACATCCGCACTCATAGAAATATGTTTTTTTGCTAAACGTTTGTTTGTTAGGTTTTTATTACGTGATTAATTTCGAGAGAATTCCTCTATTAGTAATCTCAAATCAAAGTGTTGTAGCAATACTGTATGTATATTTATATTTTACAATAAAAATATATTTAATTACTTAGTAGTTTCATTTCAGTAGTGTAGTCATCTAGTGGTATTCTCTAGAAGCAATAAATATGGGTAATAAGTAGATTTCCTTTTTATTTTTGGTGCGCCATTTCTTATTTTTTAACAAGGACAGCTCATAAAGGATCGCTCGATGTAATTTTTCCAAAACCATACGTCACAAAGTGGCTGCTAATATTTGCACAGTAACCTTTTCGAATTAAGTTGTTAACAATATCACATTTAAGAGATGAAACAAAACCAGAAAAACTCTTCAACTGTCAAGAGACAAGAGCCTCAACAACTCTAGACCGGGCCCAAGACTCGGTGATACGTCACAAGCTGGCTGGTTTCATTCGGAATTTTTTTAACATTGATCAAGCAATCCTTGATTTTTTAACACATTTTTCACCATTAAATTTTTCATCTATTCTATCTTGTATGAACTGTCCTGTTGCCTAATGCCAACACAAAGTTGCTGCTAATATTTGCACCATAACCTTTTCTAATTAAGTTGAAGAAACACTCTTCTACTGTCAACAGACAAAGCGTCGCAGCAACTCGTGAGCGGAGCCAAGACACATTGGACGTCACATCACAAAGTGGCTGGTTTTCCCTGTTTTCCAATTAGCGCACAATTGAGCACAGTGCTCAGTGCACTAAGTGTTCCAATTACAGCACTAGCTCGCACAAATGTGCACAAGAAATAAGTGTGCCTTTGGGATGTTTTATGTAGGTTTACCAAGTAAACATAAAACTTCATCATAAAACATGAAGTATGTTCCAATTAACGCCCGAAATTTAGGGTATAGGGCGACAGAAAAACACTTTGTGCTCTAGTAATTGGAAAACAACCATTATTGAATTATTCTGTAAATTATTTACGTACACATAAACGTCAATTGATAACTTATGAGTAATACACTTTTAACCTTATGGTGATCAGTGTACCGGTTGGTTTTAAAACAACCATGTTCCAATCTTAGAGCATTTACTTTCTAGAGATAGCCTGCAGTGCACAAACGTCGTGGTAAGACTAAGGAGTGAGAGGGCAATAGAGAGGGCAAGAGGCTATTTCACTCGGTAGGAAGCTGCTTCCAATAAAGCATGTTGTTCATTGGTTGCGTCCACCGACCATCCACCCACTAAGTGAAATAACCTCTTACTGTCTCTATTGCCCTCTCTTTCTAGCGTTGCCATGATTTTATGCTTGACAGGCTATATCTAGATGGTAAATGATCTAAGGTTCCAATTAACGTCCTAAAAATTGCCGCACTGTGCGGCACAAAATCACTTGTGCTCTGCTAACTGGAAAACAGCCTTTATTCGAAGTTCTTAACATTGATCAAGCAATCCTTTATAGACTCTGCTTGAGCTAATGCAAGAACTATGGCCCTCTATCAGTGAAAAGTAGAACTCTTAGTTAAAACTGTTAGCTTGTATAGAATTCTTCATGGTAATAACGAAGCTCTTACTAGATTTGCCAGTAGATACAACTAGCCAATAATTCCAACGATTTAAATAATTTATAAGGTAAAGAAAGATTTTAGCAAAATATTTATTATGTGTAAGATGTGAAATTCGAACTCCGAAACAATAGGCCCGGGTTCGAATCCCCGCCATAAACGTTTATTAAAAAAATGTCAAAAAAACTTCTAATTATTGGAATAATTTAAAATTAATTAAGCATTTCTTTGAAAATTTAGATGATCGTTTCTATTCAAAAAAACCTACTGATTGTTGGAAAACGACAGTGCTGACTGTTAAAAGAATAGAAAAATTAAAAATGTCTTACCATTATTATTAATAAAAAAATAAATTGTGCTATATATATAAGCTAGAGAAATAAATTAGTATACTATTGTTGATTGTAAATGAATCCCATTTCCAACATTCAGTTCTGAAAAACCGCGATAGGGTTTCCTGCTATGCCAATTCCGCAGTACAATTGTTGCTTGCCTTGCCAGAATTTAGAAAATCTATTTATAAAAACCAAAACAAGTTTAACTGTATTATTAGAGACATTGCGGAAAAGCGAGTATTCAATTGTAATTCGCTTAGAGAAGAAGTTGGCAAATACAATAAACAATTTCTTAAAAAGAACAACAGATGTTGAGGAATTTATCAAGAACTGTTTGAACTTATGCAACGAGGACTTTATTAATCCAACTAACTATCACTTCACAATTAATTTTGCAGTCTCATGTGTTAACATACCCCCTTGAAAATGAATTAGGCAATGAACCAACAAAATTTGATAAGATAATCAACTATTTGAAACAGCATTTAGTCACTCTCAAAAACACCTTGATATTATCAATAAATCGTAATAATGGAAAAAGTTCGAAAATAAATACGATGTTTAGCAATTTCAATTGTGATAAAATCGAAATTTGTGGAAAATTGTTCGAATTAAAAGGTGCTATATTACATCATGGGCAAAGAGTTTTAGCTGGACATTACACAGCAGTTGTTAGAGACAACGGTAAATGGCTTCACTGTGATGATGAAAAAATTACAGAAACAAAATTATTTGATAACACACTTAAAGATGTATGTATTATGGTATTGGGCAGTAAACGTTAATATATCTGGATAATTTTTAATGGAATTTTTTTTATGATTTTGCAGGTTGCCTACTGATGATGGAATAGTAACAGGTACACCTATTAAGGAGAGTCAAATTGAAATGAACGTCTGCGGACTTGTTTTTGGGGTTATTTTGAATTCTTTAGATTACTTAGGTAATTAAGGATATGAATATGTAAGACAGATTTATGGGAATAAGTATCCACCTATATCCATTGAAAATGGCCTTTTCAAGATTTCAAAGGCTTATGTAAGTTTGCTTAGTGTATTCTAGCCTGTCAGATGGGTAGAAGGCGAAGACGTTTTCTTATAGATTATCCTGCAAGCAATTTTTACTGACAAGGGGGCGGGCGTCTTTTAAACACGTGTGCTCAATGGAATGATTCCGGCAGGATCGCACCAAAAGGGAGGGAGAGGGTCTAGAAATTCTTAAGTCAACTTTTTAATTTAGAGAATACGGTAACCGCACCGGTTACGGACACTTTTGGACCAATGTTGTCATATTTTTGAAATTTCACTAATACCTGAAAGTTTTAATTTAGGTGCATTGAAAGTTGACAGCCCTATATTTATCTAAATTCTGATGTGTTTATTGCAAGATATTACGATCAGTTTCAAACAGCTAACAAATAAAAAATAAGATTTTTTAACAGTTATGAGCAGTAAAAAAACTAGTTATGGACACAGAGTACTGAACATAAACCTAGTCATGGACACCCAGTAATGAACATGAACCTAATTTATGATGTTTTCCTTCAATGTCCATAATTGGATTGCTATGCAGTACCCACCAATAATGGCGTCCATTACTTGTAGGTATATACATTCATTTTCAACTAGCTTGTGATAAAGAATAAAAAAGAGAATAAAATTAATTCAAAATCTGAATACAGAATACTAAATTAAGTTTGAACATTTAACCCTTTAAACCCTCTGGAGTAACAACACAGTGTGTTTCCCTTTTAGTTTCATGGATAAACCAACCAACAGAACACATTCTAGGTAAAATATAACAATAATTAAGTAAACTATCGATTTACCTTACTAACAGTTTCCTTGAGAAAAATCGCTAAAGTAATTGACCAAGAAGACCTTGAACCTCACGCCATTTCGCATTAAAACGACGGAAGCGAGTGAAATGAGAAATTTTGACAACTCGAGAACTTTTGTCTATGTGAAAAGTGTTGCCAACATTATAAAAAAATCCTGTTCTTGTTGTAGAAGGTTTTTTTTTCTCATTTACTGGTTCCTTGTCCTTTACCGGTGCGTTTACCTTAACTACATATCTTAATTGGAACCGCATGAAAATGTATAACGCTTATAAACTTGATATTGACTTTATCTGTTGATGATTAAGGCTACAGATACCTATATAGCAAAGATTTAGATCAAGGAATAAGTACCTACAACCGGTGAAAATGCACTTTTTAACCGACTTCCAAAAAGGAGGAGGTTGTCAATTCGTCTACAACTTTTTTTATGTATGTCCAGCGATTATTCAAAAACGGCTTGGGCAATTTTGACGGATTAAACTACATTATATTAAGGAACATTACAGAAAGGTCCCATATAATTGTCTATAACATGAGATTTACGGTCTTCTGGAAAATCAGAAAAAAAAAGTAAATAAGGGACTAGATTTCAGCAATTTTCAATGAATCTTCACTGTTTTCTCTACAACTGCTCACGCAATTTGAATATTATAAATTGTATTATACAAAGAAATGTTCCAGCTTGATTCCGTACATTTTCTAAGACGTAAAACATCCCTTTTTCTGAAAATCGGAAAAATATATGCACAAAAACTGTAAACTTCATGGTAAATGTCAAATTTTCATAAAAAATATCTAGTTTAAATGTCAAGATATGCCATGAGAGTTTGTAATGATTTTCATTTTGATGCTTTTGAAGTCAGTTTATTTTAGAAGCGAAGTTAAGTTACAGTCGCGTGAAGTTGCAGAAAAAAATCCATTACCTTATTAAACCGAAAAATTGTTATTTCGGCGATCTCTTCTGTGTGGAATACGGTTGAAAGTGTGTGCGTGCGTGCATGTAATATTAGGTGGTACATAAGCAGTTGTATAGTATAGTATAGTTGCTGGTTCTAAAAACATTGTATTGGGTAGCACATATGTAGTTGCGTCTACACGGTGGTTGAAATAAGACTGGGGAAAACTATAGTTATACAGAGAGATATTTGCTTTATAGAACTGAGAATAATTACAGTTATACAAAAGGCTTTAAAAATTGTCAGAAGCCGTTGAGTATACAGGATGGTTGAAATATAAGGTGGAGTTATACAGAGCGGTTTAAAAAAGTTATATAGTTACTTAGACAAGGTGTTTGAAGTAAAGGGTGGGCTAAAATTATTGTTATTGAGGGTGCTATATAAGCATAAGCAATTAGGATATTTGAATTATAGGACGTATGATGGGATATAACTATAGACATGGGTAAAAAAAATTACAAGCAGTTGCATATACCGGGTGGTTGAAATAAATGGTGGAGTAAAATTATAGTCATAAAGTGTGGCTCAAAAGGGTGAATTTTGTTATATATATATAGTGTAGACCATGAGCAGTTGCATAAATGGAATACTAGATATATAGGGCGAAGTAAAATTATTGGTATACGGGAATAATTTAAACAGTAGAAAAATAGAAAGAGTCAATAGTATGAAGAGGATTTGTACTTATACAGGGTGGTTTTAAAGATATCAGGACCGTTGTAATATTGTGTTGAGTTTAATTATACTTGTACAGGGTGATTCAGAAAATGATAGACCAATAAGTTATATAGTAGTGACCAGTACACAGAAGCATATAGAGTGTGGATGCAATATAGCGTGAATTAGTTACATTTATAGAAAGTGATCCAAATAATAAAACAAATAAAAAAGATAAAATATATTTGTAAAATATAGACATAGTATAAAAATTAGAATAAGAATACGCTAAAATTTTCAATTGAATTGTACCTTAATTAAATAAAATAAAAAAGATATAACTGAAAATAGTGATTGATTGCACACGGTTTCTAAACTGTTTTTAATTTAAGTCAGCTGAAGTCGGTTCTTTTTTAAATATAAATTATTATGACTTCTAAAGTTTGTATAATGAGTTTAAATCATAAAACATTTAGAACTACTGTAGAACAGATTATTAATAAAATATAATTACTAACTAAAATCCTATTTTCTGTCAAAAAAAATTTTATACATTGACCCACTTCCAGAAATACTGGCTTGGGTACGATTATGTGTAGTAGGGGAAGGCGGGGTTCAACGTGCCGCGGGTAGGTTGTGCCGATGAGAATATCACAAAGACGAAAAGAGATAGACTTATTATGTTGTTGCGTCTAAAATTGGTTTCCCCACGCGCACATTCGGCGGTCATTTTAGTTGCGCCAGCGCCGCGGTCTCAGTAGCTAGCCGCCACATGCCTTCCCGGTACCACCTAAGTAAATATTTTCTTATTTATGTTTTTTGGTCTGTTTCTGTCATTTTACAAGCTATTGTTTTACGTGTGTGGATAAAGTGTTGACAGTTTATTAAAGAATCGTGAGGATAAGGTGTAATAACGCTATGTTCAACTTGCTTGTTGATATCGGTTTGTTGGTTGTTGTGTTGCTAAGGGGGTTAAAAGTGCCGATGGTTGGAGGTACATTGTGCCGCGGCACAACGAACCCCGTTTAGGGCACAACTAACCCTCCACGAATCTAATTATTATTTGTATTGTTTTTAGTGAGAGTTTACAAAGGAAGACAAAAGGGGTACCACTTCTCAAGACTTACTCCAAAAAGCTGCTGAAGCTGTTATAAATGACGGGCGAAAATTAAAAACTGTAGCTCGTGAACTGGAAATATGTTATGCTACCTTACAAAGATATGTCAAGAAACTTCAACTCGGACAAACTTCTACAGTTGGATATATCCGTAAGTTGGTGTTCAATGCTGAAGAAGAGGCGGTCTTGGTCTTATGAATCCATAGATCTCGCGAATCAGCCTGGCCCATCAGGACTGCAACAAACGACTAACGAATCTACAGCGCTTTTCAACAATCTGCGAAGCAAAAATTCTCAAACTGGTATTTTCAATATCAGTCATATAAGCACCACAGAACATACCGAGACGGAACCAGACACGTCCTTTGCAGCTCACGATGACGAACCACAACCAGGAACATCTAAAGATGCCCCTTTCTTACCAGAAAGTATTAGACCACTACCCAAAGCTCCACCTCGAGTGGAAACAGGGCGTAAACGAAGAATCAGAAAGAGTCCCATTCTTGCCGACCCCAGAAAAGAATGCGATAGCCGAAGAACAAGCAAATAAGAAAAGGAAAGTGGAAACAGTTACAAGCCAGAAAGGGAAAGGAAAAGAAAAAAGTTCCATAAAGAAAACAAAAACTAACGCAAAAAAAAACAGGAAACAAATCAGTAAAAAGAAGAGTATTGCAAGAAACAGATGAAGAAGATGACGATGAATGCTATTGTCTTATTTGTTGTGATTCCTATTCTAACTCGCGGCCAGGAGAGCAGTGGATACAATGCACTACGTGCAAAAACTGGGCACATTCAGAATGCACCGCTGATGAAATTGCACAATATATACTTGCCCAAATTGCTTTTCTGATTTTTCTGACTGACTAACTGATTAACGTTATGTAGATTTTTTTAATAAGGTAACATATGATATCCTGTGGAGATATAAATTACTACGGTAGCAAATGTGTGTTACAAGAAAATACTTATGTTTATTTTCTTAATTTAGAAAAATAATTGCTAATATTAAGTTTTATGTGTTACAAGAAATAATTATGTTTTTTTGTTATTTAGAAAAATAATTGCTAAATATTAAGTTTATGTTTATTTTTAAAGTTTTGTTTAAAATAGAAAAGTTCTTGTGTTGATCTCATTAAAAAAACTACAATGTTTTTACATATATAAATTATGTAAGTTACAAGTTGTTAAATTTTTGATAAATATACGCTATTACTAAATTACACATTTTATTACTGTTTTAAAACCCAAAAGTTTAGTTTAACATATTATAAATACAAGTGGCACAACTTACCTCATCATCGACACAACTCGCCCTTGATAGGGTAAGTTGTGCTCTCTGACTTTTTGTATAACATTGCTTATAATTTAATTAACTACGCATATGATTAAAGACAGTATATTGTGTCAAAAACTACATAAAATTTCACATAACATACTACAAAAAAGATATTTTTTACTTAAATAATGCGGAAGATATATTGCGTTTTAGTGAAATCGGCACGTTGAACCCCGCCCTCCCCTAATAGGGGTGGCCACTAGCTTTCAGAGGGGCTTCAAAAATGGGATAAAAATGATTTTTTTCAATAGAATTTGTGGGCGGTATTTTGGTTATTGAGGACAAAGTAACAAGAAGGAAAGAATACATTGAAGTACTTTTTAAAGACGTAAGACAAAAGAGAACATCAGTAGAAGAACAGGAAAGCTACTGGTGGCCCTGATAGTATTTATGCTGAAGTTATCAAAGTATTCGCAGATTAAGAAGGATTAGATCTAGATATGTCAACATCCATTTTTAACTGCAGTCACACCATCGGTCAAATTCCATCTGATAGGCTAAAATGAACATTTATTACTTTACCAAAAACCGATATTCCTCCCATTGATTTGATGTCATACGTGTTTAAAATATTTTTGTAAATAATACAATATAATTAAACACGTAGGTAGTTATAGAAAATGTAACATCTATAGGTAGATAATATATATATACCTATACAGTTAGGATTTAGAAGAGAATTCGGCCCAAGTGAAGCTTGTTCTCTGTTAGTTTAGTTTGTTTATTGGTAAAGTATTACAACGGTGTGTTTTAAACGAAAATAAAATGTCCAATTTACTAATATATAGACATCAAAGTACATTGTAGAGTGTAGAGGCAAACACCATTAAAATATTATACATTTCAATCACTTCCTATGTACTCCTCAAAAGAATAATTTTTCACTCTTGCTTTAAAATTGTGTACTTTTAAATGTTTAATTTCTGCTGGCAGTGCATAAAAAAAGTAATACCATTCTTGTTTGTTGCAATCTCTGGTAGCTGAGAACTAAGTCTCCTCCTTTCCTGGTTGAATAGGAGTGAATATCTTTGTGTGTTCTGTAGCTGTTTGGTAGCTGAGGTATGATCAGCAAACATGATTATCAGCAGATTCAATAGATTGTTAAAGTTTGGCAAGTCATTTATGTATATGAGGAATAACGGAGGACCCAGCACAGAGCCATGAGGTACGCTATGCCGAATCCTTGGATTCGTCGAATGTTAATTTTCAAAAAGAGGACTGTACAAGGGTAATACTGGTCGAATCAACGTTGTAGTAAGATAGCTTTTTGTAAAGGATTTCAAAACATATACAATCGAATGCCTTCGTTAAGTCCAGGAATGTACATATGTATTATGCTTATTTTCAAAGCACTCTGCCACAAACTCACTGAGTCGTATAATAGCCAGACCCACACAGCATGAAATATTTCTAAAATATTTATGCAATATTTCTGGTTTGATTTGAAACATTTCAAAATCTTTGCAAGCCCGTAGACAGGCCAGCGGGGGGTTTGGGGGTTCAACACCCCCCTCCCCCCCGAAATGTTGGAATTTTTTCTTTCAAGATTCAATTTTAACAAATTAATCATGTGTTTCATAAGAATAAATTCTATATTTATACAATTTTATATATCCTGGATATGTAGAAACAAAAAAATACATTTTCAGACCTGATTAGCTAGTGAACTATTTAAAAATATTTATATAATATTTCATGTTTGTTTTGAAGGATGATAAAATATTTCAGAAATCGTATTTTCGCTACAAAAACCTTTTGAAATATTTCATGAAATATATCTGTAATATTTCATGATATATTTCAAAAGATTTGTTTGTCGTGAGCATATGAATATTTCAGAAATATTACAGTCAAATATTTTACAATAGTGCTATAATATTTGATGTCTGAAGTATATTTTGAAAAATTTTCCAAAATATTACTATATTCACGACTAAAATTCTCCTGAAATATTTCATGATATATTGATTTAATATTTCACGAAATGTTTCTCTAAGATTGCATGAAATATTTCAGTAGATTTTTTGTCGTGAACTTAGAAATATTCCGGAAATATTTCAGTGAAATATTTTTTCAGATATTTCATGTTGTGTGGGGAGTTATGCTCTCTTGTAACGAAAACCCAATTGGTTTGGTAGAAAGATATTATTTACATCAAAGTCGTTAATCATTTGGTCTTTCAGTAAGGATTCGAGAATTTTAGAGATTAGTGGCAATAGAGATAAAGGCCTATAATTTGTTACATCTTCCGGATCTCTTTTATTTTTAAAAACATGTATAACTTTTGCCAACTTGAGAACAAATGGAAATAACAAATAAGTGTATCAGAGATTTTGTTAACTATATCTGTGAGATAGTTAAGGATTCTAGAATTGATGCCATAATAATCGCTGCCCAACGGTTTGAATACTCTTGTTTCAGGTATTCTCGCACAGCACGGACATAATAAGCAGATCAACCGTCATTTTGGTACCACATATTGTGCGTAAAATGTTTAATGGTACATCTTCTGGAAGACTCGGCAGATTGGTTTGCAGAAAATCTAGATAAATTTCACTATTCAAATTCCCTGGCAATTAAAAATATCCAATAATACTAGGGAATTTGAGGAGTGAAATTTATGTAGATTTTCTACGAAACGATCTACCAAATCTGCTAGAAGATGTGCAATTAAACATTTTACGTACAATCTGGTACCAAAACGATGGTTAATCTGTCCATTATGCCCGTCCTGTGCGAGAATATCTAAACCAAGAGTATGCAAACCGATCGGTTTGGACGCTTGATCCAATTTTATGGCCACTACTAAGCATACCGATTTAACACATGGGATTTTTTTACTGGGGTTACCCAGAGAGTAAATATATAGTTACTCACTGGGCTTACCTAAAAGATTCGCAGCGTTATGTACAATATGTGAAATTATGACGATGTGTTTGTATTAATGCTGGTGGCAAACAGTTTAAACATTTACCCTAGTGTTTGTAATAAAGTTTTCATCATAACCCTTTATTCGAACTTTCACATTCCTTTTATTTTGAAATCTGTCGTGAGATTTGGAAAGACCTCAATATAGTTGCTTCTTGCTGAGAAAAATATCTACATGAATTTTTATTTGGGAATTCGGAACGGCGTCAAGCGCACCCCCCCTCCCAAACGAAAAAACTTTATTTTTCGACTTCAGATAATTGTTCTCCAGAAGCCACTAAAAGTATTTCACTTCTGGGGACATTATGACAACTTTTTAGGGTTCCGTATATACAATATACGGATACCCTTATAATATCACCCCGGATTTCTGCCTCTGTCACATCACAGCAATTTTCTCCTAAATTACTGGACGGAAGAGGTTGAAATTTGGTATGCATGTATAGTTTGGTGACCCGATCATGAGTACATATCGTAAAAGAAAAAAATTTGATTTTAGGGGTACTTCTGGGGGAAAAACTAAAAAAATCGACCGTTCCCCTCCTGATCACCGAAACTACTGCGCCTAAAATTTTGGAAAAAATAGGAAATATAGAACGTTGCCCGAACTTTAAAGGAAAAATAAGGAGAAACCATTAATATTAATTTTGGGGGGCAAATTATAGTATTAAATGAAAATTTAAAAATAAAAAAAATTTCAAACACATCATGTAATACATCAAATGAAAGGTCCCATTCTGAGGAACACAAGTATATTTTTTTCATATTTAAAAAAAAAAACATATTAACGAAATTATACCAAAATTTATCCATTCCCCCCTCCCTTATCTCCGAGACTATAAAACGTAAAGTTTTGAAAAAAGTTAGAGGTATAGAGTCTGACCTGAAGTTTACTGGAAAAATAAGGGGAAACCTCTACTTTTAATTTTGGGGGGCAAATTACAGAATTAAATGGAAAATATAAAATTAAAATTGTTTCTAACCCATCATGCTATATATCAAATGAAAGGGCTCATTATGACGAAATCAAATATATTTCTCCACATTTTAAAAAAAATTAATTAAAAGATATTAACAAAAATATAAAAAAATTTACCCATTCCCCCCTTATCTCCGAAACCATAAGCTGGAAATTTTGAAAAAAAACGGAGGTATAGCCCCTCACCCGAACTTTACTGGAAAATAAGTAGACCAGAATGTATTTTACCCCCTCTCAGACTCGGGAAACGGACCGGCGACATCGATGGCAATTCTTTCAAATGGGACGCCCACATTGTACTGCTGCATTCCGCCCTTGGCCCGGGTCTTCGGGCCCTTACTGGATGCACAGATGGCACATTTGCGGCACCAAGCTCTGACGTCTTCGAAGTAATTCACCCAGTAGTACCGCTGGAGAACTTTGTCAAGGGTTTTATTCATGCCCAGGTGGCCTCCGGTAATTCCATCATGTACTTCGGTCAGGATGGCTGGTACCTTTTTCTCTGGAACTACCAGTTGGGACTTGGTTTCTCGTCCATCAGCGCTTTCCCAAACTCGCTTGAGCATTCCATTGTCTACTCTTAGAGAGTCCCATTGAGCCCATAACGATTTCAGCACGCCGGAGTATCTAGCTATCTCATCCCATCGTGGCCTGGGTGCCCCTCTCGTTTTGAGTGACAAGATTGGTTCGATGTCTACATCAGCCATTTGGTCCTGGATGCACTGTTCCGTTGTCCAGTCTTCATTGGCCTGCACTCGGATCTGCCTGATGGAGATACCCTCTCGCTGTTCCGTCTTCAGACAAAGTCCGCATTCCGCTCTACAGGGTCTTCTGGATAGGGCATCGGCATTATTGTGCAAACGGCCGGCACGATGTTCCATCTTGAAGTCGTATTGCAGTAATTTCTCCATCCATCTGGTCAGTTGTCCTTCCTTGAGTGCGGCATGATCTGTTCGGATTAAGAAATGACGACCATAGAGGTATTTGAGGAAATGGTCTACAGCTCTTATTATTGCAAGAAGTTTTTTTCTGGTGACGCAATAATTTCTTTCCGGTTTCGAGAATCCACGGCTGTAATACTCGATCACTCTCTCTTCACCATCTTGCACCTGGGATAGGACGGCCCCCAAACCTGTGTTGCTGGCGTCGGTGTCTAAGATGAACTTGCCGGACTGTGTAGGAAAGGCTAGGATTGGGCTGGAACATAGTGCTGCCTTCAGTCGCCTGAATGATGTTTCGCAATCCTGATTCCAATGGAAGGTCTCTTTCTCAGTGGTCTGCCGATGTACAGGGGCGGCGATGGTGGCAAATCCCTCAACAAAACGCCGGTAGTATGAACAGAGGCCCAAGAAGCTTCGGAGTTCATGTTTGTCTCCTGG
Source organism: Octodonta nipae (assembly GCA_034190945.1). Taxonomy (NCBI): domain Eukaryota; kingdom Metazoa; phylum Arthropoda; class Insecta; order Coleoptera; family Chrysomelidae; genus Octodonta; species Octodonta nipae. The sequence continues at coordinate 16,491,523 of CM067218.1, read as the reverse complement.
AACTGGCCAATCACGGATGGCTTCTATCTTGTCTTCGTTGGTGCGGATTCTTGACTCGGACACTACGTGACCCAAAAACTCTACTTCTTTTTGGAACAAGGAACACTTCTTCGGATTGAGTCTCAGGTTGGCATTATTAATTCTGCAGAATACTTCGTCCAGGTTCTTCAGATGGTCGTCGAATGTCTGACCCATGACTAGAATGTCGTCGAGGTATACTAAGCACGTCCTCCATGTTAACCCGCTCAGTACATACTCCATTAGCCTCTCAAATGTAGCGGGTGCATTACATAACCCAAAGGACATGACCGTGAACTGAAACAACCCTTTACAGGTGGAGAACGCTGTCTTCTCTCTGTCGTTTGCGTGTAGACCAACCTGCCAATATCCACTTTTTAGGTCTAGTGTGGAGAACCAACGGGAGCCTGCTAGTGTGGTCAAAGTGTCATCGATTCGGGGTAGTGGATAGCTGTCTTTCTTCGTGACATCATTCAGCTTTCTGTAATCCACGCAAAATCGGGTGGTTCCATCCTTCTTTTTAACTAACACGACGGGAGCAGACCATGGACTGATGGATGGCTCAATAACTCCATTTTGTAACATGGACTCGATGTTTTCCTCGACTTCCTGTTGTTGCCCCAATGGTAGTCGTCTAGGTGGTATTCTGATGGTTGAGCCTTTCCGGTATCTATTCGATGCTGGATGATGTTGGTGCGACCGGTGGTTCCATCTTGACTGTTAAAAATTTGCCAGTGCTTTGTGATAAATTGCTTGGCTTTCTTCTTGTTCTCTGGTGTCAGGTGTGTCAAATGGTCAGCAAACTGTTGTAGGAACTCTTTACTGGGCCCTGTCTCCTTCACCGACGTCTCGTACTCCTCTTCGCAATTGATGTTGGTCTCTACTGGCTCGAAACAAGCCATTGGCAATTCTGATGTCGTTGTTGGACAAATTCAGGACTCTGATTGGTATATCTCGTCCGGTTTTAACTATAGCCCGTCCAACTAAGTAGTCATGAGCTGAGTGTACGGGCTCCACCATTCCAACGCAGCTCCCAGGATTGCTGTCTAGCTGCCCATGAATAATCTGTTCCGTTCGAACGGGAATTCTTTGCCACAATTTTTATGGGGTGTGACGTGTTGATGGGCCGTGTCAATACAAATTCCTCATTTAGGAACCGAAGAACATCATATCTCGGGTCGAACATAAATCCATGCTGGCTAATTAGGTCCATTCCCAGTATAAAATCGTCCTCAATATTCGCTACCAGGACCCTATGCTGGATCATGTTGTTCCCTATCTGTAGCACGACATCTGCCTCACCCTGTATTGACATGGACTCGCCGGTGACTGTTCTGAGCTGGATGTTATTGGTAACTGGCCGAATTTCTGGTGCTCTCAGAACCCTGGACTTGGCAATGGACACAGCGGCGCCGGTGTCGATGGATGGTAACTGCTCGCCCATTGATGGTGCCTCTGATGACTAGGCTGCCGCTATCTCGGCAAAATCCCCGGATGGATACTATCCTGGAGGCTGGTGAAGGGTGAGTCAGCATTCGCCCCCTTATGCTGACTGGTTGGAGTTTCCCTGGTTCGTAAGGTCGGTTTTGCCTACTCCTGGTTGGTGATCGTTCCGGTAGCCTTACTCGGCAGTCACGTTGGAAGTGTCCTGTCCGTCCGCAGCGGTAACATGCCCCTCTGGTGCCAGTTCTTTGTGACCGTTCTAATATTTTGTTCAGATCAGCCAGCAGCGCTTGAAATGGTGACTCTGACTCTTCCTGATTGAAGGAAACTGCTCGGACCCTCGGCTTGGACATGTTCATGACGGCCTCTACTTCCAAAGCCCGAAGTAGAGCTTCATTACTTTTCTTGACGCCACTTAGTCTTAGATTTCGTTGTACTTCCACATCTATGATGCCGTTTATGAAACTCTGTGTGGCCAACTGGTCTTTCGTTTCCTCTGGCAGATCTGGGTAGGACAAGTGGACTAACCGTCTAATCTCTGCTTCGAATTCTTGAAGGCTTTCACCGGATTTTTGCGTTTTCCCACTGAGTTGGACTTGGTATACCTGGCTCAAGGATTGATTGTCGTATCGCTTATCCAGGATGGCGATGATCTTGTCGAATTTGCCTTGTTCATCGACTGGAATACTTTGGAGGAGTTCTAGGGCCGGACCCCTTAACAAAATTACCAGAGACGTAGATTTTTCTTGATTATCCTATGCATTAGCTGTAGCCACAGCCTCAAATTGCCGTTTATACATGGGCCAAGATGAACTGCCGTCGAATGTGAGAGGTTTACTAAAGGAACCTTTGGTACTCACGCTGTGCTGGTATTTTCCTCGCTGTAAGTCCTGTTGCATTTTTTTGATTTCTGTTTCTACCTTGTTTTGGATGGCACATTTTATCTTGTACTTCACTTTGTACCGTGTTTTTAATGGAACTGATTTAAAATTTCTCCCGGCTCTGGATGGAATCGATGTCATCTACTTTGATTTCAAGAGTCTCCACATTACTTTTTAGGATCTTTATGCCGTCGTTTCTTTTATATCTGATTCAACTATTTGGATTCTTTCATTAACTGTTTCATTAACTTGCGATACTATTTGCATTAATTGTTCAAATTGCAATTGTCTTTTTTCTTCCTGTTTGCCTTCTTTTTCTTCAAATTTCGAGAATAATCCTTCAATTAAATTATGTTGTTCACTTTTCATCGTGGAAACTAGATTTTGTTGTTCACTTTTCATTGTGGAAACTAGATTTTGTTGTTTTTCTTCCATCGTGGAAACAAGATTTTGTTGTTCGCTTTTCATCGTAGTGACAAGATTTTCTAATTCTATTTTACGTTTTTCATCAAAAGAGTTTACTAACCTTTGTTGAATTTCTTCTTGATGTTGTTTTTCCTTCAAGTCACGTTTTTCTAGAATCTGTGCAGTTTTTTCGTCCAGTCCCTCTGTAACCTGCTTGACTATTTTTTTGGTAGTTTCATCCATACTACGGGTTTCCATAAATCAAATTAGGATTTTAACTGCACTTAATCCTTTACTTCTGATCACCAAATTGCAATATAGTCCGTGGGTTCAATTTAAAATTATAAAACTAATATTCACTTTCACTTTTCTAGAAATTTATTTACATTAACAGCTGATTCAAATATCACAATAATATTCCCATATACATATACACTAGTCGTCGCGGTATATCTGAACTCTCCATCGTAGCGGCTTCCTTTATAAGCCAGCATAGAAAATTCTCGTAAAATCAATCATCACTCCTTCCGCTGCCGAGTCTTTTCCAGAACCGTTTTTTTTTATCTCAAAGCGTTTGTTGTACTAATGAAACAGGGTTAGCTTTGGGTAAATTTCGTAACAATATTAACAAAAATATTAAACAACGACTTAATTCACACTTTAGCAACTACACTATTTAAATTTTGAAAAATATATTTTATTTGTATTTTTAAATAATTTGAATAACAGATTTAATAATTTATAATTTAAAACTTGACCTATTTTGCCCTTTATCTTCCAATCTACAGAGCCTCAAAACTCACACAGTAGACTATAAAAGGCTTCTCTGAAAGTTTATTAGTAAGATAAAACTTTAATGTTAATTTTTGGGGGTCAAATTAGAAAATTACATATGTATTCTGATAAAAATCAAGCGAATCCTGAAGCAGATAAAATAAAAAGTCTATGTGCGGAAAATCAAAGTATATATATTTTATAAATTTAAAACGCTTCCTTTAAAAGATATTAGGGTAAATATATAGAAAATGCACTCATTCCCTGCTTGTCTGAAACTGGAATATTAGAATCTTGAAGGTGGTACGGAACCCTTAGTTTGCGAGTCCAACTTGCACTTGACCACATTATTATTTAGATTATGACATTGCAATATTTTTTATTAAAATCAATTAGTTATTAATGAAAACTAAAAATTTTGTTTTTGTTAACTACATTTTTGAAACAGTTGAATGTCAAAAATAAAGGTTTGATATTAGGCTACAAAACGTGTACTTTAAAGTGACTCACCCAAAGAGATTAATAGTGTAGAGCACGTGAACTAGCGAAATTCATGCAATATTAATAGAAAGAGAGAGAGAATAAGCGTGTCTTTCCTGATTGGTCAGTGTCAGTGGTGACGCCTACTATTGGTAGGGTAGAGACATAGCAAGCGCTCCCTGATATTGTGTTTCTCTTTCTACTGTTATTAGCAAGCGCTCCCTGATATTGTCTTTCTCTTTCTACTGTTATTACACTGCCACTTACAATAACGCCCATACCTAATTCACTCTACGTATAAACCTCTTTGGACTCACCTATATAGATTTCACATTTCAAATAAATCAATATGTGTTTTGTTGTAAGATTTTGTCACACTAAACACATCATTCATTATGATTATTCAATTGAAAATGCTGTACTTGAAAATAAGGAAGTTGCCAATTTTGATGGTCTTTTGACTTTTAACTTCCATGTAAACCATATAACCAATAGGGAATTAAAATTATTAGACTTTATTAAGAGAATTACAGGATTTGAGTAATACAGCTTGCTCCAAAACTCTATTATGTTCCTATATAAGATCAGTTCTAGAATATGTATGTCAGATATGGTCTCCACATTTTATGCCCATTATATAGATCAGATTGAAATGATACAGCAAAACTTACTTACTTTGTAGGCTTCAAGATAGGAATTCCAAAAGAAGAAATTATATATGAAGACTCTGAATTCAATTAACTTGTCATCTCTGCAGGATACTTGTTATATTGATAATATATATGAGAACTTTTTATAGAATAATAATACTGGCCTAATAGATTGCCCTAAGCTGTTGTCTATGATAAATATCAATGTCTCACAGAGAACCCTGATTCTTGAGAGATCACAACCTATTTGATGTCCCTTTCCATTGAACAAATTATGGTGCATCATTTTCCTTAACTCGTTTTTCGCCGACTGCGAATAAACTGACAAGGAAAACCAATATTGAATGTGTTAGCCCAAAAATAAAAAACTCTTATTTTAATACTTACATTTGTCATTAATTTTATTTATTATTTTTTGTTATCGTAAAGTTATATCTTTAAATTAAAAATTTATTGTAAATGTCTGGTCCCTACATATACACATTCATTCATAAGATTTCATACCATTTTTGGATAATGGCAGATACTTTTGCTTTGAGATAAATTCTGTGGCCAAAAGTATTCCATATCAATTTAGAAATATTTGAAGTAGGTACTGTTCTTTTTCTGTAATATTAATGTCATATTTACAGCTTTTATATCTGTGACTGCTACCAAGATTAGTGTCTTGATTCCATATATAGCAACTATGAGAGTGTAAATATAGAAAATCAGGAACAAGTATGTCCACCATTGATTATTTAACTAATAAATACCCTTTGAATAAATTAGTTATTTTTATTATTTACCCACTTTCGAAGTTGTCCAAATCACCGTTAATATTTCATTCAAATCATTATGATTATAGATGGTTAAATCTTGTTCAAAAATATCTCACATAATGTACTTAATAATAAATGGTCAATGGTCAGCAGAAAGGGGGACAGTTGCCCCTTGCAACTAAATTCAATACCATTTTCATAGTAGTATTATATATATAGTAGTAGTATTATATCATCCTCTAACAGCTTTTTATACTAATCAAATGAGAACATTGAAATTGATGCAATTTATTATTCAGATTAAATAGTAAATATACTAAAACATAATAAATGCATATTACTTCAATATATATTTTAAATCATTTCATATGAGGGCATTACAAAATTAATTAATCCACATTTACATTAATTCTAATGAGGAGGAGGGACTGGCAATACAGCTCTCAATAATGGAGGTGGAGGCGGAATGGGATTAAACATTGGAGGCCTGGGAGGTGGTGGCACTGGCAACATAGGTGGTGGTGGAACAGCACCCAATAATGGTGTATGTCTCTGGACAATAGTATTAACAGTCCTCTTGTTTTCAATTTTGAAAGCAAATTGTAGAAAGAACTGTTTAGTGTCCCTGTTCCAATGAGTCCAGAATTTATTATCAGTCTTTTCGACCTCTCGACTGGGAACTTTAAAAGCAATTGTTTCATAGGGTTCAGCTGCAAAAAGTAAATATTGCCACTTGCGATCTGGAGGTTCAATTTTCTGCTCATAAGCTGACATGAATCTATGGCGAGGTAGAACCATGTCATTTATTTCTAAAAGTAGAAAAAGTATTAATGTATGAATTCCATAAGGAATATTTTCATCAATTTAGATATTTGTCACACACTGATTTGTGAAATTATCACCATGTGAGAAGTGATACTACTATATGAAATACTTTATTTTTATGTTTGGAGAATGCAATATCTCCTAAAAATGGGCAACAAGGTGTTGCTGGGACAGACATCTTAGAGTGTCTCCATTGTCCAGGGAAATACCAAACCTCTGAACAAAAATGAAAGCAGTTTAGTTATGTAGCAATATGACAAACTGAATTGTGCAAATTTCAAGAAAATCAGCATGTGAATATCTTTGTTTTACTTATTTCAAGTTTAATTCATCATTCATCTAAATATATTTAATAAAGTTTGTTTCATACCTGGATAGTCAATTTGAAATAACAGACTTTGTTGTCCTGTTTCAGGATCTCTCTGTTTAGTTACTCTATAACCAGGTCGACCAATTTTAACAAACTTTTTAGGTTCCACTCTGGGTTTTTCAGGTTGCAGCAAGCTTGGAGCATCTTTTGCTTCTTTAGCAGCCCTTCGAGCCAGATTAGCTTGATGCTTTTTACCCTGAGTGTGAGCTAAGTAACTGCCTTCATTATTATGCAGGGTTAAACATAACTTACATTCATAAGAACCTAAATGATTTTTCATAAAATAAGGATCCTTTTGTAAATCAATGGTCTCTAAAGCCAGTTGTCGGAGGCGTTCTCTACGGTCTCGGTTGGTTTCTGACCATGATGCGACGCCTCCTCCACCGGTTTTTCCTCCGGGCCGATTTTGAAAATCCATTTTTGTATTTTGTTCAACGGATGAGAATTAAATTTTTAAATTTAACAAACTTCTAATAATTAAAATTTAAATTAAATTGGATATTCCAAAACAATACTTCTACTTCTCTTCCAGTTAACTAACCTTAAATTTCAGCATTTGTCAACTCAGTCAACTGTCACTGTCAACAAAATCACAAATTACAATGGACAAAATGTTATCATTTTTAATGCCATCAGTAAATTTAATGCATTTAATACTTACATTTAATATGATTTAATATTACTAAAAAATCCCCATTTAGTATAATAATAGACGCATAATACTATGATAATAGATCTTTATACCCTTTGTAATGCGCAAGCGCGTTCGGCATGTTAAAAAAGCGGGAATATAAAAGTTTCGGGTACTTTTCACAAATATGTTTGGGGAACTAGTATCATTACCCTTATTATCAATAAAATTAAATGAAATATTAATTTCTGGAGCTTTTTTGTATTAAAGCACAGAATTGTATTAACTTGCAATGGTAGTTAAAGTGCTATTTTCATCTAGAAGGGGAAAATGAAGCTGATCTATTTGACAGTATAGGGCAAAAATGATACCTATATTATGTTTAAAGTAATTAATGTACTGATAATTGTTAACATAAACATTTGTAATAAAGTCTACAAATTTATTTTATTTATTACTATGGTTTTCTCAGTCATTATCCTTTTTCCTACAATTTGAGATTTTAATAATGCTGGCTATTCATCTTTTGACTCACATATATAAGAAAGTTAATTTATAAGATTTTCACGAAATCTGTACAAAAATGATATGCAATATTACTGAAAGCTGTACAATTGCTACAAATAAAAATATAATTAGTATACAAATATTTAATTAAAATCAATTTGCATCCATATGTCTGTTCATGAGTACATTATTTACAAGCAATTTTGAAAAGAGTAACACTCGGTTTATTTAATATTATATCTTTTATCAATTTATTTTCTTAAAAACACATACTCTATATATATATATATATATATATATATATATATATGCTAGATTTAGACAGCACTGCTTTCGCTTCTACTTACTCGAATACTGTATTCGAGTAACTAGAAGTGAAAGCAGAAGGCTACGAGAATTATGCGAACCGACCTGAAGGGGCAGATGTGACTCTGCCGAAACGTCGTCATGTTACCATCGATCCCGACAGGGATCAGTTTTCAACTACGCGGATGAATTCCCGGAAACCACCTAAAACATATATATCATCATCATATGCAGCTAATTTCGACCATTATTTTATGGTGTAGCCTCTCTTACATATTCGTTTCGCAAATCTCTCCATGTTGTTCTGTTGTACGCTTTTTGGGACCAGGTTATGCCTGCTATTTTCTTGATGTCATAGTCCCATCTTACATTGGGGCGTTTCCTTGGTCTTTTAACACTCCTAGGATACCATTGTGTGATTTTTGTTGACCACCTATTGTCTTGTCTTCTTGCCAAATGCCCTGCCCATTGCCATTTCAGAGATTTCACTCTGTGGATAACATCTATTACCTGGGTTTTGTTCCTTATCCACTCTATTCTCTTCCGATCTCTTCTCGTTATTCCGATCATGCATCTTTCCATAGACCTTTGTGCTACTTGTAGTTTTCTTGTAAGTTCGGTTTTCAGAATCCAGGTTTCACAACCGTATGTCAGTACTGGTAGAACACACTGATCAAATACTTTCTTCTTAAGGCGGAATGCCATTCGTGACTTGAAGATTATGGAGTTTCTTCCAAACGTCATCCATGCAAGTTTGATCCTTCTGTTTATTTCTGGTAGTAGCGAACCTGATATGTGTATTAATTGACCTAGGTATATATATATATTGTTCTACTATTTCCAGAACTGTGTTATCTATTGTGATGTCTTGTGTGTCCATTAGTTCGTTGTACATTATCTTTGTTTTTCCGATATTTATTTTTAGGCCTATTTCCTTGCTTACTCTGCTAAGTTCATTGATTTGATTTTGTAGTTCTCCTGCGTTATTGGCAATTAGGACAATGTCATCGGCGAATCTCAGATGGTTTAGATATTCTCCATCTAGGTTCAGTCCTTTGTGGTCCCAGTCTAATCGTCGAAAGATACTCTCTAATGCCGCTGTGAATAGCTTCGGTGATATTGAGTCACCTTGTCTCACTCCTCTGTTAGTAGGAAATTCAGGGCTGCCTTCGTATATTCTGATTTTGGCTTTGGCTTCCTTGTATATATTAGCCAACGTTTCTATGTATGGCTTATCTACACCTTGTTCACTCAGGGCGTTGATTACCGCCTTCGGATATATAGTGTCGAACGCTTTTTCGCAGTCAATGAAGGCCAAGGCAAGTGGTATTTGATATTCTCTAGTTCGACTGATAACTTCCCTTATAGTGTGTATGTGATCGATTGTGCTGAAGCCACTACGAAATCCGGCTTGTTCTAGGGGTTGAGCGGAATCTAGTGTACTCTGTATTCTGTTTTGTATGATTTTAGTGAATATTTTGTACACTACCGGCAGGAGACTTATCGGTCTGTAGTTCCGAATGTCTTCTTTATTGCCTTTCTTATGGATTAATACTATGAGGGCGCTATTCCATTTTCTGGGATGTGTCTGGTTCTTAGGCAATTCGTATATATTTTGGCTAGGCGTTTCCATGCTTCTCTACCAGCGTATTTTAGTAGTTCAGCCGTTACTGGGTCGTTACCTGCTGTCTTCATTTTGTTGACCGCTGATTTCACTTCCTCCACAAGTATTTCAGGTATTTCTTCTTTCGTCAGCTGTATTTCCAGGGATTCGGGGGCTTTGTATAGATCCTTGTAGAATTTCGTGACATGCTCCATTATTTTGTGTCTATCCGTTATTCTGATATTTTCTTCTGTCAATGCGATTACTTGTCTTTTCCCAATTATCAATGCTTTCTTAGCGTTTTTATAACTTTTCCGATTTTCAATTGCAGTTTCTACCAATTTTTCGTTGTATTTTTTGATGTCCTCTGCAATTTTCTTTCTTATTGTCTTGCATAGTTCACTGTATTCTATGCGTTGAATGTCTGTTGTCCTTTTCAGTTCTCTTCTTTTCTGAAGCAACGCCTTTGTTTCCGAACTAAGTTTCTTGTGTTCGTTTCGTTGTTGGCTTCCACCTATTTCTTTAGCACAGGTCAGTATTGTATTCATTAGTTGTGTGTTGTCTTGTTCCCGGAGCTTCTCTTCTATCAGCGTCTGATATTTTTCAGAATTTTCTTTCAGGTTGTTAATGTTTATGCTAGTAGCGGGCGTCTTCCTAGTAAGTTTAAATCTCTTCAGTTTCGTATTAAGGTCAATCCTTGCTCTGACAAGTCTGTGATCGCTTCCTGTCCTGAATTTATTTAGCGTGCTTACATCTTTGATGGTATTAATCTTGTTTGTCAGGACAAAGTCAATTTCATTTTTGACTGACGCATTTGGAGCTTCCCAAGTCCATTTCCTATTAGAATTTTTCTTGAAGAAGGAGTTTGATATGTACATGTTCTGATAGTGTGCGAACTGTACTAATCTCTCTCCTCTTTCATTTCGTTCACCGAACCCGAAGTTCCCCACTGATCCTTCTCGGTCTTGTTTTTTCCCTATTTTCGCGTTGAAGTCGCCGATAATGTATTTGAAATGGCTGTTGTTGGTATCTAAGGCCTCTTTGATTTCGCTGTATAGTTGTTCGATTTCTTCGTCAGAATGGCTAATTTTGGGGCGTAAACTTGTATTATTTGAATAGAGTATCTTTTCGAAAGCGACAATGTTAGACGTGCGACTCTGTCTGATGTTCCGGACACGCCTATAATTTTATCGGTCCATCTCTTATGGATGAGGAATCCAACACCACTAGTTCTTCCTGTTGGTGTTCCTCGGTGGTATAGGAGGTTGCCTGATTCAAGTGTTATTAGCTCTTCGTTTTTCCTCCTAACTTCACTTATGCCAATGATATCCCACTTGATTTTTACTGCTTCTTGTTCTAATTCTACAATTCTAGCTTGGTTCGAGAGTGTTCGGCAGTTATATGTTGCTAGATGTAGTGTAGTCGAATGTTGGCCCACCCCCCCCCCAGAATCCTTGATTCAGACCGGTTTCCCGGTGTGGGATTGCTTACCCACCTGGGGTACAATTCCGTGTTTTGTAATTCGACATGTTTGAGGTTCTGAGGCATACCTTACCACGCTGCCTCAATGAGGGTTGGTAAGGAGCAATGATTCTCTTTCTCATGGATTTTGCCAGTTACCAGAGACGACCGTACCCCCGAGATGACCTCACGTCTACTTATTAATTAAAAGCCGTGGCATGGCTGGGATTCGAACCCGGGTACGAGACTCAGTTCAGCCTCCGAATTAGTGGAATTTTGAAGGTTCGAGCACATTCCCTCTGCGCTACCGGGGGTCTATATATATATATATATATATATATATATATATATATATATATACATATATATATATATATATACTATATATATATATATATATATATATATATATATATAATATATATCTATATTAATATGTATAATTATTGTATTTTCGTTTTCGCGTGCACTAAATGTTTTAGGTGGTTTCCGGGAATTCTCCGCGTAGTTGAAAACTGATCCCTGTCGGATCGATGGTAAAATGACGACGTTTCGCAGAGTCACATCTGCCCTCTTCAGGTCGGTTCGCATAATTCTCGTAGCCTTCTGCTTTCACTTCTAGTTACTCGAATACAGTATTTGAGTAAGTAGAAGCGAAAGCGAAAGCAGTGCTGTCTAAATCTAGCATTTAACACAAAATATATCCTTCAATAGCCATTAGATATTCATGAACTCCAGAATAGTTAATAATTGTTCAGTAATGTTTGTTTTCATTTAATAATTCAAAAAAAAAAATATTTGTTTTCTTTTTTCAACTTTACAACATTTTATTTCATTGCTAAGCTCAAATACCTATAGCATATAAGCTGCCACAATTAACGAAATATATTTGTTAACAAGCCGCAGTTTCATATTTCAACTTATTGTTGTTTCGCTATCTAACCCACAACAAACTGGTTCCACAGAATTAGATAGCATAATTCAAGACTGACCTCACATTTTGTGAAAATGTGTTTTTGACAAGCACCTATCTCTTTAATTTTAAGGGCTATATTAACTCACATTAGTTTTTAAAAATCTAATGATTCCTCACAATATCTATAATTTGCTTCATTGGATAGAAAGTGATTATTTTTTACAAAAAAAAACTTGGAAATACAGAGTTATTTCCTTGGTTTATTTAAGTATGTCTATCACTGGTTTATAAAATTTACTATCAGTATTTTTATTTGCATAATAGTATTCTACTGCTGTCATTTCCACTATTTGATTTACTCAGAAGACATAAAAGCTTGAACTTGACCAGGAATTGGTTGTATCAAATAATTTGCTCTTATAATATGTAATCTTCATATAAAAAGAAAGTGTTATCTTCAAATTATTAATAATTATTAATAGCATGAATTTTTCATGTGATATGGTAAAACAACTAGAAAAAGAACATGAAACATGAATTAATGGTCTGGTAACAAATGGATGTTCTCCCCATAGTACTGCAATGATAAATGAGCATTAAAAGGTTTATTCACAAAAATGGACTGATAGTAACCCCAGTTTTTCCTCTATACTCAGTGGTTTGGATACCATTTCATTGACTTACTTCAGAAAATTGTATGTAAATGTTCAGCCATTAACAAACAACATTAAAAGCATCCCATATGAGGAAATATAAGATTTAATTCAGAATTAACAGAACATTTTATTGAGGCTGTTTCTAAAGATGGAATGTGTTTTTCAACATTTTTTTACCAGATAACTTTTTTTACTCAATTTTCAAAATTTCCTAGCACCTAATATCTATTTTTAGCAATTTGATTTATAATCAATAAAGATGCAATCATATAGATATAAATGATAAGTAAATATAAATAATTTAATACCAAAATATGTTTTATATAAACTAATCTCTTTATCAGTACTGATAAATTCTTACAAAATGTTTCACTGAAATGTATTTGCACTAAAAAAACTCAAATATGTTGAATGGTAAACAAATTGGCAAGTTTATGTAGATATTTTTATTATAAAGATACTATTATTACAAAATTGACAGTCTTGAATTAATGACATTGGAAGAAATGCAATACATTTTTTGACAAACTAACAACAAAAACATATTGAATACATGTAATTTTACATTGACAACAGGTTATCTACAAATAATGGTGTGATTATGAAGACATACATAATGGAATGAAAGGGTTAATTAAAACTAATATGTTAAATTTGTATACATAAGTCAATTAATTTTGGTTTACCAAAATCCTGATGAATATCCACCTGGAGGTACTCTACTTTGGTAGCACTATTCTGTTGATCCTCTTTTTTTGGTTCAACATTTTCATCTGTAACAGTACCATTTTGATTATCACTATTTTGGTTTTTTTATACTGTTATCCGTTTCCGTTTTTTCACTACAGGCCATTGTTTGTTCATTGTTTTTTATTAAGTTAATTTTTTACTGATTTCATCAGTTTCTTGGTCACCAAAACAACTTTTTTATTGTGCTAACAGAACATTCCTTTTCTTAGTTGGTGTTACTCATTATCGCTACTATGAACTCCAATATATCGGAATGGCCCCCGCCTGGTGGTTAATCACTCTGCTGGAATTTTTGGAGTTAGAAAATCCATATTGATATTCGTTGTAAAGTCATTTTTAACTGTAAATAAATTAATTTAATCTTAATCCAATAACAGTTTTGTTTAAAAACTTCCTGAACTAAATCGACCTACAGATTATCAAATTGATCAGAGTGATATTTAAGCAAACGGATTTCTAATTGATAATGTCGGTTATAATCTCTTTGATTACAAATTGCTAACGAACAAATTTACCCACACTACCGGAAAATATTGTCCAATCAGAATTACGATCGCATGTGATGACAAAACCAGAATCTTAAAATTTTTAGCGGCAAATTTAAGAAATTATTTTCATTTAGTTATAACTGGATTTGTGATGTAAAACAAGAAAATTTTCTAAATATCTTATTTCAAATTATTGAATTGCCATGTTATCCTAAGATAACCGGACCTTAATACCAGAATTTATTTTCAAATTTTTGTAATTCATAAATTTTTAATGAATAAAAGTTCTCATTCAGTTGGATTTTGTGTACTTTGCACAAAATTTTCCTTGATTTTATAATAACAATTTCTTTAAATAAAATTATGTGCAATAATTTGTTCTACAATTCAGATACATATTTCTAATAGGAGGTCGAAGGCCTATGTAAGGTACTCCCAATTGGACGGATTTTGATAAGAAATTTTGCTGAATCTTTTTTTGTTGCGAAGCCTATAGTTTTTGACTTAAATCTGGTAGACATTTTTTATCTCTCTAAATTGATAGAAACGGTAAGATATAGGAAAAAACTTCTAACATGTTTGGGTATTCAATTACTCAATTGTTTTTCCAACGCACGCACGAAATATTAGATACTGGCATCAGCTTAGCTTTTATTCAAAATTTGAATGTGCAAATGTAACATGTTTCGATTTAACAAAATCAACATATATCAAGCGTAACTTCACAGTTGTTTCTCTATAATGAAACTTAGAGCGGAGTAGAATTACAGGATTAAAATCTAAAACTTATATTTGGTGTCCTATAGCAGCTGGATATAAACGATGTGGTGGAAATAAGGGGGAGTGGATTAATTATACGGGTTGACCAAAAAAGTTATAGTGAATGGGTCATAAACAGTTCCATTACCAATTGGTTTAAAACAGAGTAATATTAAACAGTGAACAAAAAACTTAAAACAATGTCTTATGTAAGCAGTTAAGACTTTGAAATTGTTCATAAGATACTATTGTTATGAAATGGGTTAGACATGTTAGAAAGCAGTTGTTTTATACAGGCTTTTGAAATATAAGAAGGAGTGAATTATAGTTTATGTTGTGGTTAAAAAATTGTTTATATCCACAATTATTACATATATAGGATGTTTGAAATTGTAGCGGAGTATAATTACAGCTATACATGTGGGTTTAAAAATATTTTAAAGTAAGGTATGATCTACAAGCTGTTCCATTTACCGGATGGTTTAAATATAGGGCGGTTAGGATTCTAAGATACAGGTGTACAAATGTTATATTTGGTGCAAATAAGTAGTTGCTATAAAAGGTTGTTGAAATTATAGGGTGGCTTACAGTTGAAATTATACAGGGTGGTAAAATGCACTTGCATATATAAGAGTTCCTGAAGTATGGTGTGCAGTAAAGTTATAGTTATACAGTGTCTTCAAACATGTTAGACAAAGTTGTAAATGAAGGTGGTTTAAATGAGTGTGGAGAGAAATTATACTTTATATATATTGAAAAAATATAAGGAAAAAATGTTAAATAGCGTAGTTCTAATAAGTTTGCAAAGATAGGAAGTGAACATAGAGTGAAGAGTTTTATGATAATTATTTTAAAGTATTAGTTTGTAATACATACAAGGTGATTCAAAACAATGTGAACAAAATTGTTATTTTCTGTGCCCATAAGCAGTTGCGTTTTTGTGAATATATTTCACATTTTGATTTTATTTTATACAGGGTGGTAAAAAATGTTTTCTGGGTGACGGCCGATAACTAGTTGCAAAACAAGGTATTGAATAGCGGGTGGAAGTAATTTTATATTCAAAACAGTTGGATATATTTTATTGTAAGAACAATGAGCTGTTGCTATCTTCAAATATCTGAAACATGGATCGAAGTAAAATTATAGTTTTCATACAGTGTGATTAGAAGTAATTTAAATGTTATATTTGGTTGCCCCTAAGCAGATGCACATAATATTTTCTAGAGTAAAATTATGTTATAGAGGGTGGTTTTCAAAATATGTTGTAATGTTTGACAAATGGCATCGGTTATATACAGGAGGTTTTAATGTAGATGGAGTAAGAGTTAGTTATACAAAGCGGTTAAAAAATTTTTTGAATAAATTGTTGTATAAGGGTGGTCAATAAGCATTACAGTTTGGGTGAGGTTTTAAAAAAAGTTTGGTGTTAGGGTGCAAAACTGTGTTTTTTATTTTTTTGACTCCCGAAGGGTTCCACAATCATTTCCATTAGGATGGATCAAAAAAGTTTTTAAAAAAATGTTAAATAGGGTAGACTATAAACAGTTGCATTCTACTATATGGAATATCTGAAATATGGGGAGAAGCAAGATTATAGTTTTAGAGTGGTAAAGACAATGTTAGAAAAAACTGCATATAAAGGTTTATTAATATATAGGTAAAGAGAAATTTTACTTTAAAAGGTGTTTAAAAAATATCAGAAATATGTTATACAATGTACCCATAAGCAGTTCCATATGTCAGTTTGTATAGGGTAAGAAAAGTTAAGAGCCAGATTTTCAAAAAATGATATATAGAGGGTGGCCCATAGTACTTGCAGCTTAGAAGCAGTGTTTATACAGGGTGTTTGAAATATAAGATGGAGGGAATTATAGTTATGTTGTAGTTAAAAATTTGTTTTATATCCACAAGTAGTTACATATATAGGTAAGGTTGAAATACGTAGCGGAGTATAATTACAGCTAGCAGTTGGGTTTAAAAATATTTTTTTAAGTAATGGTAGATGTTCCATTTACCGATAGTTGAAATATAGGGTGGGGAGGATTCTAAGGATACACGGTCGTACAAAATGTTATATTTGGTGGCAAATAAGTAGTTGCATATAAAAGGTTGTTGAAATATAGGGTGGCTTACAGTTAGAATTATACAGGGTGGGTAAAAAATGGTTGAAAAATTTGTTATTTTCGGTGCCCCATAAACAGTTGCGGTTTTGGAAAAATATATTTGGCATTGGTGGATTATACAGGGTGGTAGAAAAAATGTTATACTGGGTGGCCGATAAGTAGTTGCAAATACAAGGTGGTTGAAATAGCGGGTGGAGTAGGATAGAACATGAGCTGTTGCATATATGCAATATCTGAAACATGGATCGAAGTAAAATTATAATTCATACAGTGTGATTAGAAGTATTTAAAAAATTATATTTGGGTGCTCCTAAGCAGATGCACATACACGGTGGTTGAAATATTTTGTAGAGTAAAATTATGGTTATACAGGGTGGTTCACAAATAAGTTATAATGATCGACAAATTGGCAGCGGTGTATACAGGATGGTTTTAATGTAGATGGAAATAGAGTTAGTTATACAAAGTGGTTACATTTTTTTTTAATAAAATTGTTATATAGGGTGGCCAATAAGCAGTTGCAGTTTGAGTGAGGGTTTAAATAAAAGTTTGGTATTAGGATGCAAAACTGTGTTTTAATATTTGTGACTCACGAAGGGTTCCACATCATTTCTGTTAGGATGGATCAAAAAAGTTTAAAAAAATGTTATATAGGGTAGACCATAAACAGTTGCATTCTGCTATATGGAATATCTGAAATATGGTGAGAAACAAGATTATAGTTTTAGAGCGTGTTTAACACAATGTGAGAAAAAGCTGCATATAATGGTTGATTAAATTATAAAGTAAAGAGAAATTTTACTTTAAACGGTCGTTCAAAAAATATCAGGAATAATTGTATACAGCGTAGACCATTAGCAGTTGCATAGCTGAAATATAGGCTAGAGAAGAGTTATAGTCAGGTGTTCAAAAAGTTATATTGTGTGACAAATAAACAGCAGCATACAGGATGGTTGCAATATAGGGTGAATTAGAGTTGCAGTTATTCAAGCTGATTCAAAAAAATGTTGAATAAAATTGTTATATTGGGTGGCCCATAAGTACTTGCAGTTTGGGTGAAATATATTCGGGATTGGTGGATTTATGGTTTGGAAGTTGAACCTATAAGGGGTGTGCCGATCTGTTGGTGACTCCTCTAAAATATACCTTTAATCTAGCTCTAAAGCAGCGATGGTTTTCTGATAAGTTTAAAGAAGCAATTGTACCCCCAAACTTCAAAAAGGGGCGGAGGGAAAATATTCATGACTATCGACCTATGAGCTTATTAAACAGCTTAGCTAAAATATTTGAAAAAAATAGATATAACTTGATACTTACCACATAGCTGACAAAATTTCAAAATACCAACATGGTTTTCTTCCTAATAAGTCAACAGTTACAAATCTCTGTATCTTCTTTGAATATGTATCGGAGGCAATTCTAAACAAACAACAGCTGGATGTCATATACACTGACTGTGCAAATGCATATGAAAAGGTAGATGTCAGTGTCTTAATAAAAAAACTGTCCGTTCTTGGTTTCTCAAGTGAAGTATTGTCATTCATAACTCCATACTTACTCGCACGTACCCAAAGGGTAAAGATAGGTACTGTCTTCTCCCATCATTATATTGCCACCTCAGGAGTACCCCAGGGTAGCATCCTGGGCCACTCTTGTTTTTATTTTTATCAATGATTTACCCGATAGCCTGAAGACCTGCGTTGGGTTGTTGTGAATGATTTAAATATTTAAATCTTTAATTGCATAAATGATGTTGTTACACTTCAAAACGACTTGAATTTGGCGTAATTTAATGATAGAAGAAAACAAAAATGTTTGTTAATACCCAAAAATGTTGTTGTTTCCTTCTCCCGAAAAGTCAATGTATCTATTGAAGACTATTTCATTGGAAATTGTAAGGTTAAGAGTTGTAAGGAGGTTAAAGACTAGGGGTAGTCTTTCAAGATAACTTCAGCTATCTGATAAAAAAGCAAACAAAGTTCTTGGATTTGTCATACGTAATAGCCAAAATATTACTGTAAAAACAACCATAAGACTTTATACATCTTGGGTGCGGCCTCACCTTGAGTATGCCTCCAACATTTGGTCACCAAATTGTTACACCCACAGTAATGAAATTGAAAAAGTTCAAAAACGTTTTCTGCGCTACCTCTATATCAAGAAGAATGGCATATATCCCTTGATGGTATCTTATAGATCAATGTTGGCAACCTTCCATCACTGTTCTTTGAGTACGAGGAGAAAGACCCATGTTGTTTATCTTTATATATAACATTCTAAATCACAGAAAATATTTCGATTGTGGCTTGATCAATAGCGTCCCCAAAATTAGCTTAAGAGTACTCGCATCTAATCTCTTCTACATTAACAACGGAAGCCCTTCGCCCTTCACTAATCTATTCAGTGTCTGCAATGATATGCTGTCCAATAACATAGTTCCTGACCTATTTAACATCAAATTTGGTGAGCTTAGGCGCATATTATTGCTGCATCAGGATGCAAACCCTTCATGATATTGTCAAATAATTTTGTACTGTTTAACCCTTCACATGTAAGTACCTATTTGGTGTTTGTAAAGAGAATAAATAAATAAAGAATACATATTTTGTACTGTTTATATTTGAAGAAAAATTTCAAACCCCTAGGTGAAAAGAAAATGAGGAATGGAAGTCTAATAAATACTTAATGACCGCAGTGCCGGCAATTGCTTAATGCATCACTCTTGGGTGGCACCAGAAATAGCACCAAAAGTAGTTTACTTATGGTTAAGGGGCCCACAGACGATTGGTCAGGGCATCACGTAGTCTTAAGGCTAAACACATAGTGAAGCGGCGAGCAGAGCGGTGAGGAGCGTTTATTTTCACCGCACCATTAATATCCATTCGAATAAAACATAGGTTAGCGGGCTGGACTAGGAGAGCAATGCTACTTTCCTCATTGACAAAATATGGATACTGACGCATTGATTAGTAGCGGATCAAAAAGATGCTCAACATCATTAAAATTGGTCCACTTTTTTAATAACTTACGTTGAATTTTTTCCAAAATATAATCAAATGTTGTAGTAGGTATGCGAAAAAAATAAGAATGAAACTTTTGGGGATGTTGGCGTACTTGTTCATGCATACAAATGATGGAATTCACCGTGTACTGTCTATTTTTATTTATTTCGTGTACATTGCATTTTTTTTTCTTTTTATTTTCAAACAAATACCACATTTTTTTTTCTACTAATAATAGATCCATATCTCGCTTTTAAGCGCTCCACTATGTGTTTGTAGCTCTCTTATCACCGCAACTCTTGATCACCGCTTTCCTCTCTGCTCTTCTCACCGCTTCACTACGTTCTTACCCTAAAATCCGGCCCTGATACCCTCAGAGGCTAAAATGTGGTAAAGCCAGCAACTATATTTTACTCACTGGTAAAGCCTCTCAGTGTTCTCAGCGTTCACTAAGGTTGTTGTTTAAGCTAGGGGCAAATTGAGACGCCTATAGCTCGTGTGACATGACACAGCACGCAGTGCGAACTTTTGTAAAAGTAACGTATAGTATTGAATGGAACAGCGCAAATTGGCCACAAAGTGCTACGAGGCAGATTGTCAAGTGTTATGAAAAATGGCAAGATGAGACTTTAATAGAGGCGGTAGGGCAGTGGTTTCCAACCTTTCTGTACCTGCCCCCCCCCGTCCTTTAAAAAAATTGTTTGTGCCTCCTTAATTTTTCTAACAATCTAATTGTGAATTACGTATATCTATTTTGCTGATTCATTTTTTGACACATATTGGACTTTTTTGGTTTGTATTCGAAAATGATTTTTTGCCCTCCTTGCAACAGTCTCGCGCCCCACAGGTTGGAAACCACGCACGGCAACGTCATTTTTTTCGAGCAGTTGTCAGACCATTGGCATGTAAATAAAATGTTTTTTTTTGCTCGAAAAAAATGACAGAAGTTGACGCTTGCCCACTAGAAATTTTCGAATACGAAAAGGCCTATACGACATCGATCGCTGGGAGGACAAAAAAAATTAATCTCGAAATAGCTCGGCAACTGTAGAATTGATAATGGATTGTACGAGAGTTTTCGATGCTAATTTTAAAAGGAGCAGCCCATCATCGCAGCGGTGAGTTAGTGCGGCGAAGAGCTTATGTTGTATTAAATTTGTGATATTCGAATCAGCTGTTGTGTATATTTGATGTAAATAAAAGTTTCTAGAAAGTGAGAGTGAATAATAGTTTTTAAATTTTATTTGAACCCACGGAGTTTATAACAATATGAAAACAAAACTGAAATATGATATCAAACTTATTTGTTCATGAATATTACATTTTCCGAATTGTTGTATCATAAAAAAAACAATTTTAATTATACCGTAAAATACCTATTTATCCTAAAATATCTACCTGAAATTCCAAAATATATATGGGGACAACAACTATTGACAAATTATTTAAAATTGGGACTCCAACAAATGGAATTAATTTTCACAATTCTGTTTTAATTAAATATCAATATGTACCAATCATTATTTTCTAAGAATTTATTAGCAAAAGTTAATTTCTTTACTCTATACCGTAATTTGAGAGAACTTATTAAAATAAAATGAATATTGTAAACTATTCTTAAAGTACCCACAGATCATACAAAGAAGTACCCCTAAATACTAGATAATTTATTTTATAGTTTTTTTGACTGCAATTTTTATTACACCGTGACTGCAATGGTTAGTTAGGTTAGAATTTCTAACCAAAAATTTTCAAATTTCATTTGTATTCTTATCAAAATTCTTGTTATCTGGGAGAGATGTTGTAATTTGTAAGGCAATTTTTGAGGTGAAGAAGTCGTAATAAATAGAAACATGCGTCAAAATATGTCAAGGTTAGTTTTGAACTATTAAGGTTTTCATAAAAATATATTTCTATTTAATCATTTAGAAAATTAACTGCAAAATGAAGACCATTTAATTTTAAAAGAAAAATGAAATAAAAGCATGGCAATTCGTTAATTGTTCAACAAAATTGGAAATTATGGCAAATGAGAATCTCACTGACACAACTCCAGGTCATCTGAAAGATGGGATTGTAGACCTGATAGCAGGGTCCTTAGGTATTCGATATTATTATTTATTTTCTTAAATACATACTGCATACTATTATATTTTAGCTGGAATCGCCACAGTATATGTAGGCCAACCCTTAGATACAGTTAAGGTAAAAATGCAGACATTTCCAACTTTATATACAAATATGTTCAGTTGTTTTATGAACACCTTAAGAACTGATGGAATTAGTAGAGGTTTATATGCAGGAACTGCTCCAGCATTAGCTGCAAACATTGTAGAAAACTCAATTTTATTTTGCTGTTATGGATTTTGTCAAAAAATAATGCTGGTTGCTACCAATACTGAAAGCATTGACCATCTGAGTATAGCAAGTAATGCTACAGCTGGATTTCTAGCTTCTTTCTTTTCATCAATTGCCATAACTCCAACAGAATTGATAAAGTGTAAGCTTCAAGCTATGCATGAGTATCGAAAACAACAAATGTTACTTGGTAAACAAATTGAGGCTATAGGGCCAGCAAAGCTGACATCACAAATTATCAGAAAGGATGGTTTAATTGGTCTGTTTAGAGGTTTAGTTCCAACATTAGCTAGAGAGATGCCAGGGTACTTCTTCTTTTTTGGTGGATATGAAGGTAAGAATTATGGGATTGAATAATCCTTAAGGCTTAGATCATTTACCATCTAGATATAGCCTGTCAAGCGTAAAATTGTGGCATCGCTAGAAAGAGAGGGCAATAGAGACAGTAAGAGGCTATTTCACTTAGTGGGTGGAAGCAGCCAATGAACAACATGCTGAATGTATTTCATTGGAAGAAACTCCCAACCAAGTGAAATAGCCTCTTGCCCTCTTTATTGCCCTCTCTCTCATTAGTCTTAGCACGACATTTGTGCACTGCAGGCTATCTCTAGAAAGTAAATGCTCTAAGCCTTAAAGCATATAATTTCTCTGCTTTACCACTTTGTAACTAAAACAAATGTCAAATTCTGTGTTGAACAATGCAAAAATGCTACCAACAGAGAAACATAAAATGTGAAAATAACTAGAAACCAAAAACTACATTCAGAGAAAGCAAACTGCTGCAACGTGCTTTAATGCTTCAGTTCCCTGAATGCACCTATTGTCTCCATCTAGTAGTGTTATTTAACTGATATAAATGAATTATTTAATAATAGTAACCAATATATATATATATATATATATATATATATATATAGTTTTTAAGTTTTCATGGGCACTTTTAGGTGGTTTCCGGGAATTCATCCGCGTAGTTGATAACTGATCCCTGCCGGGATCGATGGTAAAATGACGTGTCACATCTGCCCTCTTCAGGTCGGTTCGCATAATTCTCGTAGCCTTCTGCTTTCGCTTCTAGTTACTCGAATACTAAGATTTTCTGAAGCGCGCGCGCGCGCTGTTGTATAGTCGCGGCTCGGCGCCTATCGGTTGGCACCGTGAACGGCTGCGTATGATTGGCCCTTGGCGCTCAATGGGCACGGCTCCATTCTGCTGATTTGTTATTTCCGGTTGAGTTGTTATTGGACGGGTCCGGGCCGGTACGGTGTTTAATAGGATTTTCCAACAATTCGATAAGTTCTGAATTTCATTGCGTGCGTTTAGACTGTGAGGCCTCTTCGCTATTTCAATTGCCTCTCTTACGAGTCTTGATTTCGGGTGTTCTATATTTGCCAGTACTCTGGTGTTCTCAAAGTCTATTCGGTGTGACATCGTGGTGGCGTGTTCAGCAATGGATGTTGTTTTTTCCTGCTTTCTTACAGCGTTCTGGTGTTCATCACGTCTAGCTTGAACTCTTCTATTAGTTTGCCCCACATAGGTTTTATGGTAGTCTGCACATGGAATCTCGTACACTCCCTGTTGTTCTAAAGGGATCCTCGTCTTCGGAGTCCTCAACACCGTGCTTATTTTTCTGTCTGTATTGAAAATAGTATCAATATTGTGTCTCCGTAGAATTCTTGCAATACTGTCCGTGGTCTTCTTGACATACGGTAAATAACCCTTGGTTATTGGTGTCTCATGCTCCTTGAGACAAACAACGAGGAAACCACCTAAAACATATATATATATATATATATATATATATATATATATATATATTTGTTTTTAAGTTTTCGCGGGCACTAAATGTTTTAGGTGGTTTCCGGGAATTCATCCGCGTACTTGATAACTGATCCCGGCCGTGATCGATGGTAAAATGACGACGTTTCGGCAGAGTCACATCTGCCCTCTTCAGGTCGGTTCGCATAATTCTCGTAGCCTTCTGCTTTCGCTTCTAGTTACTCGAATACTAAGATTTTCATAAGCGCTCGCGCTGTTATACAGTCGCGGCTCGGCGCCTATTGGTTGGCACCGTGAACGGCTGCGTGTGATTGGCCCTTGGCGCTCAGTGGGCACGCCTCCCGTCTGCTGATTTGTTATTTCCGGTTGAGTTGTTATTGGTCGGGTCCGAGCCGGTACGGTGTTTAATAGAATTTTCCAACAATTCGATAAGTTCTGAATTTCATTGCGTGCGTTTAGACTGTGAGGCCTCTTCGCTATTTCAATGGCCTCTCTTACGAGTCTTGATTTCGGGTGTTCTATATTTGCCAGTACTCTAGCTGACCAGGATAACATCAAACAGGAAATGGAAAGTTTAAAAACAGCTCTGAGACAAAACGGATTGACAGACCAAAATATACAAAGAGCCCTAATGTCAAAACCGAGACAAACAGACGAGGAGCATGAGACGCCAATAACCAAGGCTTATTTACCGTATGTCAAGGGAACCACGGACAGTATTGCAAGAATTCTACGGAGACACAATATCGATACTATTTTCAATACAGACAGAAAAATAAGCACGGTGTTGAGGACTCGGTGTGGGGCAAACTAATAGAAGAATTCAAGCTAGACGTGATGAACACCAGAACGCTGTAAGAAAGCAGGAAAGAACAACATCCATTGCGGAACACGCCACCACGATGTCACACCGAATAGACTTTGAGAACACCAGAGTACTGGCAAATATAGAACACCCAAAATCAAGACTCGTAAGAGAGGCAATTGACATAGCGAAGAGGCCTCAACAAACACAAGTTCTTATCAGAAAGGCAGTACAGATTCTTAAAAAAAATTGGAACTATAGATGCACTTCACCACTTGACAAACATGATTTGTAGTAAAATGGTCAAAAGTAACCCAATTGCTATAACTTTTCTTGATTAAGCTAAGGCGATCGACTCAATCAACAAGATATTACTTGATAAACTGTATAACTATGATATCCGAGGTAAAGCTCATGAGCTACTGGTTAGGGATCTTGACAATAGACTCCAGCAAGTAAACGTTAATAATGTCACAAGCAAATCCCGTGAAATTAAAACTGGAGTTCTCCAAGGAACTGTTTTGGGTCCCTGACTTTTCTTACTTTCTGTACATGACCTCCTGAAATCTTTCCTGGCAGATGTAATATTATCATTTGCTGATGATACTGCAGTTATATCCATAGGAAAAAAACTGGTCTGAAGTGGAACTTAAATGAATATGTTTCTGGTGGAGAAAAGTCAATGGCTTACTTTGAATAAGTTGACGTTAAATATTGAAAAACCAGTATTTATGATGTTCGGAAACGACTTCAATAGTATCTATACCAAAAGTTATAAACATTTATATAGACAGCCAGGAATTAAAAAGAGTTGAGTTCTGTAAGTATTTAGGTGTAATAATTGATTACGGACTTAAGTAGAGGAATCATATTGACTATATAATAAACAAAACAAAATATCTAATATATATCTTTCACAGGCTATCAAAATATATGAATACTGAGGTACTTCATATAATCTACTGTGCATTCTTTCAGAGCATTGCGAACTATGGCATTATAGCATGGGGGTGCCTTAACAACAACTATTAAAAAGTGTTAATAAAAACCAATTTGTAATTCATAAAAATATACTAAATATGAAAAAAGCTGAAAAAACAAACATGTAAAATAAAAATAAAATGTAAGCTACAAGGATCAACATACAATAAATACTATGCAATATTCATAATGTTAAGGAAACGTTTTCTATCAATAGTAGCATTGTAAATAGAACTGTACTAGAAAAGAATTCATATACTGTTTAGAACATGAATAGAACATGAATGAAAGTTATATTTATAGAACTGGGTTTTCTTCAGAGAACAACTCTATGTTAAACAATTTCAATGTTCTCTCATTTACTGGGTGTTTATTGAAGTCAGTTTTAATTTAAGTTTTGTCAATATTTTCTGAGCAGCTTCTGTTGGTTTTTAACTTTGTGAACATTGAAACTTTTCCCGGCACAATTAGCCTCGAATTAAGCCACACTCTATTTACCTAATATATTTTTTAGGTACAAGAGAACTGTTAAGAAAACCATATGAGAAAAAAGAGGAAATAGGATTGTTTAAAACAATGGTGGCAGGTGCAACAGGTGGTGCAATCTTCTGGACTATTTGTTTTCCAATTGATGTAGCAAAATCTCGAATACAAGTGGAAAATATCGAGGAAAACATGTTTGTACTTATTTATAAGATTGTTAGGAATGAAGGATTTATAACTCTTTATAATGGATTAACTCCAACATTAATTAGAACTATACCAGCAACGGCAGCTCTATTTGTGACTTATGAATATTCAAAGCAGTGGATGCATAAATTATTTTAACTCTCTTGACATTCCTTTTGGTTAAAACATTTTTCAATATTATAAGGTTCATTTATAAACGTGACCTGTTTAATAGTTTTTAGAATGGTTTACCAAATAATGCAAATTTCTGTTATTTAATTGAATATTTTTTGTATTAAAATTTTTAATTGTCACTAGTTATCACATTTTGTAATTTTTTATATAAAAACGGGTATATATTTTTTGATAATTTATCAAAAATGTTTTTGAATAATAAATTTAATATATTTTTAGTCAATTTCTTTGATTCCGTTGCAATAATAATATCTGTCTTGACTAATAAACAATGAGTAAATGCGGAGCTTTGTGTAGGTAGTCATAACTTATATATTGTAAAACCTATCTCCAGACTAAATCAAGTACATGACGGTGATATTTGTGCGAAACAAAAATTAATATAAATATACTTATCAGGACGTTAGGTTTATTCACCAGCTTATGTCTTACCGATGTTTACATGCATTTCAGTATTTCTCTTCAGAACTAAGTCTGCAAAGCCATCCCTGGTAGCGTACCTGTCGAGACAGTCTTGTATGTTGAATGGTGAATTTCTGAATAAGTAAATTTATTGAAGAAAACTGATTATGTTAAATACTTAAGTTTAGTTATCAAGGGTGACAACCTTGAATTTCTTACAAAGGCTGCCAAGTATTGCACTATAACTTTAAATCGCATCATAGCTTCGTGTTTCTAACATAGGCGAGATGTACTGGCAAAAAAATGGATGCCAGAAATTATTATAGTTATGTTAAAGTGACATATGTCACTTAAATATCTCCGGATACTGGACTAATTTGATGTTTGCTTTCTTTCGTAGTTTTAAAATGTTTATTTTTTTCTTATTACACTATTAAGGCCTCCGGTATAGCAACTAGTTGAAATTCACCGAATTACCCTAAACGATCGATACCTTGCATCAACTCGCGGTTTTGAAACTATCATCTAGACCAAATTGTTTTCGACCTTTGGTAAAAAGGTCCGATCATTCCCAAAAATATGTTAATAAATAATTTAATTCTCAACGAAAGCAAAAATTAAAGAAAACGAAAACCAAATTGAAATAACTCAAAAGTATTACCTAATAATTGAAAACTAATTTATTTTTTGTTCAACTTGGCACTGACTTGAAAATAAGTTTTCAAATAAGTTGTAGAAATATTTTTACGTTTTAATTAAGTTTTGAAGTCGGTTTTTCTTTAAGTATTTCATTTTTTCGTGACATAATGGCAAAATTACATGCAATTTACAAATCTCATTTTCATTTCCATACTCATGTTTCGTAGTCAGAAACAAAAATGAAGAAAAATACCCATAGAAAATTACTGAATCGAATATTGAAATAAAACCAAACTCTCTTAGCTAAGGCAACCACGACAAAATTTTACATTAAAAAAATAAATAACACATTACTTTTTGCAACATGGAACCAGAACCTTTCGGTATAATTCCTTTGTTTTAAGTAATTTAACCCAATGTCGTTTATTGTATCATTAACTCTGTCGAAAATATAAATTAATTTTTATTTAAATGTCTCTTCGTTTAATAAGAATGGTAGAGGATGTTAGTATTGTTCTGTTCAGTTGATAAATTTGTTGCTCTCGTCTTTTGCAAATAAATGATTAAATATACTAATAAGTATGTAAGTGCTTATTTTGGTTAACTATGGAACAATTTTTTTCTCATAAACCATAAACTTTTTAACATAACTTATATAAAACTCCTAAAATTAAGTTTATATATGTTTAAATGTTCCGAAATGATAATGATTACCATCGATTCTTGAATCATGAGCAAGATGGCAAGATTCAAATTTTGCGCTCCACGAAATTTATTTATGTACCTCGGCCAAGCAGCCCATGGGCTTAGAGCATAAACCTTCTAGAGAGACCAGACAAAGTGCAATATTGTGGCCAGTCTCGAAAGAGCGAGCAATAAAGAGCAACACATATATTCTGCAATCCATGGAAAATTAGTTGACAATTGAGTGAAATAGTGTTTCTCTTTTTATTGCTCTCTGTTTCTAAACTGATCACGATATTAACGCATTGTATGCTACCTTAAGTAGTTACGTTCTAAGATTCTGGGTCGGCAATTGCGCTTCCTTGAATGTTGCTCCGCTAGTAGCCGCCCTTCTGACCAGTCTCTAGCTAGGAACCTTGTTAACGGAGACCCGCACTTATTCATACGAAAATAGGTAATAAGGGTAGTGAAATGCAATACTATAACTTATGATGCGACACCGGGACAAGTCCTCCTGGTCCCGACACTTTTAAATTAAGAATTAAATTACACATTAGGATTAATACTTGAGTCGTAACAAAATAGTGAAAATTATTTTAATTTTCCTGCCATTTATGTGCTTTACTAAGAATGACACAAAGAAATAGAAACAGAGACAGGGAGATAATAAACGAGAGACGGTAAGTATGCTATTTTGTAAAAAGGTTTTGCTTCCATAGTTTATTTTAAATGACTGCCGCTCTTTTTAACCGACTTTAAGAAGAAGGAGGTTCTTGATTCGTCTGTACATATGTTTTTTATGTTTCTTCAGCGATTACTCCAAACCAGCTGAAGAAATTCTGTTAAGGGGCATCTCGAAGTGGTCCCATATTTCTTCAAGTACATAGCTTATACCGTTTTTTAGAAAATCGGAAAAACTTTTTAACCGTCTTTATTATATAGTATACTTTTGTGGAGTCGCCGGTGTTAAAAAAGCAAATATCTGTTCGGAACCTGGGGAGTAGTAAACTGAAAATAAGATAAAATTAAATTAAAATAAATGTCAGTTAATCAACTTCAAGATGGAGGTTCTCAGTTGGTCTCTATATAGTGTGTCTTCATAAGTTAGATTCAATTAAAAAACTTATGAATAATATTTAGAGAAAAAGTTATTCTTCAGAAAAACATTTGAACGTATACTGTAATCATTACATGTCACTTTTTCAACTGTATATGAGGTTTGTCAGCAAATACAAATTTTGCTTTAAATGAATATGTTTATTTTTGATTAATATCTAAAAATGTTATTAAACTGAAGCAATTAGAATTAAAAACTGCATTTATTTAGACCAAATAAGTCAGCTGATTCAGCTATAATCTCACTCCTCAACTACACATATGAAATGCTTGATAATAATTTTTAAACAGCTGGTTTATTTTTGACCTATCGGCTGCATTTGACAGCCTCAATATAATTTTTTTATGTGACAAATTGTACGCTTTAGGATTTCGCGATACTGTACTAAATTGGTTTAAGTTTTATATGAGCAAGAGAAAAATATGTGTTAAATTAAATGGTGTTATCTCAGAAAAGTATAGTCTGGATGTAGGGGTGCCACAAGGATCTGTACTGGGGCCCATACTGTTTTTAATCTATGTAAATGAACTGCCAAAATGTATTGATGCTGAAAAAATTGTAATGTTAGCAGATGATATGTCGATGATTGTCTCAGCACCTACCAATGAGGGCTTACAACATAAAGTGAAAAATGTATTTCAGAAATTTCAAAACTGGTGTAAAACCAATTCTTTAATCATAAATATTGATAAAACTGTCATTATTAAGTTCTCAATGAAAAATCATATAAATCGTGTATTTGTTTTAGGGCAACACCTCTCTATAATATCTCAAGATTACACTAAGTTTCTGGGTATTTATGTTAATCAAACTTTAAACTGGACTGAACAAATTGACCATATTTGCGCAAAAGTCAACAAAAGTTATTTTGCTCTTGCTCGGATAAAAAATTTAGTGAACCAAAAAACTCTCATTAATCTCTATTACTTTCTTGTATACTGCCATCTAAGTTTAAATATCACTTTATGGGGTAGAGACACACAATTAAGTAGAGTATTCGTATCCTAAAAAAAATGCCTCAGACTTATTTTCAGTCTAACTTCAAGGGAATCATGTAAACCACTTTTTACATTACACTCTATTATGACGCTGCCGAGTATCTATATTTACAGGTCTATTTTATATATAAAGGAAAATCAAGATAAATTTGAAACAAATATGTCCACCCACACATATAGCACAAGAACAGGTACCCTGTTAAAAGCTGTAGCCCACAGGACTCGTAAATATGAGAACTCACCGTCATATATGGGTGTAAAACTATTTAATAGGCTCCCTGAACATTTTAAAGCAGAACCATATCGGGTGTTCAAAGCAAAACTAAAAAAACTGTTGCTGCAAAATGCATACTATAATATAGGAGAGTTCCTTAGCGATACAAATCTATTTAGTACAATCTGTGATAATCCACTGGCGTTCAATAGTCTGTGTTGTCTTATGTTTTAATATGTATGTTTTATCATGTTTTTATGTGAGTTTGTGAACTAAGCTACTTTTAGTCCTTGACATGTACATCCATTTTTAAATGGCAACGTATAAATAAAGAATTTATTTATTTATTTATACCATTACACTAAAAAAT
This sequence comes from Octodonta nipae, assembly GCA_034190945.1. Classification (NCBI taxonomy): domain Eukaryota; kingdom Metazoa; phylum Arthropoda; class Insecta; order Coleoptera; family Chrysomelidae; genus Octodonta; species Octodonta nipae. Next base: position 16,460,503 of record CM067218.1, on the reverse strand, counting down.
GTAAAATAACTATTCATGTAATTTTTCCAACTATATACTAGGTTTGACAAAAAATATCAATTTTGTTTAAAAGTATTTATTTTATTTTTTATAATATCACAAATTGTTATCAAAGTTTATTAGAATTGAAAACTGCATCCACTTATGCTGCATCACTAAAATTTCGGGATGAGAGTCTATTAAATGAATGTAATTGGAATTAAATCAAAATATCCGATAATTAACAGATTTAAAAAAGTTGAAAATATTCAAATCGTCTACAATATCGTGGGTCCATTTAAGTTGAAATCGTATGCAAAAGTTTCTTAATAGATATAAATAATTAGAAAATAAGTTGCTCTATTCTGTTCAACAGAAAACAAGAGTGATCAAAATAATGAATGTAAACCTTATTTTTGGCAATACCGAAAAACTTAATTAGATCTGAAAACTGCACATCACAAAAAATTGTAAACCAAGTACATAAAAAAACCAAAACCGAATTCTAAAAAAGAACTTAACTAAAAGACAAAAAATATTTCTTTGTCTGCAACAATTAAATACTTTTTCTGAATTCGGTACCAAGTTAAAGTGAGTATAATTTGGGGAGTTCATTAATGAGTTGTACTTTGCAACTTTGCTGTTCCACTTGGCACCGGCTTCAGATAAAGTATTTGTTACAAGAAAAAAATATTTTTTGCTTTTTAGTTAAGTTCCTTTTTTGAAGTCGGTTTTTGCTTTTTTAAATGTATTTATTCTCTGAATATTCACTCTTTCTGATAATTGGGAACCTGAAAATAATACTATCTACCCCATAGAGGTTTCCGCGTAAAAAAGTAAATTGGTAATTTTCACCCCATAAAGTTTACTGGAAAAATTAGGTCAGCATCGTTATATTTCTACATTGTTACATTACGAAAAAAAAAAAAAAAAAAAAAAACCAACAACCATATCATGTTCAAATTGTAAGGGTCTTCTGAAGATTATTTGTGGCATCTTCTTGTTTTATTTTATGGTTTGTTTGGAAAATAGCAACACAACTGCTGGAAAGTCTTTATATTTCAAACGTTTCAATGACAATAAAAATTAACTGAAGAAATTAAAATGTTTACAATGAAAAAATATGAATTGTGGTGTTATTCCCAAAAGAATCAGAAAAATACAAACTAGAGACACAACTATCTTTCAAAAAAACAACACCACATACAAGAAAAAGACTACATTCAAAAATATACAGGTTTTCTTCTCAATGGTGATTTTATTTCCCAAACAAACCATAAAAAGAAATTATAAGGGTAATCATTAAAATGTTCAAAAAACACAATGTGTAAAAAATGAATTTTAATATACATTAGATACATAAAGGTAACAATTTTCCATAAATTCACTTTTAAAAAATCATAAACATGTACAAATTTTAACTTATTTTTACAAAAAAACGAAATAAACATTGAATGTTATTTAGTTATATCACAAAAATAAACATTTAACTTTTACAAAATGCAGAAAATCTTGTACTCATGGATTATATGTACAACATACAGAATTTTTCATTCATCATTATAATGCCATGGAGCAAATGTGAAATTTTGAAAGATGAAAACTCTATTATGAAAGAAAAGTAACAAAAACAGCAGACAAAACAATCTGGATACACTTGAATTTTAAATCAACTTTGCAATGACATAGAACACAAAATCTTAGTTTTATCATATACCATAAAATATAAAAAATGTCAGTCTATTATTATACTCATCGTTTGTAAATGAAAATGAAAAATATTATAATTGTATGTAATAAACAAAATTCACATTTGCTCCTCACAGTCATACATTTGAAAACATAGGAAGGAAAACATTTTCACTGTACCAATACTACATGTATGCGGAATAACACATTACTTTTGGAAATCTAAATGACCTCATGGATACATAACTCTTAAGTAGTATTTTGTTAACTTTTAACCTCTTAGGCACATTATATGGTAGGGTGTTTGTTTGGGTGAATGCTAAGTATCGTTTTGTCTGGGTGTACTCTTACCCCATAACCAGTTCAGGATGACTTTGGAGGGACTTTGGACATCACGAGCTGAAAAGTAAAATAAAAATAAAATTATGAGGCATCTGACTCATTGCACTCACGATAAGCAAAGTTTTTTGTTCATGATCCAAATTCCCTATCTATACAAGTGTGTGATTATTGAAATTATTAAATGATTAAGAGAATGCGAAGTAATACGCGTTTTGTTGAATTTAAATGATCCACTAAACTGTATCAGGTATCACTTAAGCCGGAGCTGCTATAGATTCTACCGCAGTTGCAGATGAAATGTTTGGAAGGAATCCAAACCAAAATGGAAAAGAAAGATCTTTCCCAGACCTTTAATTTCCTCATTCGAAAATGCATTTTGTAGAAAGTTAAATGGGCACAGAATATAAAATTGTTTATAGGGATCTTAATTAAAAAAAAACATTTTAAAACTGTGGAAAAATATTTAAAAAATTATTTTGAAAATTGTATCCTAACATCATATGACAAAAAAATATTTATTCATTATGTCAGATTTGTCAGTTGCTGCAAATTTCAGATTTTTTTAAAATCAAAACTAATTATTATTCTGGTAGTGAACTGATACAGACCCATTCTCGGTAGGATTAACTACTTCAAAGAAAATTTTTTTTTTTTCAGAATTAGGACAAGATGGGAATAAATTTTCTGTACCTAATTTTAATTTAAAAAAATTCACTATTCTTCGAAAAAATCTCAAATTTTGAAAAAATGGGTTAATTTTCAAAAATCTAATGGCATCAATTTTCTAGAAATTATAATCTAACCAACTTTTGTTAAGGATTTCTTTAAAGCTAAGTTATAGAAGAAAAACTGAAAAAATGTCGATTTGTAAACCGCTAATTGTTTATAAATAATTTTGGCATGGCACATATAGATAAACTTATAGATATTGTCTAGAACCTATCTAATAAAAAAAAACAGATCTATTCCCCATTTTGCAAAAATCGCTTAATTTGATCTAAGCCGGTCGGAGTAAAGAAATTCAGTAGATCAACCAAGAGTTCGGAAAACCACTAAAGGAAATATTCTCTTACTCTCCCTAACAAGAATTTAGGCTGTCTACGAAGACTAAACAGAACTAGATAGCATTTTTCAAAGAGGTTCATACCAAAGTAATTGACAATACATTCTTCTTCACAGTCAATTTAGATGAAGTTCTTCACTATTTTTAAGAACTCTTCATAATGAGATATTTACTAATTCCCTAAACCAAGGTTCTGTTATCCCTTAGTCCAACTCACTATTTGCACACTTTGAAGACAAAGATAAATACTTACAATAAAAACAACTGTTACTCTCCGCTCAAAATAACAGATATACGTTTACTGCAACTTACTGACTGACACAACACGTCCAATTACACCACCAGACCACAGATCAGAAACTGCTGAAATGGAAACAGAAGCCCCTTCATGGAAGACATATAAATGACCTCAACCAAGATTATGTCGACAGTGCAGCGTTAAACTACTGGTTAATCTCTGGTCATATGTTTCCTGAAACGGAAGGCTTTATATTGGCAATCCAAGATCAAGTAATTCCAACTAAGAACTATCTAAAGCACATCGTTAAAGACCCTTCTATTAACAACGACAGATGCAGGTATGGTTGCCAAACATCTGAATCTATCCAGCATATCACAGGATGTTGTCAAGCGTCCGCTGCAACTGAATACAAAGAATGACACGATGCTGTGGCAAAAATACTGCACCAGGAGCTAGCACTGAAACTTGAACTATCACAGTCGGTGAGATTACCATACTATAAATACAAACCAGAATCTGTTTTAGAAAATAACAACTACAAGTTGTACTGGGACCGCACGATACTGACTGATCGGACTGTTGCTCACAATAGACCAGATATAATTGAATTGGCATAGCAATTCCTAACAACAATAATATAAATATCAAGCAGACTGAAAAAATAACCAAATTAGGGATTTGGAATTTCAAATAAAGACTCAGTGGGACATGAACAACACACGAACTGTACCAATTGTTATGTCGACGACAGGACTAGTCCCAAAACATCTCTTAAACAATTTAAAATACCTCGGTCTGGACAAACAACTTTACTAACAAATGCAAAAAGCCGTCCTGTTAGGAACAGCCCGGACGGTCAGAGAGTTTATGGGAAACTGCCACCACGACTCTAACCACGGGCCTGAAAACCTGGCAGGGGCTCCCGCAGAGCTAAACCCTTTTGATATCTAGGATATATGGGGGTTAGTGAATTTTCCCCTAGAGGGAGTGTGCTGCCATACATTGTATGGTCAAGTCGGGATAATTATTAAGACTTAAAAAGGAGTATTATTTATATTGATCACGATAAAAATTTGTGTTTGGAAAGTTATTACATATTGTGACCAAAAAATATATTTTTTAGTACTTTATCAGTAGATAACCGACTACTATGACATGTTATGAGTTTCCCAATTTTTGAGAAAAGCCTCTTTCTTACAAGGCACTGGCTTAACAAAGCAACAGTGCCAAATAATCTCTTCATAATATTACTTAAAATTTTGATAATTATCAAAATTAATATAATTGAGAATAACGCCAAAAATAAATATACAATATTTCTGTAACAACAATTTAACACTAATCTGCAAGACACAACATTGCTCTGTTACAAATATTCTACGCAATACTAAATGAAAAGATCCCGACCTCAATAGTAACCAACAATTATGAATTCAGCATATTTTAGATTCCCTCCAAGAGATGGCGACAGCATTTCTGACTGTTAAAAAATATAACTGTTATCTGTTATTTACAGTTGTTATATGCAAATAGCAATAACGATAACTTCTGTTAGTTAACAATAGCAGCCTTGTTCATCTTTACTATTTTGTCATTTTTGGATGGCACTATATACACTCACAAGCAAGGTCACAACCAGTGGGAGAGATATGGGGGGAATTTTGGGTTCTTATATGTTTATTTATTGGAAATACATGAATAAAAATATGTATAATTTTGCGATTCTTATTAATCTACAACCCTTTAAAAAATTTTGCTACATCAATCACCCCCCCCCCCCCAGTAATTTCCAAAATTTTATCAAACAGAAGCTGAAAAAGTATCTACTCGTTTATAGGAAGTAGATGTAATTGCTTCTTTGATAGGCTGTATTTTATTAATCAGTTTAACGTCCACTTGACTACAGTATAAGTTCAGAAAATTGGTCATTATTATGAGATTTTTGTTTTGACGCAATCCGTTTTTTAAATCATGGTTCAAGGAACATTTGTTATTTTCTGCGATTTCTTCCTTTTGTAACACATATAAGCTTAGGTAGAAGAGGCCGATGAAGAACAACAAGATTATGACGAGATTAACTGGCGTTATCTATATCATTTTCCAGAGAGATACTCACATAAAGTATAACTAGCATCAACCAATTTGGCAGCAGCCTCCGGTGGTAATTTCGCAGCTTCCCTGAGATGCTGTTGCATGGTGGACATTTCTTGTAAACGTCGCAATTGCTGTTCGTCCACGAACGTTTTGTCCTTCTTGTAACCGACCATCTTCAGTTCAGATAACCTACAAATGTTTTTATTGGATTATGATTCATTTGAAGATCTTCATCTAGTTAAGCTTACTTGTTAGCTAAATCATGTCCAACTGCCGTAGTCTCTGACGCTTCAGTAGCTAACTCTGCACCAGAAGCAGCCAGAAAGATTTCAGTGGATTTACTTCGTGTGGGTGTTGAAGGTTCTTGACCAGACTTTATAGGTGCAGCTACGCTTTCAGGTATATCTGAAAAATGCGGAATTTACGGATTAAACAAATTTAAACTATAAATGATATTCTTACCGCCAATTTTTCTTCTTAACTCTTCTTTTTCCCTAATAGCATTTGACAGTCTAAGTTGTAATGTATCCCTTTCTTCTAAAAGTTGTGTCAATTCAACGGTCAGTTCTTCACAGCGGACATCTCTTTGGTGTAACAAGTAAAGAGCCAAGTCTAGTTCAGCTCTATTGACAGGTTCAGACAAATCATCCATTTCTATCTGTTGAGAAGGTTTTAAAGTTGAAGCTGATGCATCCTCCTGTCAGACAAATATATATTAAGTTCAAAAATTGATACTAGATACAGCTACAAGTATTTCAATTTATAAAGAGCGGGGACTAGGTAATGAACTGGACCTTGAATACTCGGGAAGCATATTGAAGATTAACAGTTTGGAGTAATTCAAATTTTTATTTTCACCTACTGCTGAAATGTTGCTCAATAATATTTTCTACACCTGCAGTTATTAATGTTTATGCAGTTATGGGGAATAACACATTGCTTTTATTGATAATAAAAGTTTAAACGGAACGGTACTATTCTCTTTTTACGAAAAATCAACTGAATTTAGGCATACAATAAAGACAATTTGTTTTTTTGCGGTATTATCTAATCTGATAATCATAATGTTTATTCACTTTTGGAGAATACCACTGCATATACTTGAAAATGCTGTAAATTTCCAAACGTTTCGACGTCTGTGTCGGACCCCGTTGTCAATGGCAATAAAGAAATTATATGAAAAAAGCAAGTAAAAATTGAAATCAAAATGTTTGACAATCTTATGTGACATATTACGTAAGAGAATTTAATTCGATAATATACAGGGTAGCACAGAAAATTCTAAAGAGCATATAATAATAAATCTTGAGCATTTTATCTGGCGCTCCTAAGTGCGACTTTGTTACACGATTTACACGCCAAAAATGTGATCAAAGAATTCTGTTGGTTCAGTGATCCCATTAAAATCATAAGGGAAAATCTAGCAAAAACCTTAATATTATGAACAGAAAAATTGACAGCAGTATGTAATACCTGTATTACCAAAATTTTAGATAAACTACAGAAATGAGGATGCTTACGACATCAATGAAATCTATGTTGTTCTTACGGAAATCCAACAATTAGAGAAATAGACAACAGAAGAAAGGTAATAGACTACATGTAGCTGCTAAATTAAAATTTTAAAATAATTACACCCACATGTTTAATACACATCATTTTCTTGTTAAAAAATCGGCTCCTGTTTCTTTAGTTTGAGTCAATGAAGAGACTAGAAGAAATGCAAGTACTCAAACTCGAACGGGGTATGTAACTGACCACATTTTTTGACATGTTGTCAATAAATGGTATAGTAACTATCTTAAAGAAGAAGACTGAATTATACGTATATTATATGGAATTTAACAGACTATGCGCACATTGTATCAAATTCTCCAGATCTTAATACATATTACTTTGAATTCAATCACCCTTACTTAGTATTGTTAAGTACTTCTGGTTGCTTATAAAAGAATGCAAATAATCATATTTATTACTTAGACATGTGCCTTATAATGGTACGCGGTGTTCCAACGATCAGGAACCTTCAGATATGTTTGCATCATTTTTCGCCTTGGTTTATCGCAAACCATGATATGGTCCCGCTAATAACTCCTTTGATTTTACGAGCTGATTATCAAATATATAATTCGATATTGAGCAAATCTCTAAAGTTATAAATAACTAAAGACCTGATCTAGTTCCTTTGAATTAAATTCTAATGTTATTTAACAAGTCATTAGCATTTGGTATTTTTCCAGATATTTAGAAAATCGCATATATACAACCTAATCATAAGAAAGGTAGCAAAGATTTTGTCACCAACTAGAGCCTATTTTGATATAAAATCCTTAACTTAATTATTAGATAAACTTAACTTTAATTAAGGGTAGGTCTCCACTTTATTAACTTATAACCATTTATTAAACTTGCTTTTTCTGATGGACTGACTACAAGTAGACGAGGGTCACTCTTGGGCCCTCTGGTTTTTAATCTGTTTATTAATGATATCACGCAAGTAGTATGTTCTCAGATTGTCTTCTTTATAAGTTATTTAAACAGATTGCTTTTTCTGCGGACTATCTTCAATTGCAATCCGATTTAAATGCACTGCATAATTTTTTTTAGTAGGCTTAGGTCACATTTTGTATACCTAAAATCTACTTGGATCTCTCTTGAAAAGAGTCCCATTAGTCAAAGATCTAGGAATTTTACATGACCAAGCTTTGAAATAATAAGCTAGGATTTAAGCTTCCGTAACACTAAGGAGTTCCCGAACGTGGCAACAATTGTTTTTAAAACTTTGGTGCTTCCATAACCTACGTACTACTGTTAAATTTGATCGCCTTATACAAGTTGCTGTATCAAAATCCTTGAATCCATCCAACACTGTTTTGTTGTTTTGTTCAAACGTGAACATCGTATGTCTCGTTTTGATCATAACTTCAGCCCAAAGTTGGGTAGCAGGTTCGTTTATAATGGTGATGTGTAACACTGTGCCGTGCCGCACTTTTTTCTCAACACCTTCACATGTGTCAAGGGTGCTGACACGACCTCAATTAACACTTTATGACACACTTTGTGCTGAGCCTCAGATCGAATGTAAGCATTAACGAAATATAAAATTACACAGGGTCGGTCTTGCTCGACACCGTTTAAATTAGTAATATTTTTATTTAGTAATAAATAATGTATTTATTCATAAATTTAAAAATTAGACATTGTAAAAAATAATTTATTTCTTGTTTACGTATAGTCATATAGTGTGTCTGGTACGACGAATAAAATTGAGTTATATGTATCGCCAACTATCAACTCCAGCTCGTTTACGTGTTATATGACACCTATGCCCGCAAGCGGCACAGACACATCGATACGTGCGTGTGTTGCATAAAATGTGCTGCAACGCTGCAACTCACTAAATAGTACTGTGCTCTGTGATAGCCGAAAGGAAGACTCGAGATTGAGTGCCAAAAAAGTGCATCATCTCGCTCGGCACTGTTTAATTCAAACTGTGTGCTCTCATTTTACATTAACAATTGTTTTTGAAAAACGTTTTTACCTTGAATTTGTGATATATTCTTGTTTTTAATTAAATGTATCCAATAATATTAAATTTAAAGGACTCGTGGTCTATAAAATTAATGATTCACTGAATGTTAGGCTTAAGACATCCCATAATTAGAGTATTCTTAAATGTTGTTGCCTATATTTAAGGTATATAGTCTAAAAGTAGAATTTTCGTAATTTGGATTGTAGATTGTTTGTTTATAAGGTACAAAATACGACAAGGAGATAGTTTAAAAATACTGAACGCGAATGTATGTATTTTGTTAACTAATATTGTGCCCGGAAAGATAAATGCACAAATTGTTTTACAATGTTACTTACCTTACGGCGACACCATTCATTTCATCTTTTTCTCACGAACACACTTCGAAACTTTACGTTTTATTCAACTTGTCACACTGACGCACAAATTGTAATAAAAGTGAAGTTTCGAAGTGTGTTCGTGAGAAAAAGATGAAATGAATGGAGTCGCCGCAAGGTAAGTAACATTTGTTTTGTTTTTGTCTCATCCTTGAAAAAGCCCCTTATAAGTACGGGCGAAACGCCGGAAAACTGTTTATATGGCGATTTAGGTATATAAATAAATTAATTCGGAAAAAAAAAATGACGTGGTCCAAATACGGAAAAAGCAGAATCAGCTATGTGACTCTGGCCGCGAAAACCTCCGTTCTCAGTAATGGTACATTCTTTGCAAAGAAGTGTAACTTACCGATATCGCGAAAGTTAATTATTTGTAAATGCTCGCGAAGTTTGTAACAAGTTTTGTTCATGATTTTGTAGAAACTACCAATACCAAACCATTACTAGGTTAATTGCTGACAAGTGCATTGGCCACAATAAGAACCTATTCATGTTACTTGATTTCCTATTGACATATGTAAAAATCTACTGAAAATCATACTGTACCACCATTTTAATATTTGTGTTAAATTTTTTTATATAGAAGAAGCAAAAGAAATAACCATACAATTTTGTCTCTAAGTATTTTTACTTTATATAATTTTATAAGTGAGACTTTTATAATACTATGTAAACTGACTTTTTAATGGTTTAATATATAATTTCTCAGAATTAAATTTAAAAAATTATTTAAAAAACAATTTCAAACCTACCCCTTGAGTAATCTGTTGTTGCATTAAACTCCTCTTTCCCATATCCATTTCAGCAACTAAGCTGTCATAGTCGTTGCTTTTACTGAACAACTCTTTCTTCAACTTTTCAATCTTCACTACTTGCTCCTCTATAATCCCTCTCAGCTCGTCTATCTGTTTTTCTTCCTCTTCCATTAATTTAAGTTGTTCTGTTAACTTCTCATCTGATTTCACTGCCTTTTGTTCCACTTCTGCTATTTTCGTTTCTAATTCTTCTTTTAGTCGAGTTGCTTCCTGGAGATTTTCAGCTAAGAGACGGTTTTGCTCCAAAGATTCTTGCAACTGAGCTTTTGCGGTTGCCAGATCAAGAGATTTAGCTGACAAAACTTCCTCATAATGGGATTCTACGTCATTCAATCGAGCCTTCTTGAGCGTTTCCACAGAATCCGCATATTCTCGTTCCTTTCTATCTAGGCTTTGTCTAGCTTCAAGCAATTGGTTTTCTAAAATTTCGATGTTCTGTTGGGATGCTTTAAACTGTTGGGTTACCTCATTGAGAACGTGCGCCTTTTCGGACAGTTCTTGTAGAGCCGTAAACAATTGCTGTTGGCATTCGGCAAGAGATTTTTGTGTGGCTTCGCAGTTCTGCTTCAATTCAGATATTTCCTTGTGCAGATCTTCGATATCTTTATTGGAATCGTTCTTGAAACTTTCGAATTGCTGAAGTTGTTGATTGAGGTTTTGAATCTGTTGATTTTGCTGCTCAGTAGTGTTCTGTAGGATAGCTTGGGTTTGCAGGCTTTCTTCCAACTGTCGTTTGCTGTCTTCTATGTAATAAGTTAAAGAAGATTTTTCTTCTTGAAGCAGAGAGATGTTCTGGTACAAATGGTCGATTTGTTTCTGAAAATTATAAGAGTATATTATATTGTTATTACAAGATTAGATTATGATTTCCAAATAGTTTTTAATTTTTGGAATTTTTCGATAAATATAAACTATTAGATGTACACACAACACTATTCTTTAGAAAATAGAAATTATTTTTTTATAAAAAATAGTGGTAAAACTTGTTTCTTAAAATGACACATAAAGTTTAAAATATTGTTGATGATCCATGCTGAATTCTTGATATGCAGTGTAAGGGGTAAAATATTGAATCTTTTAACAGATTGTAGAAAACAAAGAACTTTCAGATTACATGCTCAGTGAGACAGATCATCCACACTTAGAAAAGTATCAAATAGAAGTTTTAAAAAATAAACCTTAAGGGACGTTTTGCTATACAAGGCAAAGTTTAAAAAAAAATCAACTTTGAGATGTATACTAAAAACAAAAGATTTTTAGAGTTGGTGGCCTTGGGGATTCAGAACTATCAAATACCTGCCATACGATAAATAACGTAAATAGTTGAAAACAACTCTTCATAAGAATTATATATAGGGTATGTCAAAAGTCCCGGGATGGTATGATATCACAGCGGAAATGCATTTTCGGAAAATATGGTTCGGATAAATTTTAGGATTTTTCCTTCCACGGTGACCTTGAATTTGATCTTGACCTTGAACTTCAAATCAAGGTCAACCTGCCTGATTTTTTAAATGGGAACCAATATTTTTTATTACAGGTTCGAACAGATCGGAAGAATGACTGATTAAAATAGAGTATTCCTAATGAAAAAGCAAATCTGTGTTTAAGTCCTGCTCAAGCTATATTTGTACGTAAAATTATTCGATGTTTCGAAATCCGCAGTGAAAAGTACGGGATTCCTATGAGAAAAGCAACTTTGACATTGGAATGACCTTCAAGGTTAAAATCGAGGTATATTTGTACGTAAAACTATTAGCAGCGAAAAAAAAAAATAGGGGGTTCAAATTAGAAAAAAACTTTGACTTTGGCATGACCTTGAAGGTCAAGGTAAAAACATGAAATGGCCAGGGAAAATCCTAACAGTTTTGTCCGAACCATTTTTTCAGAAAATGCATTTCCGCCACGATGTCGGGTCGTCCCGATACACCCTATATAATGATATAAGTCAATATGTTGGCTGCATCAATATGGCTCATGCCATTTTATGCTACATGTAATGTTATTTTGGTTGCATACTCTATTAGTACAACTTCTAAAACTTGTTTATTAGAATTTATTTTTATATATTTATAGCCATTTTTAAATTTATTTTATAGAAAATTCCTACACAGCCAACCAAATTTTTCGTAGTTCAAAGATAATAATAATCAAGTTTCTTTATAATTAAGTGAGAAACATGTCCTTAAAGAAGTGAAAAACATAAAACAAGATTCTGTGCTCTATAATCTTCAGTTTTGTGCAAATCTTGCTCTATATAATCTGATGCAGATAATACATATATAATCCTCAATCAATTATTCCTTAATAAACAAACATATTACCCTTTAGTTAATTGAATAATTAACACTCACCTTGTAATTTTCTATGGTTTCATGAAGACTGGTAATTTCTTGTTCCTTCCCTGATACTGAAGACAATTGACCTTGTAGATTGTCAACATTCTGCTTCAGATTTGCAATCGCTATATCCTTCTCCTGTAGACCACTCAACTGTACCTGTAGACTTCCCACCAGTTCATTCAATTTGAATATTTCACCATCTTTATCCTGAACAGAACTCTGAAAAGCTTGTAAACTTCCAATGGTACCATTCAATGTATCTATTTCATGATCTTTTTGTTGCATTAACTGATGTAACTGATTGATAGTCTGTTTTAAACCGGCTACTTCGATTTCAGCTTCATTAATTCTATTTGTTTGATTTATCAAACCTTCCATTTTAACATTTAAATCTCTTATCTTCTGTTCATACGTCGAAATCAAACTTAATCTCTCGTTGAGGTGGTTCAAAATGTCTTCCTTTTGAAGTGTAATCAGGTCTGGTGAGAATTTTTCAAGAATTTTAACTATTTCCTCTAATACGACTCGTTTCTCGTTGAACTGCTCTTGTACGGTCTCAACAACAAACTTCAAACGTTTTATTTCTTCTTCTTTTTCATTAATGTCGCCCATGCTAGCTAGTTTTTCTTTCAATAAGTTATTTTCTTGCTGTTCTTGATTCAGATGGTGACTTAATTCGTTTATAGCTTGCTGTTTATCGTTGATTTGATGTTGCAAAGCTGAAATCCTGTCCACTTCATTCCTGATCTCAGCATCGACGTTTCTTCGCAGCTCGTTGTTTTCGTTCACTAAGCCATTGCATTTCTCTTCTAATTCATTGATTTCATTCTTCAGTTTCTCTTGAACAGTCGCGAATTCTGATTCCACCATGCCAAGGTGGTATTTCCAGCTTTCTGCTACAGTGTTACCTCTTTCATCTACCTGGGCAGCCCATTTGTTCTCCAGATCAGCGACGATTAGTTCAAATTCACGCTGCTTGTCGTCTAGAACGAGCTTTAGCTGTTCTACCTCAGATTCAACCTTTTGTTTTTCTGATTTTAAAGTTTCCAGTTCCTCCAATAGTTTGGCTTTGTCTGAAGAATCGTGTTGGCTGCTTACAGTTTCTTGTTTCAAATCTTTAATTGTAGTTTCCAGAGCTTGAACTGAATTTGATTTCTCCAAATGAAGCTGATCCAAATTTTCTTGTTGCTTCGTGTTCTCTTGTTGAAGCTCAGAAATTTTCTTCTTTAGTTCGTCCATATCGTTGTTCAAAAATTCGTTTTGTTTTACTAAGGACTCGTTCACACCTATGACTTGATCATAGGCAGCCTTGTATTGATTCAGGGCAGCATCTTTTTCGGTCACCAAGGTATCTAATTGGATTTTATCTTCTTTGCATTGAGAGAGTTCCTCCTTCAATCTCAATTCTGATGAGTCGAGTAAAGATTTCAAATTTTCGAGTGCTGAATTTTTTTCTTTTATTAGAATTTCTAAGTGAACTTTATTTTCTTCAGCCTGGAGCAGCTTGGAAGATAGGGCATCGATATCAAATCTCAACTGGTCTAAAATGGCATTCTTTTCATTCAATTGCGATTGTAACTGACTATTTTCGTTCTCAAACTGTTCTAATCTGTATTTCAGCTCTTCCAGATCGGAAGTATTTCGTGTATCGTTGTTAAGCTGATTGTAAACGTCTCTAAGTTGATTGTCTTTTTCGTTAAGTACGGTTTCTAAAGTGAGTTTCTCTTCTTTCAATTCTGTTAGACACTGTTTCAAATCAGCAATGCTGCTTCCCACAGCGTGGAGTTTCTCAAAAGATTGTTTAAGTTGCAGGTAAGCTTTTGTTTTTTCTTCAAGTTCGGTCTTCAGCAATTCACCATCGGTCGCAATGTTCTTAACTTCCAAAGTTTTGTCTTCCAGTTCCTTGGTTTTAACAAATAGTTCTTCTTCCAAGCTTTCAATAACATTTTCTTTTTCTGATAGCGAAATTTGTAAGCTGTCGATTAATTTACTTTTCTCCTCCAAAACTGCTTGAATTTCTCCGTTTCGGACTATCAGCTCATGCTCTAACATTTTTATTTTATTTTCTAATTCTGGTGGAATGCCTGGTACAACATCTCGAGTTTTAGATTTTTCTGCTTGGACTCTGAGGTCTCTTTGTTCATTTAACAAGGACTGCAGTTCTTCATTGTCAAGTGACAGTTCTTTGATAGTTTTCTGTAATTCCTCAATTGTCTGAGCATCTTCTACAGGAGCTAAAAATTTAAGTTGTTAATAACGAATAAAATAAACATGCTGAAAGGAAACAGGAAAAGATAAAGGGAATAAGGAAAATTTTGAAAATATAAATACAGACGAAATTGTATATTAAATTTCAAATAAAGGGGTTTGGATGCATCGTTGCTAATTGTTATTGAATGCTTTACTAGAAGTGATTAATTCGATATATGTGCTAAGCGTACAAATTGTTAAAAATTTATTATTAAACAAATAATAAAATAATTTAAAAATGTGCTAATTTAATTTTTCAGATTTTCTTCTTTACTTGAAAAATTATTAGTTTGGAGAAAAGTTGAATAGATGAAAAAAGTATCAATCAAATTTTACACACCAGGCATTAGTATAAAAATCCTCTTGCATAGTACAAAAGTCCGTACTGTTGTCATGACAACTAAATATGATTAAACAACAAAGCAAAATTCAAGAAAATCAAACATTTTGAATAATTTTGCAATTCAGATATTTGAGAAACAAATAAGCTCTTTAAATATGACACTGCATAAGGGTATATATAATTAAATTTTATTTTTAATATAGTTAAAAATTAAATTATTACCTATAATTTTTTTAATAATAAAAAATAAATATAAATATTGTTGCGTTCCCGCAACTTTGTTAATTGTCAATGTTGAAATTTGATTGAATTAGTCAATTGCTTAAATTTTTGCACCATTGTCGAAAACTTTTCCGTCGCGCCAATGCTAATTTATCTTTTGTTTATTCAATCCGCTTTTTTGATTGTTCAATCGAGGAACTTTTCGTCGCCATTTTTGTGTAACGTATAATCCAAGTTTGAAGCCCACCAACAACTTTTCCTGCCGCAGTGGGACTAGCCTTTGAAGACAGAAAACCAAGAAAACACTATCTACAGGGCTTCGATTTAAAGGTTAGTGATTAACTTTTACTTGGTTATTTTGATCTACGAGATGTGACATTGTTTATAACGATCCGCAACGGTCCTTCGTTTAGTACATATTTGCTTTGAACCAGCATTATAACAAAATCGCAAGATCTAATTCATACACTTTTTGTTTAAATTATATGTAATGTTCCATCGAAGACATTACAAATATAATTCAGAGATTGTGGAAATATGTTAATTAATTTATCAACATGGATGAAGAAGAAAGCTGCGCTATACGTGGAGATTTGTTATGTTCCCGAAAAATCTATATTATTGAAAAATATTAAGTTTAAAAAATGTACAGTTTCTGGTTTGCCAAGAAATGATCAGAAGAATATCCAATTTTGATGGAATAACCAAACATTTCAAGGTTTGTATATGACCTTGAAAGGAAAGGAGAAGAAACAAAGGCTAAAAGCAGTAAAACAAGGTGAAGGAAATCATCTCCCTGTGAGATTATTTTATTTTATAAAACATCAAATCTACTTCTGGAATAAAGATTTGTTTTAAACGAGATATTTATATTGAGCCTACATACATAAGATGCTAATAGTACTAATTAATCAAATAATTTTACGAAAAAGGCTACCTTAATGGATCATCACGTACCTACGAACCACCATCTAGACAAAATACATTGTGTGAATCGATCAGGCCGTTAAAAAGTTACACAATCACTAAGATCTGCACAGCGCCACCTATCGGATCCTGGATATACCATCGTTTTGTGTGAATACAACTTTAGTTAAGCTCTCCAAAGCTATACGATCACCGGCATCCATATAGCATCAGCTAGCCTAGCATATCTATGAAGCAGCATCTTTCCAACAAATACGTTATGTGTATGATCACTAACACTCGAAATAATTGGACCACAGCGCCATCTATAAGGTATTTCAGATGGCCTATAATGTTTCTCAAAATTAGACTATAAAACACAAGAAGAGTTTTTCAAATTTCGGCTTTATATATTAATATAGAAGTATAGATAAAAAATCGGAATATACAGAAATAATTGTTGGCATCGCATGAAATATATTCTTTAAACAACTGCCATTACCTCCCATACTACATGGTAAGTTCCTGCTAGTTAAATATGAGAATTAATAAACCCTTTTTTAAAACCCTCAGGTGTATCTAGAAATCATTTATGGGTTTGCGAACAAGAAAATGTAAGGTGTATGCGGAAACAGGTATAATAGGAATAATAAAGATTGAATGGGATATGTTAAAGAATGTGGTGAGAAAACTATATAGTGAAGGAGGAAAAAAGAAAAGTTTTGTTTTTTTTTTACATAGAAACTTTCTTACTCACCATCATGTTTGGCTGCAGGTCTCTCACTAAATCCATCGCTGCCCCATTCAAATTGTTGCATTTTTTCTTCAAGTTCTTCATACTTCCTTTTCCATCTAAAAACCTCAGTATCTTGAATCTCCTTCATCTCCAACATTTTATCAGAAGCTGCTGTTAACACGTCAACACGATTCAAAATATTCTTTTTCTCAGCTTTTTCTTTCTCCAATTCAGCGGTTATCTCTTTTATCCTCTTTTCCAATTGTGATACCTGAGATTTCAGCTCTTCCTGTATGGTATCGTTAAGATCGAAAAACTCATCTGTGGATTTCTTGCCACCTTTCTGAGATTGCAGCAGCTGGTTTTGTGCTTTCAGTTCTTTGCACTTCTTTATTAGTTTACCGGATTTCACTTGGAGTTGCTTGATCTCTTCCAAATGGTTCTCCCTTTCAATTTGCAAAACCTAGAATGAATAGGTTGTCTATAGAAAATTAATGATATGGAAACAAAAAATGAGGTGTTCTGGTATAACATTTGAGATTTATTATAATGTAAATAAATCATAATGTACATTTATCTATTTTCCTTAATACATTTTAAACTATGCATTTTAAATTTATAAAAATACACTATTATTTATCACAACAAGCCTTTTCTTTTGATTTGTTAAATGATGTGCTTGAACTTTATAAAAATATTTAATTTATTATCGTGGCCTCTAAAATTAAGATTTGGATTTTCGCTTTATTTTTCAGAAAAGGATATTTTTTCCGAATTTTAGGCTCTGTACTCAATCTAAAAAAACATTATTTAAAAATACAAAAAAGTTTTTTTTAAGTTTATAAATTCCCCCTTCCCAATTAATACTAGAATGTATACTTTGCTTTTAAATTTTAAGTGAGGCTCTATATTTTAATTTTTTCACTAGTTCTGAGATAAAGGAGAGAATTGTTCGAATTTTGTATAGTTTTCTTAATCTATTTGAAATCTTCCAGTTGCTATATTACATGTTAAGCTTGAAAATATTATATTTTTTTATTCAAAGTTCACATAGTTCGCATAATAGTCTTGGAAATAAGGGGAGGAATGTGTGTATTGTTATATATTTTTGTTATTTAAATAAAACATTTAAAAAAAATATAACCGACTTCTACCTATAACTAAAAAGCTAAAAATTATAACAAAATACAACTCTAGCAAATAAATAATTCAATGTTGTTAGGTATCTACCCAGGAAGTAAAAAATGTAAACATTAAAAGGTGCTCATTCTGTACAAATTAATTACCTACCAATCTAGTATATTTTTGAAGCCGGTGCCAAGCAAATCTAAAATCCTTCATTGCGTACTTATCTACTAATTCATCAAACTTGATTGTTGCTTGGCACCGACTTCAAAAATATACTAGATGGGTAGGTAGTTAATTTGTACAGAATGAGCACCTTTTAATGTTTACATTTTTACTTCCTGGGTAGATACCTAACAACATTGAATGTGTTATTTATTTGCTAGAGTTGTATTTTGTTATAATTATTTTAAGCTTTTTAGTTATAGATAGAAGTCGGTTATATATTTTTTTAAAATGTTTTATTTTCAACTTTTTAGTTTTATTGAACTCAGGTAGTTTTCATTCTTTATTTTTTATTTTGTATGTATAACCTTAATTGACAGAACCAGGTAACATCGAAAGCCTCAACATTACACAATGATACTTTCTCATTTAAATTGACAGGTAAATCTTTATGAACAAAATGTACTAGTACGCGTTGACTTAATAAGCCCAAAATATATTTATGCTTTATGGACTACGCCATGTAACCTTTTTTCAACTTTTTTTTGACAACCCTGTATAACTATAGATAATTCCACTTCAACCTATGTACCAACCATCCTGTACATACGACTGCCCACGGACAAGCATAAATTTGTTAGCTGCCTTCTGTAAACTATAGGACGGAGTAGAATCCATCCCATATTTACGGAGTCAAATCCGTCCTATATTTCAACCTTAGTATATAACTCCTTGTGGGCTACCCCATAAATTATTTCAGTTTTAACATTTTATATTATCACCCTGTGTAACATTAATTCCTCTCCACACTTTATGCAACTTCTTATCGGCTATAAAAGAAATAATTTTTTAATCACACTGTATAAATATAATTCAACTCCAGCATATATTTCAACCATCCTTTATATGGTTTGTTTATGTCCACATCATATAACAGTTTTTTAATCACCCTATATAATTTTAATTTCACATTTTTTCCAACATTTTTATACCACCAAACGTCCAGTCCACCCTGTATTCCAACCATCCTGTATATACGGCTGCATACGGACCACTATCATTCTAGTCCGTCCTATATTTCAATCTTCATATAAATGCAACTCCTTCTATCACTTTACTTTGTGATTTTGTTTGCTATAACTAAACACCCTGTCTATAAACGCAGTTTAAAGTTTGACATGTGTTGTCACTGAATTTTCTATTAGGCTCGGAGAATGTGACAACCAAAAGCACCGTCTTCGCAAAATGGAAAAATTTGCATTTAAATAGGTATTTGCAGGTATACAAACAAAACGAGCTTGGTACTCATTGATTTAAGGAGCCGAAAATACTATGCTTTACTACCTATATGCTTGAGATATACATAGAAAATTTTCAAATTCGCAATTTAACTTCCAGTGCCTAAAATTACCGCACTATTACGTTAAGAATTTTGGAATTTTCAGCGATTTTCTGCAAAACTGCAAGTTGCACGTGGCAGAAAAGTATATGAGATCACCTAAGGATCTTCCTCAATATATTAAAAGTTAAAAAACTATACACATCCATAAGGAGTTATCGAAAAAACGACTAAAATATTAGGGATATTGGTCGATTTCCATGCACGCATGTGTTCATTCACGAATTTTATCATTTTACCAATAGAATTCTTTTCCAAAATTTGAAGTTTTACCAATCCGGATATATACTCTACTAAACAAGACCATATTCATTCAAAACGGTGCACCACAGGAGAAGAAATCAGCTAACATACACACAAAAAAAATCGAAAAAAAAAAACGCGACGAATTGATAACCTCCTCCTTTTTGGAAGTCGGTTAAAAAATATTTTAAATATATAAAAGAAGGTTTGGATTCCTCATGATGAGCCCTTTCATTTGAAAATATTACATGATATGTTTGAGAAAAAATAATTTGTTATTTTTCATTTAGTTCTATAATTTGCCCCCCAAAATTAATATCAGGGTCAAGTTCAAGCGAGGGCTCATATTACTAATTCTTTTCAAAATTTTAGGTCAAATGTTGCAAAATCTTCCCCAGAAGTACCCCCCAAAATCAGATTTATTCGTTTACGATATGTGCTCCTGTTATTGAATACACGAAATCCGAAAAATTAGGTAAATGTTATCAATTTTCCACAATTAGCAGCTTTTTAAAAGTGTTCAAAGCGTTTCAATATGCTGATATCTTTTTCAAGAACTGAATTATTTCAAGAAGTTCATGTGTTCATTTATATTCTAACTGTTATGTAACTGCATAATTATCAAGTAAATAGATTTTTGAGGGATTACCAAAATATTTCTATCGGTAGAAGAATAATTGTAGGTAATGACATGATTATTAGTGGTAAAATAAATTTAAAAAAGTTGAATTATTCACTACTTTTTTAACTGTTGGGTCTAGGAAACTATTTTTTTTGTTCTGTTCAAAATTAAAAAAATAGATTTTAAAATTGAGATTTAATTATCCTTTTATTCTCATTCCAATTTATGAGTAGCAATATGCTACTTAAAAGAAAGTATACTCTGTCATGACGGTAATTTTTTTTACAAACCAGTTTTTTAGTTTTATGGTATGTTTAGGTAATCAGTAGGCAATATGTGTGATTCTAAATAACTCTATCCACATTAATTTTCAGACTAAACCTAGAAAAAGTGATCAGTTAATACAAACCTGAAGTTTTTCTGTAGTTTGTGTCAACTGCATTTTTAAACTCTGTACTTGAGGATGGTTGTCAGTTTGATGTTGATGCTCTTCCTCCAGCCTGGATTCTTCTGGTCCCCAACCCCAACCATCGTCGTTTTCACCGAAGGCTTCAGCAGCTCCAGGTTGATACGTCAAATAGGCATGCTTAGGTTTAACAACATCCTCCACAACGGGCTGGTTTTGCTCACCAAATGAGGGGTCGACCTTTTCAAACTCAATTTCTTGCAGGACTTTTGTGTTATTAGCAGCATCAGCGATGTCGCTAGTTGAGAGGATTTGGGATTCCAGATCTAGAAATGAAGAAGGTTCATCTGGCTGGACTCCTGCTGGTGCAATGAATGGATTTTGATTTTGGACAGTAGTCTGTTCCATATGGAAGAAATGTTCTTGGGTAGGTTGTTGAGCATCTGGCCAATGGAAGGTTGGCACTCCTTGCTGTTTTACTTCATCAACGGCAGCTTTAACGTTTGAAGATTCAATAGCTAGACTTTCGTTTTCTGTTTGTGTTTCTTTGGTATTGATTTCTGTTACTTGATTGGTTGCTACTGAGACCACTTCTCCGACAATTTCCTCTGCTGTTTTCTCCAGTAGCTGCTTTTGTAAATTTTCAGTCTCAAGTTTGTTGTTTTGCAAAGTTTCATTTAACAGTTCAATTTGTTTTAGCAATTGATCTCTGTTGGTTTTAACTTCCTCAAGATCCTTAGTCAGTTCCTCCGACTAGAAAAAAAGTAAAAGTTATCCATAAATGTAATACAAAATGTTGCCCAATTTATGTAATATCAAACAAAGCAATACACTGAAGTAAGATCTTAGATACAAGAAGCATAACATCTGCAAATATAGGATATATGATATCACATGATGGTCTATAAAGAATAAATGAACATAAAGAAAAAGAAACTACTAAATATCCTATGAAAGGGAAATTGAAGATAGAAACCCCAGAAGATATATCAACCAGAAAACTATACCACTCAAAAAATATAGTTAAACCCAATAGTAGGGATTAAACACCAAAATCAGAGATGAAGCTATCAAAACTCTTGGACAAGGGGAAATAACAAGAAGTAGCAGAAAATGATTAGAGAGAGTAAATAAGATATTATCGAACACACACAAACTATACTGTCACACGAATCGCCATGGAGGAATTATTTCGAAACTTGCGAAAAAAACTCGAGACAGTGAAAATTAAAATACCTACTTATCGTAACGATAACAGAACTTCTAAAGTACCTATGAAGGCCCAGAATTAATGATACAATATACTAAACTGTACAAAGGCATCTTAACATTCAAAATACCACTTGTTTGGAAGAGAAGCATTGCATTCTTTAAGAATGGGTGTACTACTTTTGTGATATGCTGCAAATATATTTTTACTTATTTATCTAATAATATAATACACTAGCAGACCCGGCCACGCGTTGCTGTGGCTGAGTGATTTAGACAGATTTGAAAGACAAATTTAACACAAAACGCACAAAATTTAACGCAAAATAAGACATCTATAGTGTGTAGTCTAAGAAAATATATCACATTCAAGTGTGGCGCCATCTATGAGGTGCAAAGGGCAAAGTTCTCTGTAAAGAAATTCGCCATCTGTTCCTGACTTATGGAACGTACGATTAATAACAACCAACGTTGATGATCAGTTTATTATTAATTATTAAGACCATTAATTTAAATAATAACTAACCTATCATCTAAGTTGGACCAAATTACATATATATGCCAACTTTTATGAATATCGGTTGACTCGTTTTTGAGTTTATTCGGAACATACACAGTGACCCGGATTTTTTATATATTAAGATATAATGTTTGTTTATTTGTATTTGTCGAAATTCCATTTAGGGGTTCTGGCGTTTACAAATTGGGATAAATCGTATTAGCGAGAAAGAACGAGAATGTGTTTTGACATTCCAGACCGTTCAATACGGGATGATTTGATGACCTACTTGAGAATGATACTGCTCCAGAAAAATTCTTTCAATGCAAATTGATGTGTAGGATCTTATAAGAAATATATCAGTATTTATTATTGTAGCATTACATTTTTACAGTTGAGCCTTTCAAGATTTTAATATAAAATTGCTAGGCCGATTTTTGGATGAGTAAAAAAAAAAGTTATGTTCTCAAGTCAATTTGAGGCACACAATGAAGTTGCCTTGAGCAGTTGCATATGCATATATAAATTGACTAAGATATAAGGCGTTGTAGATTATAATTATGCAGGGTGATTCCAGATATGTTAGAAACCAAATGTTTTTTTGGGTGGCCCATGAGCAGTTGCATACACAGAGTGTATTGGGTAATCCATAGGCAATTACACATATAGGGTGGTTGAAATATATTATAAAGAGAAATTATTATAATGAGTATTTTAATAAGTCTTAGAGAATTGAAATTAAACTGAATCATTTCATCTTGAGAAAAATTAGAGTCGGTTATGGACTAGCGATAATCTAAATACATGTAAAGCAACTATTTTAATACACATATACACTATATACTAGGGCTCAATACCCCACCCCGTCCTATGGCAGCCATTTTGTTTTTTTGATTACCCATTCTCTACGTGTGAACAAAAACCTTTATATCTCTTAAAGTTTTGGTCTTACTGAGATAAAAATAGGCTTATTCGACGGACAATAAAACTGTCTATCAACAAAATTTCAAAACAGGGTGTTAACTTTTGAAATAAAGATGAAATGCAAAAAAAGGGTAAAAAAATTATGCAAATCAACAAATTATTGCAAATCAATGCAAAAATAGTCTCGATTACCTCTTATTTTTTTACACTAAATCGAAAGTTTTTGAGTTAAGCTACAATACAACAGTAATTTCATAACTGTATGTTTATTACTTTAGGAGTTATTGTTGTTTGAACATAGCGTATGCGCAAGCACAAAAGACCTTTATTAAGTGACATGTGACATTAGCTGCGTGCTGTCCGAGAAAAGGCTAGCAATGCTATTCGCGACTAGCAGGAGTAAGCGAAATGGAACATATTGACTCTACCTGCAAAGAACTTACAGGATAAAGACTAGTTATGTTAGTTGCACCTTGCCCTGCCTTGTGATCCCTACTTTTACTTACCGTCCGTGCTGTTTACGTTCTGTATTAGTGGTTATCTTGTGATATGAATATGGCAAATCGTCAATATTCAACGCAACATACTGCTGACATACACTTCGTTTATGGTTTCAGCAAGTAATAAGACTTTAATGTGGTTTTAATGTTTACCTACCTGTTTAAAGTCCCGACAAAGGTCTTTTGTGCTTGCGCATACGCTATGTTCAAACAACAATAACTCCTAAAGTAATAAACATACAGTTGTGAATTTAATGTTGTATTGTAGCTTAACTCAAAAACTTTTGATTTAGTGAAAAAAAAAAAAGGTTATCGGGACTACTTTTGCATTGATTTGCAATAGTTTGTTGATTTGCATAATTTTTTTACCCTTTTTTTGCATTTTATCTTTTTTTCAAAAGTTAAGAAAACGTTAACACTTTGTTTTGAAATGTTGTTGATAGACAGTTTTATTGTCCGTCGAATAAGCCTATTTTTATCTCAGTAAGACCAAAACTTTAAGAGATATGAACGTTTTTGTTCACACATAGAGAGAATAGGTCATCAAAAAAAAAAAAATGGCTGCCATATGGCGGGGCGGGATATTGAGCCCTAGTATATAGTGTAATTGTGTATTAAAATAGTTGCTTTACATGTATTTAGATTATCGCTAGTTCATAACCGGACACACTGTATATGTACCAACATTTATGATGAACCCTTTGAATTTATGAGTAAAGCTCAGGCATACATGTACTATTAATTAAATGTATAAATGGAAATTGAATAAATATTAGTAATAAAATAAAACAGATTATTTTGCAAGTTCTATTCAAATGGAATTGTCTTTTACGTTAATTTGTTATATTATTCTACCGGTTAATAGCTGAATTATTTAATTTTACTAAATTTCATATTAACTAAATTTTTGTTTTTAATTTCTACTGCCTCTTTGCCATCATTAAGCTAATCATTAAGAATGTGCACACAAATAAGGTCTTATTAATTACATATGAAAAACAAATTGAATTCTGTTAGGAATTGACACAATTGGTCGAATTTCGACCACAGGCGATTCTATTAACTTTAATTGCACCACCAGACTATTATTATAACAATCATTTTTCGCAGCCAAAAATTAAGAGAGTTGATCCTTCAAATAAAAAGATTGTGTATACAATTTAAAAACCGACCGAATAAAAACACGAGCGTAAAAACGGTAGCTCAAAAAACACGATTATTGTAAAAAATTGAGATTGAGGTGATTCCGAAATCGAATACCATCTAGATTGGCAAACCAGAGACGACTGGAAAAATCCTCGAACGAAGATAAGACACGAAATGCTTGATGCTTGGCAGTTTTTGAGCTAAAAGGAAGCATGTATCATAAGAGCTGTATTGTATTAGACATTTTCTTGTGTAAACAAGAGAAATTATTTTCGTAAATAAAGATGTTTAAATTGAGTGTGAATATTTGTTATATTGAACCCACGGAATCTACTACACTATTATAAAATTACTAGTTAATTTATAATTTAAAATTTCACGTACCTTCAATGACAGCTTATCAAATTTTTCAGTTTTTAATTTCTGCTCTGATAGCTCCTCCAGCAGTTCATCCTCCTTTTCCTTAGAAGCCTTGACATCTTCCTTCAATTTTTCACATTCAACCATAAGTTCATTGCGCACCCTTACTAACTCTTCCAACTGTATTTGATAATCGCTTTCGATTTTCTCGTATTCACTTTGGGTACGCCTTTGTAAAGCCTCCATATCTTCTTGAGTGTGCCTACAAACTGATTCCAAATGAATAATTTGTTTTTTAAGTTCGCTATTGGTCGTTTCCAGTTCTTCCGAAGCTTGCTGAGACGATTTGAGCTGGGTAACCTTTTCATGTGCTTTCTTTAATTTAACTTTCAGCTTATTTACCAATTCTTCTTGGTCTTTCACTCTTTGAATTAGCTCATTGTTTTCAGAATTGAGTTCTTCTATTTTTCTTGCAAGTACATCATCGTTAGCTCTGACTTGTTGCAATTTTTGACCTAGTTCTTCTTCTAGCAACGTTTTTTCTTCAACGTTTCTCGACATTAACGCTAATTGACTTTCTAATGATGCATATTTTCTTTCAACCTCTTCTCGATATTCTAAGGATTTCTCTAGTTCTTCTTCAAGTTTTTGTAATCTTGCTTTATAATGTGACAGTTCAGAATCGTTAGTTTCGATGATAAGTTCTAATTCTTTTATTTTGTCTTCTTTTGTCGAGTCGTTAGAGCCGTGCTCCTGATCAAATTCTTCGTGCAAACTTGTAGACAGTTCTTGTTTCAAGCTAACCTCATTCAGTTTTTCTTGTTTCCTTCTCATTTCTATCATCGAACTCTCAAGATCTTGTTCTAGATTTTGAATCACATCAGTTAGTTCGTTAATCTTAGCCTTGCACTCTGCTAATTTTGTAGTCTTTTCATTAAGTTGTTCTTTCAAATCTTTTACTTGACACACTAAAGTTTCCTTCTCTTTCAATTCCGTTTCCCATTTCTCCTTCTCGCCCTGATATTTTTCTTCCAGTTCTTGATGAGCTTGCGTTTTTTTCTTCAAGTTAGCAGCGATTTTTTTCATCTTTTCCAACTGTTCCTTATTCTTTACCGTCAAATCTTTAACTTGTTGTTCCAGAGAACCATTGTTTCCATCGAGTTGTTTCTGTAGAGCAAGATATTTTTCCTTCATCTCTGTTGTCAACAGTTGTAGCTTTTCGTCCTTTTCTTGATTGTTTGCTTGAAGGCTTTTAATCACATCATCCTTATTGATCATTTCTTGCTTCATCTTTGCCATTTCAATATCTTTGGTTTCAATTTCGTGTTCTGTCTCGAGGATTTTTCTGTTCATGTCTATCAGTTTTTCGTTCAAGTTAGTTATTTCGTTCTTATTGTGTTCAATTTCGTCAGCATAATCTTGTGCTTGCTCGATTTGTGTGCTAAGTGCTGTTTTCAGCTCCTCAAATTGGCTTTCCATGATTTCAAAGTTGCCGATTTTCTCATTTTCAGCTTGTAAGTTATTAACGATATTGTTTAGGTCGTTGATTAGGACGTTAAGTTCATTAATTTCGGTTTCTCTGTCGTTCAGTTTGACTTCGAGATTGTTAATAGTGTTAGAGGATCTTATCAGTTCATTTTTGTTATCTTCAATGATAGCTTCGTAATTGGTTATTTCTTGAAGATTGTTTTGTAATTTCGTTTCTAAATCTTCGATTTTATTTCGGCATTCGCTCAAATGCGATTCAAGTTCGTGCTTTTCTTGAATCTTGGTGTCAAAATCTTTGATGGTGGCCTGAAGAATATCATGTTCTTCCAGAAGTTTCTCATATTTGGCCTGGAGGATGTGTAACTGGGAGGAAATGTCGGAATCATCATGAACTGCAGCCTAGAAAAGTACAAGAAAATAAAAAGTTAAGAAGGGTTGTTTGCAGGAAGAAGCTTTATCTAATTTAAAGTAGAATACCAATATTCTCATGTAAGCATTTATTGACATGTTAAGGGCATGTTTAAATACCGATCATTTATTAAGATTGGCTCCAAAATTATTTATTTATAAATAGGCTCTAAGTCTAGAGAGGAATAAGAGAATGGCAATCATATTCCATAAATTTACAAGTCTGGTAACTGGGAGTAGTATCCAATGCTAAAGTTAAAATGTGGTGTGGTGTGTGGTGGAGTAGTTTAGAATTTTAACAAGGAATTAAGAAAAGATCATGTAATTGAAGAAACATCAAATTGTTCACATACACAATGCAATTGTCAACATTTTAACACCTGTGAATTCCAGACTTGAAAGCTACATATCAACAGGGGCGGCTGTCCCTTAAGTGTACTCGTGCGCTGAACTACCAAATTTAATAAGCTTTTAATTAAAGTTAAAAATCAACACAAAATATTTAATAAACATCATTTCAATAACAACGAATTTATCAAAAAACAATTTAAACTCTAATCCAAACTTGTATTAAGACTTATATTCCCTTGAAAGAATATTTCACCATAGCTTCTATGAGGACGATATAACACGCTTAGCGCGTGAGACAAAAGATATTTAATGCAAACTATATGGAGTAATGGGCTGATTTTCGTACGTCGCACGGAGACAACGAGCTGTGCTGATATTGACCGGATGTATCCGAAAGTTTCAATAATTCAAATTTTTGTTTACGTGATTTAATTAGTGGTTGCTTTGTTTTTGTCCTCGTTGTCTATGAAAGAATATTTAATACTCAGAGTGTGTGTGTGTGTGTGTTTTACATAACTGTGAAAATGAGTATCAACTTTAACATTGACTATATTAAAAACAATAATAAATCGTTTTGAAACAAATTAGATATAAAATTGGCTGGTCCACCTAAGTCATATCTTAATTGAAAACAAGAGTGCAAAATGAAAAATAACATATTTACACCAAGTTTTAGAAGTGGAATTTATAATAAAAAGAAATGGTTGTGTGGATGTGATCCCATCAATACATTATTTTGTTTTCCTTGCATTATTTATGACGGGGAATCCATTTGGACCGAAACTGGAGTGAAGGATTAAAACGTTTCTTAGAAGTACGGTGTCTCAGGACTGGCTAAATGCTCTTTCTGTGCTTAGTATTGAAAAAATATATTCAATCAATGCCAGACTTTAATAGTCATTGAACATTTCGCTTTCGAAAAAAGTCGACGAATATTTTAATTAATAAAAAATAAATGCAGTATTAGCAAAGCTATGGTTTGTTTCGCTACCTCTGTGAATCCCAATATTTGACCAGTAAAGTGCACCACCAGGTTCATAACCCACCAGCCGCCACTGCATATCAATCATATGTTCTATGAAAATTTTTTTCTTAAAGCTCTATGAAGAGTTTGCTTTTAATTCCTTAAAGTGTTTTTAGATGTGTAGAGGATCCTATGTAATTACAGAAAGGAATAAGGATTTAAAAAGCGTTATAACGATAGTTGACTGAGTGAATTTTGATTCAGAGTTTCATCCTGAGAAAAATTTAGTATGATCTGTAAAAGTAATCAATTCACAAAGTGAAATATTTATAATGTCACTGATGATCAACCAGAGGAGTATAGGAACCAAATGTGACTGTTAAGTAGTAAAAGAATTTCTTAACATTTGCAATGCGAACATTCATGGGAAAATATCCCAATTTTTTAGGCACCTAATTGTTGTTCCACAAATCTACATTTATGATTACTTTGTATCGTTTGTTCAGTTATTTAATTTTGTTACAAGATATAAACCTATTCTTTAAGCATTTCATCTTTATGAGGACCCTTAAAAAAGCTATAATTTCAAACCCTTCTTGAAACTAACCATCAAGCATTTATTACCTTCAATAACCGTTCTTTGAACCCAACAAAGTTTATTAGGATCTCTAAGTACCCAAACGCGGCATGGGCCGGTTCGGGCCAAAAGTAAGACAGGGTAATTATGCTACCATAAACACCCTTGGCAGTTATCCCTTCTTATTAGTATTCCGTAAATTCTTAGTGGATTTCCAACAAGCAAAGAAACGCCCATTTTTCTATATTTTGGGAAAAATCTATTTGAATGAATTTGAGATCGAAACCAAGCTTCGGACGAGCAACTACTACTTCTAATTTTACTCCGGCCTTGTGCGACTCCACCAAGTATAACATTGTCGCGTTAATTCACATCTTGCCTTTGTTGTTTTGTATTAATAATCTCTTTTTGTAATCTCACTTAACTCTCAACTTGTCTACAATAGTCTCAATAAACCTATTTAGTGTGTAGACATTTTATCTCTTAATTTGAACTACCTGTAATCCCTTAATTGGCATTATAGGAACGTAAGACGTCCGCAGAACTTAACAACACACCAAGTTCACACACGTACGTGCAATTGCGGACGCAACAGTGACCCTTGCAGAAAGAACATCTGAAGTAACGTTTACTAATTTTATTTTTACTGTATGTGTTCTCTACATAAGGCATCTGTAATATAATTGAAGAAAAAAAAGATCTTCAGAGTATGTTGGTTAAACTATATTTTAGTTAAAAGATAATACATTGGAACACAAAGCTTATGAAAATTGCAATGAAAATAGAATCGTAATATCCTCGCCATTTGCCGCTCTGTTCTCTTTAAGACAGATTTCACAAAGTAATTCATTTTGTTTTTTTAAGGTAGTACCAATGCAGAAGAATATGTCATTTTAAAACATAAATTTCTCAACAATATTTTCCTTATCACATCAACAGAAATGATAGAACTTACTTTAGTCTCCAGTCCGGATTCCAGCCTTTTCACTTTATCCTCCAACAGTTGTTTTTCCTTCAAAATCTCCTCTTTTTCAGTTTGTAATTGTTCATACGTGTCCGCCAAAATATCTCTATTGTTCTCGATTTCCTGCACTTTCAAACTCAAAGCATTGTTCTCATCTTTCAACGCCTCCATTTTGCTCATAACCTCTTTTCTTTCAGCATTAAACATTTCGATCTTCCTTAATAATTCTGCTGAGTCTTCGGTGAGTTGATGCACGGATTCGTTGAGTTCCGGAGGTGCTTCCAAGGTATCGTCTTGATATTCAACACTTTTAATGGGCTCTTCCAAATTGACATCTATATTCTTTTGATAGGCAGCCAACTCTAATTTTTCTTGCTGAGTCAATCCTTCCACGATTTCTATGCTCTCCGCCGAGGAGACCTTTTCGGCGCTGAGTTTTTCTAATTTGTCAATCAAATCCATGTTCTCCTGAAATTTAAATAACACTTGTTAAATACATTACCACTTATTGTTTTTAACAATATTTTGATAACTTCA
The DNA here is from genome assembly GCA_034190945.1 of Octodonta nipae. Taxonomy (NCBI): domain Eukaryota; kingdom Metazoa; phylum Arthropoda; class Insecta; order Coleoptera; family Chrysomelidae; genus Octodonta; species Octodonta nipae. The sequence goes on along the minus strand of CM067218.1, from coordinate 16,429,685 downwards.
CTTGTATGGAGTTATATGATGCATTTAACCCTAAATATATTTTATAGCTTTACATACTGTGCATTTTTTAAACTACTGCAAGTATGAGAACGTAGGTTTTCGCAGCCAGAGTCATAGCTGATTCTTTCTTTTCCGGATTTGGGTCGGGTCATTTGTTCGAATTTTTTTATTTATATATCTGAACCAACATATAAACAAAGTTTTCCGACATTTCGCCCACACTTATAAGGGGCTTTTTCAAGGATAAGAATTACAAATGTTATTTACCCTTCGTTTAGTCTTTTTCTCACAACACTTCACTTTATTAAAGTTCTCACACTGAAGCAATGTCTAACGCTTTGGAACTAGCCAAGGATATTTTTAAGAAATAATAATTGCGACGGAGGAGCTGTCGAAGAGGATTTGGTGGCCCGTTTTCAAACATCTTTTGTGCTCACATAGATGGGTGTTTATAGATCGACCTGTTTCACCGATTTATACTGCCCCACAAGAGCACGGAATGGAATAAACAACCTACGGAATGGAATAAACACCCTTGGATGAAAGAGGATTTTGTTTATCCTTTGGAGAGGGTAACACTATACTAGTGAAATTGTGGATAGTGGTTTGCTTTCACCTCGTGCTTCGAGGAACGTATTCAAAAATAGATCCAAATTGTTGGAGATTTACAATTTGTGTTTCAGTGTGAGAAGTTTAATGAAGTGAAGTCAAATGTAGTCGTCGCAAGGTAAGTAACTTTTGCATTTCTCATCTTTGAAAAAGCCCCAAATAAGTGTGGGCGAAATGTCGGAAAACTTTGTTTATATGTTGGTTCAGATATATAAATAAATTAATTCGAAAAAATGACACGGTACACAATCGGGAAAAAGCAGAATCAGCTGCTGCGAGTATCTTACACTCGACTATATAGAACAGACGTAATCTCTTAACTGGGCGATATCTGGAGTGCGGCTCGCCCGGTGGCTGGAGAGTAGCATGCGAAGAGTAATTTTTGCGGTGGAAACAGTACTATCACATACCTGTAGGGAGATACACTAACGCAAACATATGATTCCCTAGGAAAGACTACTTTTCGCTGTAATTTTTATAGATAACTAACATCTGGCATGGAACAATCAAGAGTTTACTGGAAAAATAGAGAACGACAAAACAAAAACAACAAAGTGTTTTGTGACAGAGAGGTTTAGTTTAGTTGTTCAGTCCAAGTCAAATTGCTAATCAGAAATTGGAGTTTGTCAGTCTTATTATAATCTGCAGATTGTATTCGTCATTAATGAAGTTTTCATTGGTTTAACTTTAATTTATACCCAGTAATCCGTAACAGTGTCATACGCCGTAAATTTCTTTCGATTTATAATTGTGATATCGGTACTTCCATATTTGTTAGGTGGGTAAACGTAAAAAATGGGCACCTGACCCCAAAATTTATTTGTAATAAGCTAAAAGATTTTGGATGCATGTTCAAGTGACCATTGTGGTGAATAAAAAATTAGTACGGAAGTAATTTGGAATAGTCGTGGTAAAAATGTACCTTTGCCGAGATTGGAACATAACTTTCTGAATCAGTATCCTGATATAGAACAGTTATATGTATCATTTGCAACATTCGGATCATCCTCTTAAATCGAGCCATGGCCAAGGCCGAGTGACTCCACTATTCAGATAAGTTATTTACCGGAATTTTTCCCTTAGGGATCATACCATTTTAAAAGGTATTATTTGTTTTTATAAGTCATACTCACCCACATAGATAGTGTAGTACACAAAGAGATACAGCAGGCGTCTTTAAAAATAGATTTTATGGCGAATAATTTAGGTATTATAAAATTTCGAAGATAAAATATATTCTTATTTTATATTACAATCTAACATTTTCTTTGGCACTCTGACTGATACGAAGGCCGAAATGATCGAATGAACAACTGAGATGTGTGTTGTTCCAGTTTCAAATGATAAGGTGATTTGAATCTTTTGGAATAGTTCGATGAAGCGTTGCAGTAAAGATTTGCATATCTCTAATTCTGAACAAGGAGCTGTTTTTGATAATGAGTAAAAAGACCACACGGCTCACAATATCAAAGGTGACGTCAGCGGAGGATTGGACAAAGTAGAAGAAAGTACGAGATCTAAAAATATCACCAAAGGCCCACCATGCGTAAAGAGTGTTACTAGAACTAGAACTGCTCAAACGGAGTACAAGTAGTGGAACATGTTTATCATAGATGCCATATTTGACAATTGATGTAATGCTGCTATCATTTCGAGGTTATTGTGCCTTTCATGCGTACATGACAGTCAAAAAATATGACATAAAAATATACACTTTCTACGTACTGAAATTGAAAGTATATGGTAGAAACAACAAAGCATTTGAAGTTGTAGGTACCATCTAAAATAATTCGAGAAGCTTTCAAAAAAGCTGATAAGTAAACAGTAATTTGAATTTCAGAATGACAAAACACGGGCCTGACAAATACGAAATACAGTTGTGTGTAGCTCATACACATTCTGTTTCAAGATTAGATGTCATTGTAGCTGAAAAACAACAAAAAAATCACCTTTACTACAAATCAAAGATAGAATTGATGAATTAAATATTGTCTGCTCAATATGTCTGATATGAATGCTATATTCACAATAAAAAAAACACAAACCAAATGACATGATTTCATTAATTATTAAATTAGTCATTTCATTAATTAGTAAATTGGGATTTTTTTTGGTTAATGACAACTTGTGACACAAGTAGATCATTTGGTATAAACTTATGCTTCTCAATAAATATTTGAGTACAAGATATATGAAAAACCAATATGCAAGGTAAATGTTATTTTCAAATTCTAAAGTTGTCCAGAAAATAAGCCCAATTAAGTTAGTTTCTATCTGTTTTTATTTTTATGTTTAAATAATTCTTCATCTGCAATGTTGATTTTAGATTCCTATTTGTTAGATATTAAGTCAAGGTTCCTAAAAATTTTATTTTCTGAAAAAAATATTAACATTAGAATTGGTAAATATTTATCCACAATAACATCTCCTTGTGTCAATTAATTTTCCACAAAGTAATGAATACACAAAAAACAATAAAATCTATTATTCTTATCAAAAACTGCAATTTAATATATGGGTATGTCACACCCACAGCATAACAGGTGTAATTATTTTTCAATTCATTCATGCCGGGTCAAAACTGTTAAAAGTAAATCCTTTTTCTTTTACATAACTTTAGACTGATATTAATATTGACTGTTAACTTCAAATTGAATATATTTTAATAGCTCTTTTAACTTATATAATTAACAGAAATGATATCCTCATGGAGACGGCGATAGTAGCAAAAGCCAAGAGGCTTGTTTCAACCCGACGAATAACCGGTACACAACCGGTAATCGAAGGGCGCGATGACGAGTTACCATTTACTATGACTTCACAGCGCACGTTATTCGGCAGGTTAGAACAAACCTATGGTAATACCACAATTAACAAAAGTATATAACTATAGACCTAGAATCTGCTTTTCCAAACTCTTAGAAAATAACCATAGTTAAAATGTCACGAAAAGCATGAAAAGAGACATGACGGGAAATTCCTTAAGACAGAAAAACAAAGGAGTACATCAGGAAAAAAACGGAGGTCGTAGACACAGATATAATACTAATAGTGGCCCAGTTGAAATAGGATTTCAGCGACCATGAAGCAATGGTAAAAAAGAACTTATAGAATATAAAAATCCTACAATGACGACCTTGACTGAGAGGAACATCTAGAGATTATGATGACTCCGAGACTAAATTGGGTAAGAATATGAAAACAATGATAGAACTGGAAAGAGCTGAGGCAGCCCTATGCTCAGTAATGGACGAAATAAGACTGAAAAGAAAGAACTAACAAACTATGCAAGTGAATGTTATTTGGATGTCAACAATGCGTTGCTGAAAAAAACGTGTGTTTAGTTTTCTAATTATAAATTATATTTTTTTAAATGCTAAAAAATTATAATGACAACACCTTTCATATTTTAAATAACATGCCAGATATGATCATACATAGGGTTTTTGGCAGCACAAACAATAAGGTGAGCTCAACTTGTTTATTAGTTTTATTAAATATAATCAAGTTATTTATGATTAGACTTACCTGTATGTAGTTATCCAATTTAGTGTTGAGTTCCTGCTTTTCTTTCACAAGTTCTTCAATTTTGTCATTAAGATCCTTTTTCTGATGTTCTAAGTTTTCAATTTCTTCTTTTAGTTTTTTGTTTTCTGTTTCTAATTGGTCAAGTTGCTCTTCTATCTGAATTGATTTCATTTCTGAACTTACTTGAGCATTTTCTAGATGGGACAAACTGGATAGTTGTGAAGTAAGATTATTTACCTCCTCTTTAAGAGATAAAATATCTGAAAATTAACGGTTTTTTAATTTTTTTTTCACTTTACCATATGTAGAGGTGATGATTCAGTGTGCAAGCAGTAAGATGTAAAACACTTACCAGCTTCTAATAAAGAAATCACTTTATCTTTTTCATTTAATTCATCCAAATTTGAATTTATTCTTTCAAGAAGCTCTTTATTTTCTTCAGCAAGAGCTGTATCTAAAATATGACAAAATAAGACTAATTGCAAATTTGAGAATAAACTTACCTTTAACAGATTCAGAAGACTCAACCATGTTCAGTTGTAGATTTCCCTTTTCTTCTTCCAATTCTGCCACTTTTTCACTCAACCTGGTATTTTCAGTTTGAAGTTCAGCAATCAAAGCATTGGTATCACTCATTTTTTTGAAAGTTTCCAGTTTTTTAGTTAGATCTTTAATTTTACTTTTACTCTGTGCCTTAATCTTTATCATGTTTTTATTGCTTTCTTCAAGTTGTCGTTTCAATTTGTTAACTTCCTCATCATTTAGAACTGGTTGATCTATACATGTTTCAATGTTTTTGAATTTCTTTATATCTGCTAAGCTGTGTTCTAGTTGTTTTTCTAAATCAGAAATTTTCCTCAAATGAGTTTCATTATCTTGTTTTGAGACTTCTAGTTGTTCTTTTAGTTCCTGTAGTAATAATTCAGATGAATTATTTGCACCACTTTCCATTGCACCTTTAGTTTCATTTAATTCTTTCAGTTCTTGAATTTCCAAATTTTTTGCTTTCAAATCTTCCAGCAATTTGATTTGTCTAGCTTTCATTTCACTTTCCAGAGTTACAAAATGTTCCTGCATTGTCCTCATTTGCTCTTTGGTTTCATCTAGAGCATCTAAAGTTGTTTTCCCTTTCTTGCTCAAACTGTCAGTCATTAAAGTTATAGCTTTGGTTCTTGCATCAATTACTGAATCTTTTTCTTTTAAGTTTTCTTGCAAATCAATAATCTTTGCTTCATGTCTTTGATTTCTTGACATCAGCTCTGTTATTTTCTGCTCCTTCAAAAGCAAAATGTTGTAGAGTTCTTCTGAATTCGTGATTTTAGTATAATCAAGAGTTTTTGTGTCAACTAACAGCATAGGAGTTGAATTTATAAATTGTTGGGAATCATCTAAATCTGCTTTAAGTTGTGTCACCATATCTTCAATGCCCTTTTGATTTTTACCTCTCTCTGCAAGGCGTGCCCTAAAATAATAATGCAAATATTATTATTTACCATAAGGGGACCAGTCAAAAGGTGGCAGGTATCTACTGACCTACAATCTATTCTTTCTCGTCACAACCCGCCTGGAATGGCCTGGTTTTAAATTATTTCATATGAAAAGTGACAATGCCAAAGGTCAGACTGGTCAGAGTAACTTGAGGCACTAGAGTTAAATGATATCAACCATGGAACTTGGATTTAAGAAGTAAATGCTTTTAAAGCAAGGTATACAGCCACTGCCTGATAATCGCCATGGTATATCGCCATGGTAATGACGCTTGCGAAGCGTCGGTGCCAAATTTTTGAGAAAGCAGGCACCTGGAATCTAGACAACGACAATGCAAGGATCACAACAGCAACCACAACTACAACCACAACAAGAATTTGACAATCCCCATCAGAGTTAAACAAAACCCTGGGTACAGAAAGTGTTGTTCAGGATCAGCTGCCAGCGCTCACCCAAGGGGGACTGACAAGACAGCGCATGCAATGGACAATAACTCAATTTATATAATTCATCACAAGTGCTGTCTTGAGTACTGAGACTTTCAAGTAACCCAATAGATAGTTACAGATCAAAATTATGTTATCTTGAAAAATGGCCTTATAACAGCTGGAAGGCTCGATACAATAAAGGTTAAAGATGAGCAATCGCCTCCACCGAGAGCCTCAAAGTTTAGTAAATTTAATACTAAAACGAGGTAATCTTAACTCCAAGCACCTAGAAAAAGGTAACTACAATTATATTTAGGTAACTTTAGTACAGGAGAAATCAAACAAACTACCTAATGCTGACTTGCTTGATATGATCTAAACTGAAATCACGAAGAACTTTTTTGGAGTACAATGGCACTGGATTGTTGTTTTAGGAGGTGCAAGACTCAAATTTAAGCAAAATCCCTGAATACCACCTTGGCAAAGAAGTCTTAAAGGGAATTTATAACAATACCTTATACATCGACTTGGCAAGGAGTAGGCATACTTACAATGTAATAACAAAAGTTTTTGGAAATTATACCACAATAAATGAAACTTTCAGGGGCTAGGTCAGATCCCATTGTCAATGGCAACGCAACTATGAAAAAAGGGTCCATTTCTAAAATTTAAAATTACAATAATATTGTCAAACACTGTTGTTTTAAATTTTAGGATTGATTTTTTTTCATAGTTTCTTTGCCATTGACAATGGGGTCTGACCTAGACCCCAAAAAATTCATAGGTTTCCAAATCCTGTCAAAGAAATTATGATACTAACTTTTCAAGATTTTTCAATCCATTGAACACAAGACAATATATTGGTTCTAATCCAGAACCTTCATCAGATGTGCTCCCCTCACTAAATGAACTTTTGAATAATTTTTTATGTATATAGCACATATAACTGAATTTAATATATTTAATAGCGAAAGGAGTTTTGACATTCAGGAGTTTCAGGAAAATCTAGCTCACAGAGACTCCAAATTGGAAGTCATACTGTGAGAAACGACATTACATGTTATAAGGTGAAGATATTTATTATTAGGAACTTTGTTGCAGGATTTCCCTAGCAGTATCTGCCAGGAATTTGGTTAATTGGGTCATGCAGTTTATTGAAGTGCCAGGTTTTTTCAATTGCTGAAGATTTGTTTTAAGGTATTTATGACCTGCATGGGATTGATGTTGAAATGAAAGTGATGAAGTTGGCTTATTCCTGATGTTTACTTTATATGCTCCTCTGCTCATAATGAAATATGTAAGTTAGTGCTTCCCACTATGAGAGTTTTCACAGGATGTACTATTGACAGTGATTCTCAAATTTGATTTTGAAAGCCCAAAAGATACAATCCAATTCCAGGCTCACAGAGTCCATAGAATATCCTCTTCACTAAGATTAGAGAAGCATAAAGTAAAAGTCAGGAATAAAGGAACTAGATTAGCTTTGTTTCAACACAATGTCCAGACAGGTGATAAAATAGATTTCAATACCTGAAACACATTGCCAGCATTGACAATTACAGAAAACCAGGCAGTTAAATAAAAGAGATGACACAGTTAACATGCCAAATACTTGGGAGGTACCTTTGAGAAAATTTCAGATAAGTTCCTAAAAATAAAACCTTATAAATATGTATGGGAATGATGGTCAAAATCATTCAACAGAGTCACAAACAATAAGAGGGAAAGAGATTCTAAAAGTAAAACAATAAAAACCATACCCAAACAAAGATTATAATGTTTATGACCCTTAAAACCCAGTATAAAATGCACATGAAGTTTTTAATTCCGTCATATGAAAACTGACATAAATGAAGTTAAATATATGGGATAAACTTAAATTATGTCAGTGTTTCATGTGACTCACATCAAAAGTTATGTGGTAGAGCAGTCAAATAGTTCAAGAATTCGCCCCTGAAATTGTTATGTTAAATGTAGCTTTATGAAACATCAGGTTAACTTTCAGAGGAGGTACAGCTGCTTATTTTACACTAAATTGGGACCTGAATGAAATACCATTTCTTTGCATGCTAAACCAGAAAAGATGTGTGGCAAATAATATATAAAAAACATGAATATTTGTTAAAACCATATTAAGTTTATGAGCAGGATACTTGGGGCAGAATTAAAAATTACACATTTTTTAAAAGAACAGGAACTTAGATGTGACACAAATGGAGTAGCATGACATAAATTAGTCTAACTGCCAATTTATGTTTGGTTATTCAAACATTTCTTTTCCAAAAATACTATTCTTAATTTGACTTGTTAATACTTTTTTTAATAAATTCAATGAGGACTATATGAAGAAATTGCAGCTTCTTTGCAATACTATCTAAATTAAAAGCTTACTTATTTTCCTCTAATTGTTGCTTCAGCAAGCTTAGTTTATTTGTTTTACTACTCTCCACACTAACATGTCTCTCAGTAGTGCTGGTTTCGCCTTTTTTCCCTCGAGACTTTTTGGCAGTGACTTTTTTGATGGTGTTAACATATTCATCAATTTTTTCCTGAGAAACATTACTTTGTTCCTTCCTTAACATCTCTTTCAATTGTGCTATTAAAACCTTTTGTTGCTCATTTTCATCTTTGAGATCTGAAAGTTGCCTCGAAAATTTCGGGGTACTTTCAGGAGGGTCACCTCCAGGGTCTGGGTCAGGATCTTTCCACATGTCACCTAAAAATTAGAACAAGCAAGCTGTAATACGAACAGTAATAGAACTGGTGAAATAATGGGGTTCTATTTTGGTTTTAAGAACTTACCTAATTTTGAAATGAATTGTTGAAATTAAATATTATTATCCAGTTTCATTATTTTGACTCTGACACACAAAACTCCACGTCTTCATGATATTTTTACATTAATTTGACATGAAACAATAAACGGTGATGAAATTAGTTGCGTTCCTTTGAGAATCCACATCCAAAAGTTACTTTCATGTCAACTTATTTTCATTAAAAATTGCCTAGAATAAAAATCCCTAACCAGGGGGTGGAAACTCATATAGGGAATTCGGTTCGCTTTTTGAGCGCCCTCTACGGGATGTACATGCGTTTAAGTTTCAACAAAATTCATCATGAGGGCGCCATCACAACCGTCATTATCGATCGTCAAGCCTTGTTGCGCAGGCGTGTTTGCATGTTGTCTGCCAGGATGTTTCTTGGACGTGTTGTTGGCGTTTATCTTACTGAATAATTTTTGTGGTGATTAAAACACTTATTAATAATATGATATACTGAATAACAGTTGTGTAATTGTTATTCAGTTCTAAATCTTGGAGCATTAAGATTTTTTTAGTTCCAGCAGTAAATACACCAGTAAAGGCATTTTAATACATAATATAAATCATGGCCAATCTTCCATGTTGTGTTCTGAATTGTTTGAATTCAACATCTAAAAGGTAATTAATTATGGTATTTATTTTCTTAATATAATAATTGGTTTTATTTAGGCATTGTTTTACAATAAATAGGGAGTGCATGGAAATATGGTTGCAGAGGATAAACAATAAAGAACTCTCTCTTGCAAACATAAAGAGGAAGAGAATTTGTGAAATGCACTTTGAAAAAGAATGCATTGGACGTAATGGCAAATTAATGAGAGGAAGTTTGCCAACATTATATTTACCTGGTATGTTTGTATTTTTCTTTTATATTGCCACTTGTCATAAATTGAATTATTTCAGGCTATGAAAGAAGTGCAGGTGACAATTTTCTCTACTCCGTACAGAAACATGCTAGTGATTGTTTAATGCCACCAGTGAGAGGTAAAACAATGAAATTAGAAAATTTTGTATGACTAATGTGTTCTATTTTTATAGAAGATATTCATCAGGATCAGGAAAATGATAGGAACATTCCCAATCTATCAGCTCCAGACCCCCAGATTTCAGAGAAGGTAACTGAAAAAGTCAATAATAGTTAGAGTATATCACATGAAGAGGATTGTTTGCCTGGAGTTGGGGATGAGATGGAACCTGATGCTGAATCATTACCATCGAGAAGCAAACAAAAGGGTGAGCATTTTATACAGGTTTTTGACTAATTCATAAATTGATTAATGAATTTTTACAGCATCCAAAAAACAAATGGTAAGAAAGAAGCATATAACTCCAAAAGAGAAGAAAATCCGGGAAAGAATATTGAAATGGAAGAGAATAGCAAGGAGAGCTACTGCAATGAACACCAAACGCTGTTTACAGCTCATAGGTAAGGAATTTAAGTTTTTAAATAAAGTTAATAGTACAACTATAGATTTCATGTCAAGCCAACTAAGAAATCTAAAGTTGAAGCCACAGGGAAGACGCTTTTCATTAGATGATAAAATATTTGCATTATCACTGTATAAACAAAGTGCTAGAAGTTACAGGTTCCTGTCAAAAGTTTTCAGCTTACCCTCTCATAAGAGTCTTACTAATCTTGTAAATATTATTCCTTTTAAATGTGGCATTAATGAACATATTTTTCAGAATTTAAAAAAAATTGTTAAAAAACAAAAAGAAACAGATAAATGTTGTATTTTAATGTTTGATGAAATTTCTTTAAGTTGTGGTCTTAATTATAATTTTTCAAAAGATTATATAGAAGGAATTGTAGATTTTGGCACTGGTGATCGTCACATATGCTTTGCTGATCATGTATTAGTTTTTATGTTGCAGGGTGTTGATAAAAAATGGAAGCAACCTATTTGTTATTATTTTTGTGAAAATAGTACACCCACAGTTGATTTAGTCAGAATTTTAAAAGAAATTATAGTACATGTTCATTCTATACATTTGGAGTTGATAGCCACAGTATGTGACCAAGGAGCAACAAACAGTGGTGCTATAAAGTACCTTCTTAAAGAAACAAATGCATATTGTCTAAAAAATAATATTGAAAATAGATTTCAGGGTTATTTGATTAATGGTAGAGAAATTATTCATTTTTTTGATTGTCCTCATTTATTAAAAGGTGTGAGAAATGCTTTGCTCACAAAAGATTTTCATTTTGTGCAAAATGGAGTAAAAAAAGTTGCATCTTGGTCCCATATAGTTGATATGTATCGGGTGGATAAACAAAGAACTGGGTTGAGTGAGTTCCCAAAATTAACAGATGAACATGTTCTGCCTAATAAAATTAAAAAAATGATAGTAAAAAATTGTACACATATGCAGTAGAAGTGTAGCTACAGTAATTCAAGTTAGAACTGAAATCAGTGAAGAGCTTGCTCCATCATCTAGGTTCTATATTGATCCATCAGCATCACAAACAGCAGATTGTCTGTTACTTTTCGATAACATTTTTGATAGTGTAAATGGTAGTTTCTTTAAGCCTCCTTCAGGAAAAGAATTACGAGGTGTGGTGACTGAAAATTCTGTTCATGTTAAAATCGGGCAAAATTATATTCCACTCTTAAGATCAATGTTCTTTATGGATCCAAAGTCATCTCGTCACATTGTCACACCATCTTTAACAAATTTTAGTTTTACCTTGCAAAGTTTTTTACACATATGGAGATTTTTAAAAAGTATATGTTGAATATAGCTGTAATTTTTTTTCTGTAATTTTAGAATATGTATCATGTTTAAGATGTTAAAGTTTTAAATAGTTGTTCATATCCTACATGTAATGTTTTATTTTCCTTGCTTACCAACAATTTTTGGAAGCTTTATCTAGTGTAATTATATTATTTACATGTGTACAATATATTGTCATACTTTTTATAAAGTTTATTTACAATGAATCATTTAAATGTATCATATTGAATTATATTTGTGCCTGTTTTTTATAAATAAAGAGTAAATTACATTTGGTGGTTTTAATGGAATGGTAGTGTGTCACAAATGTAAAAAAACAGTTTTTGCACCCTAACTCCAAACCTTTTTATTTACAACACTCAACGCTCTTTCAAATCTGCGTTAAGTGTTTTAAATAAAGGTTTGGAGTTTAGGGTGCAAAAACTGTTATTTTTACATTAGTATTTTTATTTGGGTAGTACAGACATCTAGTGGTGTTTTTTGAAGCATAAATGTAGATTCCTTTTTTATACATTGCAAATTACAGGTTTCTAACCTAACCTTAGATTTGCTAAACTGCGAGTGCAGAGCAGTGTAAAGGTTACTTTACTGTAAAAGCAACTAATGTACATGCCGTAGAGGGAGCTAGTTGTAATTTTTGAACACATTTAATAACATTGAGTTTCCCATCTATCCTGTGTTTGATCTGTGTCCCTAACTAAAGATTTAAAAAATGAGTTAGATTTGTACATATTGAAATGTTTTTTATTACAAAATTGAACAACAGTTGAACTCTAAAATGATATAAATATTTTATTTTGTATTGCTGTTATATTAAGAATATGTTATACAAATTTGACCTCTGACCTACATAAAACTGGGTAAACAGGCTTCACAAATTGATGTTGATGGAGAAATGTCAGATTCCCAAATTGATATGTTGATGTCATAGGGTGATTGAAAGTTGATGTGTTGTGTGATATGTAGCCTAGATAAGATATTTATTAACGAATATTATATTATTATATAAGTATTAACGAAAATTTGAAAGGAATTTCTATTTTAAAGAATGGGTGAGCCAGTAGTCCAGCCTGTTAAAGAGGAGGATCTTCAGGAATTAAAAAAACGCATGAAATTGATAGCTGAGGCTGATCCAACTCAGTATCATAATGACTTTTCTCTTAAACGGTACCTGAGAGCATTTAAAAACCCCGATGATGCCTTTAAGGTTTTTATTCTATTAAATATCCACATATTGTATTTGAAAGCTTGATTTACTTTATAGGCTGTCCTGAAAACCAACAAATGGAGAAGTGAGTATGGAGTTTCAGAATTAACTCCAGATGTTCCTCAAGTGAAGAGTAATCTGGAAGGAAACAAAGCTAGAGTACTTAAACATCGGGATATGCAAGGTAGACCTGTGATCTATATACCTGCCAAAAATCATAATGCAACTAATAGGGATATAGATGAATTAACTAAATTTATTGTTTACTGCTTGGTAAGTAACAAAGAACAGAGTTTTATCATCTAACTAGCTGAGATTTTGACACCCATTTTTAAACAAGCATGTTTTAAGTGGTCAAAGTTTTACTTTGTACAGCCTTAACAACTGTTGAATTGATTTTTTTGTGATTTTTGTTTGAGGTTTAGTGAAATTGTGATGTAGGGGGTTCAATTTGGTTAACTCAATTGTACTTTGAACAACTCTATTTCCAAATGGAAGACCCAGTATGGGTTAAGAGCTCTATTTGCCTATTACTGCCTCCAAGGCCTTAGCCAGGAAATGTTTTTGGGGTGGGTTTTCGGGGGGGTTGGATAATTGTTTTGATTTGTGAAGGGCTGATATACATTTTAAAAATTTTATTCATGTATTTCCAGGATATATAAAATTGTATAAATATAAAATTTATTCTATGAAAAATATGATTAATTGGTTAAAATTGAATCTCGAAACCAAACATTCCTAAATTTCGGGGGGGTGTTCAAACCCCCAGTCATTTCACATTTTTTCTATAATAACTTAAAAAATATATCTTTTGTATTTTTATTCTGTTTTATCTAAAATCAATTTAATTCTGTTAATCTAAAACTGTTATTTTTTTTTGCCAATTAATTCAATAAGTAACATACAAAAAGCACGAATACGTAAATATAAAGATAAAAAAATTTCTATAACATCTTCATGTTACTCTCTTTATATTTACGTATTCATGCTTTTTGTATGTTACGTATTCAATTAATTGGCAAAAAAAATAACAGTATTAGATTAACAGAATTAAAGTGATTTGAGATAAAACATAGAATAAAAATAACAAAAGATATTTTTTTTAAGTTATAATAGAAAAAATGTGAAATTTTTTATTAGTAGTTATTTTCAATCGCAAATATTTTTGAAGCAGTTGCTCTGACGAGCTTTGATCTTCAGGTCTTTTTTGTAGAGCATGAAATTTCCTATGAGATCTGAAGTTTTGGTACCCAGCAAATGAACCAGTTTAAAGTAATCAAAATTCAAAAATAAGAAAAATAATTTCCTGTTATTTAAATGAAAAAAAAAAAACAAATGAATACAGGCAAACCTTAATATCGATATTAAGGGCTCTAATTAGTGCCAAAATTTTTGTTTTTTTTATGTACTTTCAACTTTACAACACCAAAAGAAGAAAAAAATTGTTTACATTTTTGAAACACCCTAGTCTACATATCTGTCAAAAGAGAATCTTTCTTTAGTTCTTCTGCCAGACGGTACTTCTATAGGAGAGTTTAAAGGAATAATTAAATACCAGTGTCCAAAAGTTGAATTACTTTGTTTAGACTGAATTCCAAGTGAATGCTCAGCCTAAGAGATAAATTGTGTATTTAAATCTACAAGAAAATCCAATCAGACAAATGATAAAGAATTTGGTACTTAATACTCCAGGGACTAATTGTTTTCAAACCAAATGAACAACGTTCCTGCATACTCCAATCTACTAACCATTCAGCCATGGAACTGTGATCAATAGAAAACTTTTCTAGAATTGAAAAGTGATGCCATTTTAGAAATGTTCGTACACATAACTCATATCATCATTATAGAATGTCTATACCTCTCTAGTGGGAAGCCATGGAAGTTTAGATATATATTTATATATATATATATATATATATATATATATATATATATATATATATATATCTACAGAAAAGTAAAAGGTCTAAAACTTAAAGAATATACTTTTTAGCTTCAAGGACATAGCCAGGTAGTGGTAGAAGGTAGGGTGGATCAGCTACACCACTTTTGATGATCATTATATAAATACATAGTAAATGTAAAAGAAATACTAGACTTAACCCAATATTAAATTAACCATTAAATGTCTATTATAGACAAACTTTGAATAAAACTATGGTTTAAAATTCATTGTAATGTGCACACATTGAAACTGTAGCTTAAAAACTCGCCTGGGGTGTAGGCCATCAGAAGGCATTTAGTCTCCCCCCTGAATGCATTAAATGGTAAGTTACTTATATCTGGCAACTGATTGAGAGTCAGGATTTTTAGGTCAATGAAAGCAACTTTGTAGTCAACTATATGGGAGGCCAGCAACTATTCTATAGCCTTGCATTGTAAAGTGAAAAACATCATAACCCCCAGACTGTTTCCCCAAGCAAAAATGGTACATGAGAGAAAAGAGTGGCACAATGAAGAATATGCCTGCAAAAGTGCATTAGGTGAAACACAGTTTGTCATGCCTCTGAGAAGGAATACATTGCTCACCAATTTATTGGAGCACTCATCACTATTGGGCATTGCAGCACAATTCTGGTTCCATATACACACACTTGGTGGTGAAATAAATAAATAAAACCTATAAATGTATAAAGAAACACACATGTCTATGTTAACAAAAAAAAACAGATTATACAAAAAAACATGGAGTAGAACAATATTTATAGCTGAACTTTTTCTCATAATATTGCCAATTTCGAATTTTTCAGAGTGTTATTTAAATAACTACTAAAAAATGTATAGTCTTATACAGAGAATATGATCATTCACAGTAGGCTAGTGGTATCCTTTGAACAGTAATTATAATATAATACATTTTCATCTGCAGTATTCTCTAATATTGAAACAGAAAATTTTATTTTATAACTTCTATTGGAGGGCAAAGTGTACTTTTACTGTGGCTAAGTCAGTAAATTTTACTTTTAGGAGGAAGCATGTAAGAAATGCTTTGAAGAAGTTATAGACAATCTCTGCATTGTTTTTGATCTAAAAGATTTTGGAGTGAGCTGCATGGATTATCAACTTGTTAAGAATTTAATATGGCTTCTGAGTCGGCACTATCCAGAAAGACTGGGTGTATGTTTGATTATAAATTCTTCAACATTGTTTTCCAGTTGTTGGGCTATTATAAAAGGCTGGTAAGTATAATCAAAAAAGTATTTGACGAAAATTTGCATAATTTGTAATATTTCTGTTTAGCATGAATTTTACAATGTTGTATTTTTTAGGTTGGATGAAAATACAACCAGCAAAGTTATATTTGTGCCATCAGAAGAAGAACTTTGCAAGTACCTTATTCCAGATATTCTTCCTACAGATATATAATTTCTTGCCTTTTTCTCAATACTAAGACACACAAAAACTTTCACGCTGATTAACATATCCGATTGAAACCGTCAATTTGACTTTGACATACTTCAAAGTCTATTCGATGTTACTGCATTGAAATATTGTTGTATTAGTTTCAGAATTGTGATAAAACTTGTATTTATTGTGGCATCTCAAAGAACAAATAGTGTAGTAAGGACCATTTTATTTTTTTATGTATAAAACTTTTTGTTTACAGTTTTTTGTTTTATCAATAATTCAACTATATTAAACTGTTTCACATTAAAACATTGTCTTATTACATTTCATTACTATAGTCCTTAATAGTTGAGTCATTTCTTACTAATGCTCAAAAAAGCTCCGATTCGTATGGATCGGATTCTTCATATAATTTAAAATCTGTAATAGTTTGGTGCGCACATTCAAATATTTATGTTGTGTCAAAATTAATTGTTACTTATATAAATATATTTTTTATTTTATACAAACTTAAAAACATCATAGTTATTTTTTTGGCAAAATATAAATCATAATTACGGTTGTACTCATAATTGAAACAAGTGAAAATAAATAGTATGAAAAGCCACAAAAGGATAATTTTTGTGTGTGGGTGTGATGAAAAACGTTAACTAAATTATGGATAACATAGTCTCATAGAAATGGAGTCAACTATTCTAATTTCCTAAATACAAGACACTTTGCAATCAAGCACATTTTATTTTCAAAAATACATAGATTAGAGCAATAATCAATTATTGAAACAGATTTTGAGTTGTTTAAAAATGCTACATTGCTAGGCCTGATGTGTTTTTTGGCAATAGAATAAACAACTAATGCAGTTCATGAAAGTAGAAGGATAGTCCTTGTAAGTGTGGAGCAACGCCTCCAAGTGTTGTTTTTAATTGAATAAAAGCAGCGTTATTTACAACAAATGTGGTTGACGATGAAAGACTTTCGTGAAATTTCACTTTAATCATTTCAGTACGTTGACGCTAGTGATGACAGAATAAATGAAGATGACAAGGCATTAGAAAGTTTTTTCCTTTGATCTCCAAAGTCAGTTACAATTTTTTGAGACCGGATATCGCTGAAAATTTTTATGACCATTGTTACCTCCAATTTGACATTTGAGGTCTAATTCAAAGTAAAAGACAAGATATCCCGATTTGGTAGGATACTTGAAAAATATCCAGAGAAAGGAAATAAAAATGCATGTGTAGCCTTTGACTCATCCTTTGCTATCCTTGAATTAGTCATTTCAAGGTCAACATCATTTCTTAAATCGGACCTTTTCTGAGTATCGGTGATAACAAATTGTGGTAACCGAATCGATTCAAAATGTAATTTGAAAAATGCCAAATTATTTTTTAAAGTTTCAAATAATATGGATAAATATAGGTTTGTAGTGAAGTGAAAAGCATGAACAGGTCTTGCCTGCTGAATTACACCATGCCTTAGCTGTCTGGGTTTAACAATATTTTTGGTATAAACAGACCACACACCGGCTTGTCTTAACTAGCTCGGTTAAATATAATGTGACGGGAATTTATCTGATAATTCGTGGAATCTGAAATATTGTTCGTCTGGTGCATCGAGGTCGGCGGCTTGCTTTGATAAAGTCCATGAATGAGATCTCTGGACGGCTCTTTGACGTTCTGGAGAATTCAGGGAAATAATATATAAATACGGAAAGCTGACGGAAGCATTCATTCAGTATTCGAAGGTCGTATAGTAAAGATCAGGCGTTTAACATAAATTGTTAATAGTCCTGTGAATATAAATTGTGTTAAAGTAGTGGAAAATATTATAGTGTGTTGGACTGTGTTTTTAAATAAATCCAAGAACTGAACTGAACCCGATTATGAAAATAAAAACATTACAAAATTTTTCGCTTTCAAGTTCAGTATCAGATTCAAAAAGAGTCATCGAAAAGCAAGAAGCCTTATAAGCATTCATTTTCCCGTACTCTCGAAATTTTTCAGGCACCCTGCCATATTGGGACTTTTTGAGTTCTTTAAAACCATGTTGTCCATTAAAAAAATATAGATGCCTTGGGATGACCTTGAAGATCGCAGTCCAATTAACTGCCACATTCGATAACCAGGAATAAATAATAAATACGACATATGCTTCAGTTTTCTTTTCAAAATTTTCAAATACTCAGCCATACTTATTGATAACCGTGTATATACTCATAGCCTCGACCATTGAGTAATTATGTATACTTAATACCTAACATGTACTTAATACTAATCACTGGTGGCAATATTTTTTGAAGAAAGTCTTCATAACTAGCATAAGATTTTTTCGTGGCCAAGCCTAAAAATTTCGAATTATCAGACTTCTAATTTTCCAGGGCCATTAAGAGACATAGACTTGGTCATGAAAAAAGGTCTTAACAGAATTATGATGACCTTTAAGTTTTTTTTTAATATTTCTACTAGGGATATACGGCTAGCGAGTCTGGAAAACGACGAAATCATTACTCTGGAGAATGTGTCTCCTACAACGCTTATATACGCACGTCTGAGAAGTATGTAGAATATTAATAATAATGTAACCCACAAAGATAAATAGATATAGATTAGTTACACCGGGTGTGCACAACGGACCAAATAGTAAAGAGGACCAAAAGCTCTCCTATGATGAAGATTCACGGAAGGCAAACCGTATGGTAGCGCCACTGCATATAAGGGTACAATGGCCGCCACAAATACAAAATTCTCATTCATGGCGGCCATTGTACTCTTGTATGCAGTGGCGCCACCATGCGGTTGACGTTCCGTGAATCTTCCTCATGCTATCTCATTTAGACCGTGACGCCTCGACGATAGCCGTATAGTAGTATTAAGTGAATAATAAGTACAAAGTCAGAATAACATTTAACATTACAAAACCCCAACGTCGGTTGGTTGTATGAAATGCCAAGGCAGAAATGGGATGTTAGATGACTAATAGTCAGTTGGAACAAACATGTTGACATGGTAACACTAAAATAAAGCAGATGCAATTAGCTAACAATAAATAATCATGGAAGTATTGATTGAAAGAGAACAACTGGATTTATTTGGTTTAGTGTACTTAGCAGGATTAAAGGGCGCGAATTGTCAAAATTTGTATGATTTTATCAAACCCATATGGCAGAAGTGTGGTCATTTTGAGAAGTATAACGTTATATTAGTATTATTTATATTATTCAGTAAATAATTATGGTTTGATATGAAAAACAATGTTTCTATTTTATGTGTCCTAGTAAATATAATTGTCTCAATTCTCAATGCACACATTTATCCTGAAAAATTCGTACATAAAACCATAACCATCAACACTACTTTTACTAAAACTTTAGTGATTCACAAATTGTCCACAAGAAGAGATGTCACAACCATAGTATCAGTGACATTATTTTTATTATTTAAACTTATGGTGTCCATTTGTTAAAGTTTTGTGCCCAACACCGATCATAGAAAATGGGACAAATTTAAGTGTTATCTGTTATAAAGTTAATTTCTAACATTCTTTTTTTGCACTCAATAATAAAACATTTTTGGAAAATCATATTTTTATTATAATAAATAAAACAATAATATAAAAATATTTTTAAACAAATTATCGGTCTCCAGGGAAAATTATACACAAACATAAATATATATCAAATGTATCATATCCATATATTAATATTATCCTACTGAATTAGGTGATTTATTAAATCTTACCCTGCTTAATTTACAATTATATTTTATTATCAATTTACTGTAGAATGTTTATTATGAATTTATTATATGCTATAACTTTACATGCATTATCACTCAAATATTGGTATTAAATAATAAAAAAAGCAATATATTTCATAAAACATAAGTATCTCACTGGGATCTTTAAATCATATAGTTAGAGCAGTCTTGAAACACTTGTTCATTCAAAACAATGTGAACTTTGTCTTCATAATTTATCTTTTTACAAATGCTAATGGATGTTATGATTGTAGTGCAATTTTTGCTGTTAATCTAATCAAATCGAGATAACCGAAAAATAATTTACATCTTTCAAATATATCAATTTGGATCTAAACCCTATTAAATCCTAATTTTCCTTAATCAGTTATTACAAAAAACATTTCCATGCTTTTAACTCACCAAGTTGTATGTGAAAAGCATTTATTGTATATTTGATTATGCTAATAAAATATATAATTTTTAAACAAAAAACGAACCACAGTATTCATTTGAAATTGATCAAAATATGATTCCATCTTTCTTTGACCTATAACAATACATAATTTATATAAATGCCCACAGAAAACCTGTAACTAGAGCCAAGTTAAATTTTAAAAGCAACCATAGATACTAAGAGAAACAAAACAAATCACTAATATTGTTTAATACAATTGGACAAAATTAAATAAAATAAATAAAATTAATGTTATTAATATATAATTTTAAATTTGTTTAAGACAAATACTTTTAAAATACATTAGTTTAATAAGAAAACTAAAGCTGCCAAAACAAGTTAAAACGTCCTTAATTAATCACTTTCCAATTTGGTTTTCTCGATTTGCCAGAATAGTATAGGGTCAATATCCAGTTGATTGAACTATATGCAATTAATTTAATAACTAGCAGCTTTATATGTTAATACCTAACAAACATATATTTGTATTCAACTTGGGCTGCTTTTGGAAAGCTCTGATGAAGTGTCTTCAATGTTGATGTGCTTGACGAAAAGGGTATATAAACAGAGTATCTTACCAAGACCACCACAAATAAAAACCAAGAAGTCATCATCAGAAAGGGAGCTGGAGTACTGAATGCCCTCAAAAAAATAATTCGACTGCGAGATAATAGATGGAGTAAGCGGAGTTAGAGATCAGTAGCTTTCAGAAGTACAGAACGATCCCCACTAGACTGGGAGCTGACAAAAAGGTTGATAACCAATTGGTTACGATGGCGTTAGAGATCCGTAGCTTTCAGAAGTACAGAACGACCCCCACTAGACTGTGAGATGACAAAAAGGTTGATAACCAACTGGTTACGATGGCGTTAATGCTTTCACAAGTACAGTTAGAAGAAAAAGGCTGATAACCATTTGGTTATAATGGCCTTAGAAATCAGAAGTGCAGAACAACCCACACTAGATTGTGAGAAAAGGCTGATAACCATTTGGTTACAAGTGCCCCCAGGCAGAAAGTTAAGGATATGATTGAGGAAGGCCTATGTCCTGTAGTGAACCAGTAAGACTGAATGATGATTTCAGTTATGGAAGCAGATATAGTGATTCCGGTACAACGCTGTAAATTTTCGACATACACTAACTTAAAAGTGTTCAATTTGATACTGAAAATAAGGAAATCCGAATTTATCTAATCTAATAAGAAAACGTTACATGGCGCTGCGAGTGTAAATTATATCTTAATAAATATATTACAATGCCTACAGTTGAGATTGAAAGAAGGCAGTTGCTGGGCTCTTCAGACTGTACACTGGATGTAGAATAAATGTGCCATGGGTCAGCATTCACATGAAATATCGAAAGCGCATGTATTCTAAGTTCGATATCTCAAAGGATGGTCACTTAATCTTCGTGATCGATCAAAACTTACCTAACTCATTCGAAAATCATTGTAAAAAATCATTGTTGGTAACAATTTTTCACATTTATTGGAAAGGTTAGTCATTTCAATTCCTAAAGTTTCATAAATAATCACAATCTTTAAAATGAGGTGTAGTCTACTTGTGATGTGTCTTTCTTAATAGTATATCTCCAGAGGTTTCGATTAAAATATTTACAATTGATTCAAAATTGTATACCAATGTGGACAACTACATACTTGAGGTTGAAAATTACGGCAAAAATTTATAGGAACTTTTTTCTTTAAAAAATGACGTCATTTTTTACACCTTAAGGGGCACACAATTTTGAATCACGAGTTTCACAAATACTTAATGCTGTAGAAAATGTGAAATCCATTCACAATTTAACATGATATGATGACAACAATCTAGGAGTTGGAAGGAAACCAGTTACTAGAAATTTCAAGGGAATCGTTCTGTGTGTAATCTTGTCATCTTGGTTTAGAGATAACTCCACATAAATTCCATTAAGCAAACTTGCCAAAGTTACACCGCTTATTTTTTAGATGTTTTGATAAACTAAAAAGCAGTTATTTGAATGCTAAAGGATGTTTGACTGAACAGTGTTGCATCGTATTTGACTTAAATATATGGTAAATTTCTTCTTCTACATCTGTGTCTGATTTCAAGCTAATTTATAACTACGGCGAAGAGCTTTAGGTCATTGTATATGAGCTGTTGAAGTTTTTACTTGATAAAATTGTATTGTATAAGAATTACTCTTTTTAAATTGGCTTCAAATAATGCAACTTTTAAACTCACAAACCGTCAAAATTAATTAACATTATTAGCTTAACTTTTCATGATAATTACTTTTACTTATATAAATCGTTAAGTTCATTATTGAATCCCTCTAACAGGGGCTGATCTTGTGGGGAGGGGGGGGAGAGTAATAAGTGGGGTCATGTCCCCACCCGGGCTGGATCTAGGTCTGGGTAGGAGAAAGGCAAAACCCATTTTGCAAGAAGACAAAGACAAAAACTGACCCCCTGACTCGAAGGCTCAATCCGCCATTGTCCTCCAATATTTTTCGAATCGAATTTTGTGTCACCTTATAGATTACCGTTGAAACTTTGGGCTACAGTTCTTTCATTTGGTTTCCTATCTGGGGCAATGCGACTAAGCGAGAATTCCAAGGCAGTCTTGCACGACTGTCCCACTTAGACACTGGTCCACTAGATAAGATACAGCATGACCTCAATATGGAGCCCGTAGATCCCTTATTTGCATCACCTGTATTTTTTTAGGAGCTTGACTTCTTTCTCATGAACTGCTCGCTTGGATGATGGACATCTAGCATTTCTCCTATGTTCTTTAGACCAGTCCAACTCACATTTGTTTTTGAACTGTACTTACATGTGTATCAATATCAGATAATGCCACTGAAGACAGTGATATATGTAAAGGCAGGGTTGTCTCAATCTGGTGCTGGTCAGCCCGATATGGAGTCCAAATGCATACCCTTTTTTCCAACACCGCTAATTTCTTTAAGAGGTTTATTTCTAGGGAACGTTAGGAGAGCTATAATTTCAACTCCCAAAATTAAGAAGTCAATTTCTCTCCAAATCTTACTTCTTTCTGAACTACATTTAAGGGGGCAGCAACACAGGATAATAACACTAAAAATACTGATACATCGCCGGTCACTTCTTTCGAAGTTCACTTCTAGAGAAGGTAACACAGCTTCTTTCCGGCGAACTGATCGCTTGAGAGATGGCTGCCTACCATTTCTCCTATATGTTCTTTAGACAATTTGTTTCAAACTTTGGTAGTCCTCTAGGTATAACATCTCAGATGACTTGGTTCTTATCTTACAGGTAGAATTCATGTTGAACTGAATGGTGTATTTTCTAAGCCGATTTAAGTTTCATCTAAGCTCCAAAAATCCCACTCAAGCCCTCAGACTTCTTTTTTCTTTATTGTTGATACATCCAATTACCCAGTGAAGAATAAACGTACATGTTCCATAACACAGAAATCACGTAACGATAAAAACTTATAAGTGATGTAACACTGACAGAATGTGTAACAAAATTACGTTACACCATTACTATTTTATTATACAGTTACATATATGAATTACATCTACAGAACGTTGATGTAAAAATTATGTAAATTTTACGTAATGAGGTTACGTCACAGTTTTACGTAAATAACACGCACATGTGATTTAAGTCGCATGTTACATAACGTATTTGTTGTTCTGTAAACTGAAGATCATATTTACAGAATGGTGTTTCACAGGAACCTGAAACATTGGAAACCATGACAACTTTATATGAAATGCAAAGACTTATTTGTTAGCTTCACACATTGAAAATAAATTATGTTGCATTAAAGGTAAAGGAACAAATTAAATTATATTTTACATATTCCGTGTTTACTGTACGTTATTCTCAACCGAAATGAAAAAAAGCTTCTTTGCACATTAAGAAAAACGATTGGTCTTATGAGGGTTAAGCCATAAGTAGAAAGTAATTTGTAAAAAAAAACACTGTATTCTACCCAGATTTAATTCTACCTCATTGATTGGCCATTAGAAACTGCAGGCCCAATTTAAAATACTGTCGGAGGTATTATGGGTCTGATGTGTGGGTTGCTACTATTAATAATAAAAAAAATATTTCCATAATCAACATATCGGAATAAAAATGGTTTTAGAAACTGCTCATAAACAAACATTTAAAAAATATTATTAAATCTTCAACGTTTTTCCTTCTTTCTCCAAAATTGTATGTAGCCAACTTTTAACAGTTTATATTTTGTAAAACCAAAGTAAACTGCTAAGTATATTAACATACAGTAATTAGTGAATGACATTTTCCATAGCATTAAGTATATTATACGAAAATTTATACAGATCGTCACACGAAAAAAAAAAAACTTAAAGTTCACACAAAACAAAAATAGTACCAAAAAATTTAACACAGATCGACAATCATAAAACGGGAAGACTATTTGTTTCACGTCAAAGTAACAACACCTACTAAACTCTGGGGCGAATTTCTCTGAAGAACCATTGCTGGTAAGCGTTGTTGACATCGCAGGGAGCCAAACCGAGATGTGATGTTTGCGGATGCAAGGCCATACACTTTTTGTGTACCCTGTGTAGGATTGTGTGAGTGTTTTCGTCGTATATCCATGGACCATCGACAGTGCCCAGACGGCAAAATACTAACTTGATGCCTGAAAAATAAAATCGATTACAGTTGATTGTAAACGAAGTGTAATCACACTGAGTGAAAAAAATTATGTATCAACATTTTTCTGTTACATTTTAAAACTTTTTGTTTACTAAAAGATGTATTTAAAAGATACTGTTTATACAGAGTAAATCATTACGAATTTCCAATCTGTAATTTGTAGATTCTAGGCCCCTGGAATATGATGATTTAGCCAATTATAGGTTTTGCCGGTATTGGAAAATTTCTGGCACCCTTCAATAGCTTGAAAATAAGCCTTGTAGAAAAAATGTTACAAACAAAAGTTATAGGATTTTCCCTGGCTATCAGATGGTAAGCATAGATTTGACCTTGAGCATGACCTTAAATGTCATTCCAAGATCAAGGTTTTAAAAAGAAACCCCTATAGTTGACATTGGAAATGGAAAGAACGGAAAATTTTACGTCCAAACATAATTTTGACCATGACCTAGTCCAAGGGCATTTGAATCGCTGCACACATTCGAAAACATGCTCTTTGCAAAAAAAATTAATAAAACTTGAACGGTAGAATAGGGATCACATAATGACTAAGTCACTCGCCCTTGACGTTGACCATTACTTTGGCAATGATCTGGAAGGTCATTTCAAGGTCAAGACGATATTTAACCCTCCTGTAAGCTAGGGATGGGCGTTGAATAAACAGTTTTTTTAAACTGTTTGTTTAAACTGTTCGACTGTAAGGTCTTATCGTTTATCAACGGGCCAGTCAACGCAACGAATGAACTAACCAAACCGACGACACGGGTTTTGTTGAACACTTGCTAACGAAAGGTCTTTACATGAAGAAGGGACGTAGAATTTAAACGCTTTTTATTACATTGAGTATAAATATGTATTTCATTAACCAAATTTTGTCATGTTCTAAAATCGGGATATATAATCGAAGGAGATGAAGATTATCGACTATTTTCTATTTTCTACTGGATACTTTAAAATGTAAACATGCATAGTTTGTAAATACTTTTTCGATTAGTACGTGTCAATAGTAATATCTCAACTGTATAGTCTTTTTTCTGTTTGTTGTTTAACCATAAACATAGGAATGAACTCGGTTTAATATGTGTTGTGTACAAGTTCATTCGTGGACGCTTCGTCGAAGGTCGAAACTAGTCGAACGGTGAACTGTTTTATAAACTAGTCTTATCGTCAACGATATAAGGTTGGTCGTTGGCTGTAAAAGCGTGAAAACCCCATTACTACTGTAAACCATGTCCGCTGAATAAAGGATATCCCGACTTACAGTTAGGAGCATGCTTTTTCCCCGCTCCATATCCCACAGTGTCTGAATAACGTCCGTGTAGACATCCGGACCCGTTTTAGGTCCGAATGAGGAGCAGTTCTCGGTCAGCGTAAAAAATAGTGGTTTCCATTTAAAAAAATGACCTTAACCTTGAAATTACGTTCAATATCATAATCAAGGTCAAATCTATACTGGCCATCTGATAGCTAGGGGAATATTATACAACTTTTGTTTGCAATATTTTTTCTTCAAGGCTTCTTTTACAAATTATTATTAAGGTGTCCCGGAACTTTTCTAACACCCTATATACAAATACAACAATCTTAAAATGTAAATATGGTTTTTGAATTTTTTGTTTTGATAGTTTCTACTTGAAAATTGGTATTTTTTGATTACGAATTTGAAGTAATTTAGGATTGCTAATAGAGGGCGCTAGTTACACCTTGTTATTTCAGTAAATTCAAAACATATTTCCTTACTTTCTTAAACTATTATTAATGCCATAAAAAATATGACAGATCGTTCATTGGACACAGGAAAGTCAGTCTTATTTGATACATATTTTTCGATCGGTTTTTTAAAGCAAATAACTCATTTGCTTTTAAAAAAATCATGCATTTTGATTAAAACAAAAATGTGGTCTCTAAATGTGTAACAAGAACATATCAATAAGCAATAATAATTGTTACAAAAGTAATTGTAAGCCCATGTCACTTTAAGGCATTTTATAATTCGCTTTCTCAATGAACTCAGAATATCAAATAGCCCTTGTTTATCATTTTTAATTGCATTCGTGGTTTCTTTATAGGATAGAAATCAGGGCTTCTTGGTGGCCAAGCAAAACAATTTGTTTGTGTGTGTGGTAGTGTCCAGATGTACATGAACCACAAGTTTTGTATTACGGCGATAGGTATCAAGTTTCAGATCTTCAAAACACAATGAAATTTGACAATAAACCTTTTTATTTGTTGGTATTTACCATAGCTAATTCTATTAGTATTTTATGTAGGCATGGTCTAAAATTTATCTATTTGACTGTCGTTTTTGCTAATTATTCGACTTCGTATTGGTGCTTAGCAAGATTTGCATTGTAATTTATATTGAGTTCAAAGTCATGTCTTTGCTTTTGTGTCAGAAATACTTTACGATTTTTATTTTAATACACAAGTGTAGAACGACAATTTTGAAAATTACTGTGATTACCGGTAGCCTGTTATAAGAAGTATTCCTCTGAGATATTCTAAGGGGAAAAAATATTTAAAATATATTCAACCAGATTTCCTGTGTATAAATAAGTGTATTGTATAACTTATTTAAATCATTGTTTTTTGAGGGAGGGTTGTTGCTAAAAGATTGATGATTAAAGGGTACGTTTTGCCTTTGGATTCATTTATTGCAAAAATAGCAGTCCAAAACATGATTTCTAGGCTCAGTTTAAATAGTGTGTAAAGCAAACGTGTCGTGACCCTTTCCTTCCAATCACTTAAATTCTTTACTCATGTTATGAAACAAACATGTGAGGCGCAAGAATTGTATTGAAGAGCTACATAAAAAAATATGCGCGGTAAATCTACGATAGAGTTTAATTACTTTTTCATTGTGTCTTGTTATCGCTACAATGCGAAAAAAATGTACCTTATCACAGGTATAAAACTGAGGGAGATTGAAAAACTATTTATAATTATTATAGGTTAACAAAACTAGTGTTCACCAGTCTTATCTGCTAGTCCGCTTACCTTGAGAATCAGCTTCAATACATCTTTCACCGACTCCCAACTGGCCTTTAGCGTTTAATCTCATAAGCTGATTGTTTCCAAAACCATGACAATGTTGAATTGCCATCATCGCTGGAGGACTGTGACCCAGAGTGTCCAAACATTTGCTGACAGCAACAGACCTAATCAGAGAAACATTTTTTGTTGTAAATAATTAAAAATTGCAATGTTGTAAATAAAGTTATTCTGGTTTTTAGCACCTTCACTGACAGCTGATGTGAATCATAGAACAGTAAAATTTGGTTAATTTTTTACTCACCTCAGTTCTCCAAAGTGTAAATTGGGTGGCAGTTCAGGATATTTATCCAAAACATCGTAAGCTACATTTTCCATAAACCACTGGAAACTCTTGCACTTCAGTTTCTCTTTTAAGGCAAGCTGTTCAGTAATATCACCCATTTCTAAATACCTTTAAACACATTAAAAAATTGTAATATTAAAAATAATTTTAAAAATATATAACTCACTGTGCCATAGGTTCTCTAGTGTAAAAGAACTCTTTGTATTTGCTATCAAACCAGGTTTCAATAACTCTTTTGTAATTTATGGTGATTAGAGGTCCTTTTTTCTTCTGTGCTAATTTGCCAAAATTGTACGGCATGAAGCTGCGGTAAACGTGGCCGACTCTAGAACAAGGCACCCATTCTATACTGCCGCCGCACTGCCAAATCTTGAAACTTAGTTCAAAGTTTTCACCTCCCCAGACAAGTAGACCTATTGATAATTTTATTTTATTTATAATTTACTGTTTGTTATAAATCATGTTTTGAGGAATGTTCTTATCACAAGTCTAAAATCGCCAGTTTAAAATGTAACACACCTCAAAAGTTATGAAAGGGGCGTCAACTAGAATTGATTAGTATCGTTATTTATAAAAATCTATAATATGAGGTACCAGATCAAGTTGTCTCAGAAATCTGTAGCAAACATTAAAGACACATTTTAGGGATTTTTGAAGATTGGCAAAAATATTTACAAGTTAAAGAAAATTCGATATAAGAATGAGGCCATATGTTCAGGGATATAGTTATTGCTTAAAAAATAACAACTTGAATTTATAAAAAGTTATATGGTGTAATAAACTTTACTGTTAGTTGTAAATGATAAACTGAGTAATGCATTTGTTAATATGTACCCAAAAATTTATATTCTAAAATGAGTAACTTTAAGATCTACATAATTTTATTTTTAATTCTATTATATTGCCTTGTCTGTTAATGGTAGTAATGTTTTTTAAAGTATCATATATAATCATTCAAGATATTAACGAACCAATGCTCACATTGCCATGTGAAAGGATGAAGGAGGCATCATAGTATGTGTATTGTTTGTTGACATAACTAACACTATGAATATTGAGCTTAATAGTGGACTTTTTCCTAACATTCTTTGAACATATGCCATTATTTTTTTAGTACATTTTCTTTGGTTCAAGGCCAATGTGGGGAAATGCAACACCTCCATTAATTGCTGTACAGTGCTTGATGAGCTGGAGAGTCTATGAAAAAGTCATGTATACTTCTCCACACTTCATATATTATCTCTCAGTGAGTTTGTTTTTAAATATTATTATAATATTCATTTTTCGCCGCCAAAAATTACGAAACCTTCTAAGTTAACCATTTTGATAAAAACATTGCGAACACGAAACAAAAACGGCTGAAAATATAAAAGCATCAACAATGGTTCGAAAACTGGATAATGTAAAAAAAGTAAGGTTGACGTGATTCTGGAATGCTCAGTGCGAGGCAGTTTGGTTTGGATGCAGCGTAGCCATTCACTGGTAGTATTAGTCTCTGTGTTTTGTAAATAAATTTATTTTGATATAAATAAAAACATTTAAAGTGAGTGGGAGTATTTGTGAAATCGAACTCATAAAATCTAGTGCAATATGGTGCTATTCTGTGAAAATGAAGAGAAAGCAGTAGTGGTGACTTGCAGGAATCTAATAACAGTTTATCCAAAAAAAACTGTTAATGCCTAAAAAATATTGTCTAATGTTTATCTTCAGTTTTAGGAAGATCAATATAACTTTTAGCAGTTTAAGTCACTTTGATGTTAATTGTTTTATTTGTTGACGTCGTCGTTCTATTGTCGGAGATTATAGTAGGTTTCTCTGACCATTGATTACTTCATTTGTGAGTTGTATGCTTGATAGTGGTCTTTTGAAAACTGTATGTTTGGTTTTTCTCATATTTATTTTTAATCCCCACTTCAAGTATTTTTCCAATAAGTTTATTGTTATATATTCTATCTCATCTTCAAAATTTGCTATAAGGATCCGGTTCTCTGCAAACAGGTTGTTTAAAAAATGTCAATAGATTTTGAATTCCAATTTCAGAACATTTACTCAATCAAGAACTCAGTTCTGTTTGAACTTAAATTTTGAAAAAAAAAATCAGGGCACAACAAACACCCTTCAACACTTTCAACTGTGATGATATTTAATTTCCTTTTTTTAGCCTTGACATTATCAAAGGCTTTTTCTAAGTCTATGAATATTAGACAGGTTGTAGTGTTTCTTTTCCACAACCTGTTGTAGTAAGTATTATCTAAACAGTATTGACCCATACAGAATCCACTTTGCTCCTCTATGTCACTAAATTGATCTTCTTTTCTATCCTTCAGAACTTTACCATATTAGTCACAAATAACTTTGAAGACATAAAAACAGGTTAATACAATTGATATTAAACTATTAAAAAATAATAAGGTCTAATAACATTACAACTGATATAAACCATAAAAAATAGAAGGAATCAGTCTCACCTGGATCATATGCACCCAACTCTAAAAAGTATTTTCTGTCAATTGCAAATAGTCCACCAGCATGGGTAGGGCTTTTATAAGGTTCACTATTGTGTTTTCTTTTACTAAGTTCCCTCTGAGGCACTTCATTTTCTTTATACAACATACCCCATTCGAAAATACCGCGGAAATGGCGATCATCCCCGTAGACAGGACGATATTCAAAATGTTTGTGGTCAATTCCATCAATAACTGGAACTGTCATTGTAGTCCGGTCATAGTAAATCGGCGCTAACAATGGAGGTAGCCAGTTGGTGTTTACCTCACAATGAGCATCTGAAAATACAAAATTATTACAATAAATTTGATGAAAGTTGGGTTTAACAATATATGAAAAGTTGCTTCTCATTTAATAATTTATTTAATCATGTTACAAAATAAATCAGAAAATAGAAAACCATGAGGATTTATTTTAATTTCAATTATCCTAAAATGAACAAAAAGTTGACAAAACACAAAACACTTATCAGTACAACTTTTTAAGAATATATGTATTTTAAGAGTGGCTCCTTCAAGCCAAGAAAACAGCCAAAATGTGCATATATATGCTACTTTTCTTGCTTAAGATAATAATTTCTCACATACTAAGGGAATCAAATTTTATTTACTGATTTTTGTAATGGTAGTTAAAATACTGAGTAACGACAGAAAATTGTTTCAAATCAGTTTAGAGACTTCAAATTGCAACAAATCTTGTGTTTTTATTTGTAGATAATTGAATCCACTATCTACTTCAAAGCATGCATGCATATCTGTCTAGTGAACTCACATTTCACTTAATATGTTATTTTTTCATAGAGATTTGATTTCTCCATCCAACTTAACAGAGCAATTTTGTCTTAAATTTTTTCATTCATCTTTTTTTTCATTTGGTAAAACATGTGTTTTATGACCTACTGTGTATAATGGATTATAAGCGTAGTAATCTATTTATGACATTTTTGAGAATCAAATAATTTGAAATAAAAGACAGGAGTGTGAGTTGATTCCTGGTAAATACATATATGGATTGTTTGTGTTATTTTTAAATTCTGAACATGAAGAAATCATTTGTAGACGTGTCTACAATTTTAACAATATGTATCAAATACATAAATAAGTTTTTGAGAGGACATTCTATTGTGGGAAGCACAATGTATATTAAGTATATTGTCTTGCATACAAAAGAATGACACCTCAAAGAGAATATGAAAAAAGCACACTAAAAAATCATTATTTTGTGACTAGGAGAGAGTAAATCCAATTTAACAAATTTAACTATATCAAGAGTCCATCCAAAACTCACAAATAATGGACAAATAAAACATATTATTCTGCAGAGGAAATAGGGAGAACACAATATAGAGAATAAAATAATTCTTAGAAAAACATTGTTCTTATTGAGGAAGAGATTTTGATTAAGAAATATGTTTTGGTTCTTGTCCAGTGTTGGTTACTTCTATAGAAGGTTCATGAATGTGGATTGTAATCTTGAAAACAATGTTGCACAATATGTGAGCTTTGCTTCTTTTTCTAATGCATAAATAATTTCATATTAAAGCAAGAAAATTCTCTTCCCCCTGTGCAAAGGCAGATTATTGACTACCAGAATGCTGTTGATAATCCATTAATAGAATAGGCACCTAACAGTCCAAATTTAAACTCCATTGAGCATTTATGGGATATTCATCAAAATCAAGTCCAAATTCTGATGTCTGTACCTTTCAATAACAAGCAGAACATAGGAAAGGATTCCTCAAACAATTTAATTTTTAGAATATCAAGTTTGTAATTAATAATAATAATAATAGTTTATTTTGCACATTATTTTTATATATATATACAATGTGTAAGTATAATAAAAAGAAGGTATAAATACAAAAAAAAATTGACAAAAATTAAGTGCAAAATTAGAGGCCAAACAGTAAAACTGATACAAAGTGGACACCCTATCACTCATAGTCATTCAAAGTAGGGGGAGTTATTGTTAGAACTAATAATGCATTCTTTATTGTATGATCTGTGATGCCTTAGGATGAAGTAAATTATTGAATATACTGGTGTAATTTTTTCAATTGTTGTTTCATATATTTGTTCAAATAACTGCCAAAAAAAATTGTGAGTTTTGATTAGTTTAATTGGTTTGCAGATGATTAATTTAGTGCTATATTTAAAAATGTGGTGTGCATTAATTTTGTCCAATTACAAATAGGTGAAAAAAGGCTGTTCTTTAATATTTTCAAAAAAAACAAACAATTAATTATCAAAAATAGGGAGCCCAATTAAATTCGACATAAAATATAATACAACCCAAAAAAGGTGAAATCAGACATCAAAATGTAATGTAAAAATGAACTCTAAAATAACAAAGCTACAATAAAACAACCTACCCAAAAATACTATGACATCTCCTAATGCTTCCTGAGCTCCTCTACTTCTTGTTCTAATGAGACCTTCTCTTTGATGATTACGAATTAACCTCACTCTCCCATTGAACTGTTCAATATAACTCTCTAAATCACCTTTAAGGTTCTCTTTATCACTAAAATCATCAACAAGTAGAACTTCCTTAAGAATATGCTTGGGACTCCTGTTTAAAACTGAATGTACAGTTCTAAGAAGCACACTCCAGCCTTCATTGTGGAAAACTATTATCACACTAGTTGTGGGAAGTTTCTCAGGGTAATCCCAATGTTTACATTCTTCTAACCTAGTGTCTAAAATAGTTCTATCTAAAGAAATTTCATCAGAGCATGCCACATTCATTCCATATTCAGATTCTGCTTGGTCGGCATCATTTTGTTGCTCCTGTTTCAAGTAATGAGGCTGACCACCTTCCCCAGGACCTTCTTTGCGTTCAAGTTCCTTAGGTTCAAAGTTACCCAATCCTTTTACTAGTTTAGGCTTGGATTTGTGGGTCAGTCTTAAAGCTACTACATTGTTACTGTCATAGCTTTGTTCCTTGTCATAAGTTATAAGTAAATAAATTACCATGAAAATCAGGAGACACAAGCATATCCTGATGGTGCGAGATTTCCGGCCCAAATACAAACTTAAAGACATTGTTTTTAGAAAGACATGAAACTGAGTGAAAGTACCACCTACGAATAAATATTAAAAGTAGTGATGTGGAGAGAAATAATTTTACTCAAATAACATTTGTTACCTGTATGAAGCGAGCTTTAGATTCTTAAAAAAATGTCAAGGTATGTTAATTCAATTATGAACATATTTAAAAACACGTTCAAAAGTTGGTGATGTCAGCTAAACACGTAAACACAACCGGTAAGTTTCATCTTTTATTTGACATGTCAAATGTCAAGGCTAGACGAAGTGAAACATGGCCGCACAATTTTGAAATAAAAAGACTTTCAATAAATTAGGGAGACAAAGTAAAAATTGTAAACAGATCACCGGAAACAAGTAAGCGTATAGATTACACACAAGATGTGAAAATTTCCCAGCATTTTTAGCCAAATGTTGCTGATAGTAATTAACGGTTGATACTAATAATCCATTTAGGTACCTATACATAGATAGGTAGTTACTTCTAAATTTCCAGCGCAAATTTACTTTAATAAAAATATTTACACGAATTAATTCATATTACTGCAACGGAAATGTATCCAATATTACGTGGAATCGGCCATCATCCGATATTTCGTGGAATCTAAAATGTTGGTCTGGCGACCTAAGGTCGGCGGCTGGCGCTATAGAAATAGGATGAATTTCATCGAATGATCGAGAAATCTAGAGAATTCCGTAAAGAAATATATAAATACGGAGAGCTGGCGAAAGGATTCATTCCGTATTAGATAGTCGTTTAGTAAACAACAGGTGTTTAAGATACATTGTAAATAGTTGTGGGAACATAAATTAAAGGAGTGGAAATAAATTATGGTAAGTTCGATTGTGTTTTCAAATAAAACCAAGAACCCGAATGTTATTATCGATAGTAACTGTCACTCTGACAGATGGTGAAAGAATCTAATCGCTAAAAAAGCTTATATACAGAGCGATTTGTTTGATTTTATTATATCAAATGAGAACTGTTTGTTTATTAATATATTTATATAATACTTTATATTAAAGTGAAACAAACACTGAACTAAATAAGTCAAAAAAAGTCTTGAAAATATCTAAATTAGTATCTGACAAAAGCAATAAAAATATTTATAAGTTACAGGCAGCCTGTCTATATTATATATTATTTATGACGCATGGAGGCACAAAGCAGAAATAGGGAACAAAAAACTTTATATCACAATTGTTCAAAAACTAATAAACCGATAGCGCCTAGTTTTGGCATACATAAAATAGATATAAATTACTATCAGTTCTTATAAGCCCAGTTCTACAGCTTCTAAAGTGACGAAGATTCGATTTTTTTAAAAAAATGCTATATTTTCCAGTATTTTTTATTTTTCCCTGTTACTAATGATCCAATCGGATTGAGCCTGAGCTTATTTCATTGGTATTTTCATGCTTTAAAATTGACCTGTTGACACCATTGAGACTAGTTTATTAGTTTTGATTTTATAAACATGCTAAGAAAAAAAACGTAATTTTCTTGCTTCAATTGTTTATAACAAAGTAAAAAACTATAGGTGCGAGTGGAAAACATAGCAAAATATCGCTACGAATCGTTGTTAATGTGATGGCACAGTCGGTATCCTGATAGTATTTTTTACAAATTATCAGTTAATTTTTGCTCTATTGATTGGTCTACATAGAAACTCTTCTTTGAGATTTATTTTAATCTAGGTACATCATAATCTAAACATTTTTAATTTTCTAGTTTGCCCTCAAAATTCACTTAAGTTTTTATGCATTCTTTTTCAAAATTGTTGGCTACATAGTTTTGATGATACACAGGGAATCAGTCGATTTTCTTATATTTTCCTTAATATGTTAAAATACGAGTTTTAAAACTATAAAAAATACACTCTTTTATTTCTCCCAACGATTCTTTCCATTTGTTCTGCTACATGGTGCGGTTAATGTTATAATATTTATTCAATTTTCTTATTTACCCCCAAAAATTAATATTACGATTTTTGGTTAATTTTTCCTGTTAACTTCGAGGCCCTATAACATGTTATTTTTTTCTAAATTTTAGGCTTACTAGTTTCTGAAATAAAGAACGAATGGATCAAATTAGTTGTATTTTTCATGACAAGACTTTCAATTAAGTTAATATTTTATTTTTAATTAAAAATTTATTGACTTCCCAAAATTCAATGGAATTTTCGCTTTATTTTTCCTGTCAACTTTGACCGAGCCCTTTATTGTCTTTTTTTTAATTTTGGATTTAGTAGTTTTTGAGACATAACAAGAAATTGTATTTTTAAACAAATTATTTGAAAAATCCAAAAATACTTGTAAAAATATTTTTTCTTTCATTTACTATTTACTTACTATAATTTGCAATATTTCAAATTTTTACAAAATTTTAGGATCTAGGTATAGATTAGGAGATAAAATGGGAATGATTCGATTTTTTGTATATTCTCGTTCATATCTTTTAAACAACTTATTTTAACAATTGAAATAAATATTTGAAATTTGTATTCCTCATATTCCTGCATTCAATTTTCCTACAAACTTTGGAAATACATCTAATTTTTTAAATATCTTGGACCCAGTAATTTCAGAGGTAAAAGGGGGCAAGGGGTAGATTTTTGTATAATTTCATTAATATCTTTTGAACAAATTGTTTAAAAAATACCAAAAAAAAATTTGTATTCATTATAAGAAGCCCTTTCATTTTTCTCACTTAATATTGTGCCTCTACCCAATTATATATTAGGATATTCAGTTTATTTTTCCTGCAAACTTTGAGTAAGGCCCTATATTCTTCATTTTTGGAAATTTTAGGCTCAGTAGTTTCAATGACAAGGGGGGAATAGTAGAATTACGTAAAATTTTCCCCCAGAAGTACGTACATCCCACAATCAGAATTCTGTAACTCAAGCTGTCTCCTGATGAGTTCACCAAAGTATGTACTGCACTACCAAATTTCATTTTCTCCGTCCCGTAATTTCGGAGAAAGAGAAATAGAGTGATTAATATTATGTTAAATGTTGTTTTTAGACGTTAAGTAATCCGTGCAAACTTTACTGCAGTTCAGAATCTTCTTTGTGTAATAAAAATACTTCAAATACCAGCGTATGTAAATTATAACATATATCTACTGGTGCTTTAACCTAACATAAACACAGCGGTGGACCTATTCTCAAAACCAGTGAAAGATTATTGTGGGTTCAAAGGGCAATTCAACAATTTTTTAAGGAAATATATGTGTTCAAAACCATAGAAAAGCCCTCCACTCAGGTAAATTTAGTACAAGATCTCACAGAAATCGCCCCTTGAATTTCGTTTCTGGGTCCGACCCTGCATAAATAGACCATAGACAAATAAATTGAATTATTATCTCAAAATATTTTTGTCAATAAATGGTAATTATCAAAACTATTAGGTGTAGAGGGGGTCTATCATTATGGATTTGCTGCGCAATAAAAATAACATGCTAAAATATTTAAATTATACTTCGACTAAAGACACTTGCATGAATTAGAGAACAGAAAAAGGTTTACTCTATGAAAGTCACATTAGTAATTCGCATTAAATAGACGCATATCCATGGTAGAAGAAGGAAATTTTAACTGTCACCCAGTTCTGTGTCATAGTTTCGTGGAATAATGTCCACTTTGTTATTTGTGTTTGATAAATTGTGAATGGAACACGTTAGATTGATAAGTGAATTCGCATTTTGCATTCATTCAAAAGTGATTTATTTCAGTACTTTCTGTCTACTCGACAATGTCAAAAAATCATATGAGGAAATACGTCACGTTGAAATTTCATTAATTAGGAATTAGATCTACAGATAAAAAAATGTTTAGCCGGAAAGCTATAAATTAGGACTGTCCGTGATAGACACTGTAAACATAACAATCAAAGGTTAAAATTTCAATACAATTGGTCGGGTTTTTGAGTCTTTTCGGTTACATTGAAATTAGACGGCACTGCAGTCAATTAGTCCATCGAACTTGGTGTTTTTGTTTATTTGAAAAGTGAAAATAATCGATATTTGTTGCTGGTTGTGCAAAGGAAGAACAGAACCCGTCAGGATGACAGAGATTCAAACGTGATATTTATGGGAAAAATTCTTGTAGGTGACGTAATTTACCGATGAAAAAACTTTGAAACTTCGTCTGGGTTTAAAAATAAATTACATTGAACATGGAAAGTCAAGGCAACAGTGTTAGGTGAGTAAAACAAGCCCGTTAAATTTGTACAATTAATTATATATCAGTTATAATGACAATGAAAATTATGTAAGAACATGTATTAGCATAAATGGGGAATGAAGGTGAAAGGTAATGAATGTAAATGCTTAATAAAATCCCCTCTTATTTTTTTACATGTTATGGGTAAAGTGTGTATCATTCACATTTTATAGAAAACCTTACCAACTTTACAATATTAATATAACACATCTTTATATTTTGTGTTTAGGTTCTGAATCCCATAAAGGGTATACAGAATCTTAATATTCTTCTTTAACAATTATTTTTTTCAAGAAGAATGTAATGCTGAAAAACTGTTATAAAATAATTATATTTATTATTTACTTTAGCTTTCATAGTCTGCATCTTGTGGGGTGAACCAGTTTTGTAATAAACATGGAATAGATTCTTTTACCCAAACCATACTATATTTTAATTTTTAGCACATAACATATTTACACCACTTGTTGAAAAAATTCAGATTGTCTGCACCATGTTGTTATAATGATAAATGAAATCTTTCCTGTTTATGTTTATCACTAACATATATCATTCTGGATGTGATATTAAGTAAATTACCCAAATTATGATTTGAGAAATTAAAAAACACCCTAAAATAGCAAACTGAATTGAAAAGTCCACTAACTAAATGCAATTCAGTGATTTCTAATAAGTTTAAAATAAGCATAATGTGATTGACAAGTGTTCATTTTATTGTAGGTATGGGATGTTTGATAGCAAATTTTATAAATATTTCATTAGTAGCTATTTGTAAAAATAAAGTTATTATAAAAATATTATAAAAGGCACCCAACCAAGGGTGTACGCAGCTTTTGGTTTAGGGAGGGGCAAATTGAAAAAAAATTGCCCTAGAGGGTGGCAAATCAGAAAAAAAATTGTCCTAGAGATAGGGACAAATCAGAAAAAAATTTTATCTAGGGGGGCAAGTCAGGAAATTTATGGAAGCTTTAATGGCTCATGGCAGGTTTTTCAGTATGCCCATGCACCCAACACTTCTCTTACAATAAAATGATTTTTTTGTTGGTCATATTTATTTTATTTTATACTTAACTATAAATCATTTAATTAAATTATATTAGTATTCTATTGTCGTTTAATAAACTCTTATTATATAATTTTTTTTATAATTCTTAGTTATTTCTATGAAAGTGCATTTCTTATTTTTTTAAATTTATAATTTATTTTTAACTCTTCACGTTTGTTAGTTTTTAAGCATTTTGTTTTAAACCAATTTTTCATTTTGATACTGAAGAACTAAATTTTTGTGGTCATTCTATTGATAGCATATATTCTTTTTACAAACTTACACTATTTCTTGCTTTGGAGGGAAAAATATAAATGAAAAACACTGTGGAACCTTTAGTGTGTCACAGCTGTATCAACACATAAATTTTCTTTAGTTTATAACAGTATCATAAACTAATCAGTAAAACCTATTTATTATTCTACAATAATCATTAAATATGAAATTTAACTTGAAACATAATAAGGTAATTGAGTTTACTACTAACTACCTAAAATTCCCAGCAATATGTATTTCTAAGAATGAACAAAGATACTAACATTAAATAAACATATTTCCTCAATAATGATAACATTAAACATGCACAAATTGAGGGTCATTCCAAAGTTACCAGCAAGTATTTCAAAAACTAGACATGTTGGAAATATATGTCCACTGTCTAGATACTGTTAGTAATAGCAATATATTATAGATATGTGTTGCTTAGGTACCAACATAATGTTACATACGGTTACTAGAGTCTGATATCAATAATTATGTCAAATAGAGAAAAGTTTACATGATCATAAAAGATTTATGTCTGTTGAAAATCACTGTGCCATGTAATATTTTTTTTGAATACTACCAAAATAAATTGTTTCTCTCATTTAAGAAAAGCCATAAATTTCCAAAAATGCCTAAATATACTTCCAGATAAATGATTGCCCCATCACAACATACACTCTAATAGACTAACATATTTAATTAATTATTTATTTAGGTAACTAAAAATCATGAATAAATAGGAAGGAGTATTTAAAACTACATTTTTTGTGGTTAATTTTGCGAGAATTTTTTAAAAGATAGTTATAAATACTAAAAATTCTACATTTTTTATGGACTGACTGGAATTTTAGTTCTTTTGATGTTACCACTTTTCTCTCCAAACCCATTCCACAAACTTTCAAGTACATTTAGGAAATATGGTGTGAAAATACTTTTTGTGAACCTGCAATAAATGATATTATTTTCTTCACAAAATTGTGCATGAGCCAGACTTGTTTAGTTTGGGGGCTGCTTTTATCAGCAGGAAGAGGGAATGGCAATGGGAAACCCTTTATATTCATTCCTTGATCATTTGTTCATGGGCAGATTTGAGGTTGAGGCAAAAAATGACTCCTAATATTTCTAGATGTCATGGCTGAGGTATGAGAATATGACATATTTGCTGTATTTGATCTGAATAAGTTTATTAGTGATTTTGACATGTATCTTAATAATAAATTTCATTCCATTAAATTGCCATATGAATTAGAACATAATAGCAGTCTCCCCTTTTTAGATGTATGTGTTTGAAAAAAATGCTAGTAATAAATTAGAATTTGATGTATATTGGAAGAACTAGCACATCTAATCATTTTAACAACACCAAAAGTTGAGGATAACTTTCCTCTTAAATGGTTTGTTGACATTCCCTCTTACCAAAGTGAGGTCCCAGAGACAACACATATTGTAGATATGCTAGTTAGAAAGAAATTACTTACATTAAAAAGAAATGAATGTCAACTTTTTGAAATAAAACGCAAGAATACAAGTTTATCTCTGTCACATACAATCATTATACTACTACCTACTAAGGAATTTCAAAGAATTTTTAGGGAACTTGGTATAATGCTACTAATATAGAACAATGATAACATTGCAGACATTATTGGGCAATCCCAAAAATAAATATATATAAATATAAATAAAAATAAATGTGTTGACTGTACTCAAAAATCTTTGAACGGACACATATAGGTATTAGAATGCCATTCAAAGAACTTTTCACACATATAAAATATGGGAGATCATGTTTTAGAACATAGTTCCTCTACAGATTTTAATTCTTTATGATAGACAGGGAAATAATTAGTAGTAACTAGCTAGGAAAGCATAATGTTATATAAAAATGGTTTAATGAATTCGGACAAGGGAATAGTATAATTTATTATATAAAAAGGACCAGGCACCTTTCTTATAGAACAATGGACTTCCGTCAAATTGTCTGAAATTTTGGTATGTTGTAGAAGTTGACGGTCTGATAAAAAGAGTCCATGGGCTCAAACAAATTCTATGACTAGTTTTCGAGATACAGAGTGTCAAACATCGAAAATGCCGCATTTTTGATATCAGATTTCCAATGATAGACATGCTTTATCTCCGGTTATTGGTGAAATTATGATTTGTACATTATTGGACATAAATATTTCACAAAACAATTGCCATAAGTTTTGGTGGATTACAGGGTATTTAAAAAATATGTAACATGTGCTTTTGGAAAAAATCTATTGTTTATTACAACGTTGAAAACAAAAGAAGTTGTTTTTGCACAATTAATATCTCATTAAAGTAATAATTTCTTGGATATGCTTCATATAATATACAGTGTCAGCCATAAATATAGCTAGAGAAGGCATATATTGTTTTTTCCTATTAATGAGTCACCCTGTACAACCATTCGAACTGCAATTTTAATAAGACAATAAACATA
Organism: Octodonta nipae; assembly: GCA_034190945.1. Taxonomy (NCBI): domain Eukaryota; kingdom Metazoa; phylum Arthropoda; class Insecta; order Coleoptera; family Chrysomelidae; genus Octodonta; species Octodonta nipae. The sequence goes on along the minus strand of CM067218.1, from coordinate 16,387,771 downwards.
TATATGATCCGTCTCTTGATAATCAACAGGATGTTAAACTGATTGCAAAATCTATACATATTGATAAAGGTAGTTTTTTTATACTTCCCTGTAGTTCTAAATTCTATCTGCCAACTTTGTATATTATAACATTGTTACGTTAATAAATGTTCAGTGTTTAACTGAGCAGAATATTGTTAAAATTGTATGACTAGTTTTCAAGATATAGGGTGTTAAACATCTGAAATGTCTCCTTTTTCTTATCAGATTTCTCATAACTGACGTGTATTATTTCCGTACATTGCAGGAAATATAATTTTCGCATTATTTGACAAAAATATTGAATAAAACAATTACCATTAATTATTTTTGATTATAATGTGTTTCCAATATATGTAACCTGTTTTTTCCGAAAACTAATTTTTTTATTACAACGATGAATACATAAGATGTAATCGCACAATTAATAAGAAATGAGTTCTTGGACGTGTTCATTTATTATACCGTGTAATTCGTAAATATAGCTATAGTGGGCATATACCATTTTTTATCATTTATGAGTAACCCTGTATAAACTACAATTCTTTAATTTGTACAATTTTTGCAAACCTGTATAATTTAGTGTGATGAGTCGTAGATTTGAATAATTTAATATAAAAATTCCAGGACGCATGGTTTATACAGGGTTATTTATTAATGGAAAAAATAATAGATGCCTACTTTAGCAATATTTACAACTCACACTGTTTAATGTATGAACACGTTCAAAAATTAGTTTCTTTAACATTATATTAACTGAGCAATTAGATCTTATGTATTCAACGTTATAATAAAAAATGAGTTTTCTAAAAAAATATGTTACATATATAAAACACATCTATTATGAGAGTAAAACACTTCTATTATGAAAAATCTGATATGATAAACGTGACAGTTTAACACTCTATATCTCGAAAACTAGTCATACAATTTTAATAATATTCTGCTCAGTAAAACACTGAACATTTGTTAACGTAAAAATGTAATAACATACAAAGTTGACGAAGAGAATTTAAAACTACGGGGTAGTATAAAAAAATATGTTTTTTCAAAATGTATAGTTTTTGCAATCAGTACAACATCCCGTTGAGTATAAAAGGACGGATAATATATTTGTTTAATTTCTTTATAAAATTGCAGCATGAATGGTTCGTACAGGGTCACTCATTAATAAGAATAAATAATATATGCCTTCTCTAGCTATATTTATGGCTCACACTGGATATTATATGAAGCACATCTAAGAAAATATTACTTTAACGAGATATTAATTGTGCAATAACTTCTTATGTTTTCAACGTTGTAATGACATAAAAGATTTTTTCCAAAAGAACATGTTACATATTTTTGAAATACCCTCTAATCCAGCAAAATTTATGACAATTGTTTTCTGAAATATTTATGTCCAATAATGTACTGCACTAACCGGAAATAAAACACATCTATCACGCAAAATCTGATATTAAAAATAAGGCATTTTCGATTTTTAACATCCTGTATCTCGAAAACTAGTCATAGAATCTGTTTGAGCCCTTAAACTCTTTGTGTCAGAACATCAACTTCTACAACATACCAAAATTTCAAACAATTTGACGGAAGTCGATCTTTCCATAAGAAAGGTGCCTGGTCCTTTGCAGAAATGTGCATCTTAAAATGTTAAGAATTTGGTAAATTTAGTTGCATTATTACGATTTAGGACGTATTTAAAGATTGTGTTTGTATACCTAATTGGTTTGCCTCACTAATTTACCGATAGCGTTATAAATTAGAACAACCGTAATTAGATTTAGACTTGGTTTACTTCCTGAAGGTGAGAACTGGGGTTGAGCATAAAGAATTTTTGACCTGGGTAGTTTTGGAGTTAAGGGAAAATGTCGATTTTTGCAGATGTTCTAATGTCTTTAAAATTGTGCAGTTTGAATCTATAAATATGTATTTTTTGGTTCATAACGAGCCCTTTCCTGTGAAATGATAAATGATTTTTTCCAACTTTCTAGTTTTCCCCCAAAATTAGCCTAAAACTTTGACTGAGAGATAACTGCGTAGGCTTAACAGTAGAGCCCCAACTCTTTGGGGATAAGATGAAGTTATTTTTATAATTATGGATAATTTTATATTTTGTTTCGTCCTTGATACTGTTAAAAAATTTCACATATTAAGAGTTATTCTAGGATAAAACCATTCTGTTTCCGGTGAAAATTGACAGATTTTGTTTAGGTTCTATATTTATTCAAATCTTTTGGCTCAGTAGTTTCAGAGGTAAGACGACAATGGTCGATTTAGTATATTTTAGATTGTATATTTTATAAAAATATGTATTTCTTTAGTTTTGTTAATTTACCCACTAAAATTAGTTTTTCTATAAACGTTGGTTCGATAATCGTTTCTTTCCAAAATCTTAGACTAAATAGCTCCGAAAATGAGGGGTGAATTGTCGAATTTTCGTATATTTTCCCTCCAAAATTTATCGTACCAAATTTCAACGTTTTCTATTCAGAAGAACAAATGTATTATGACAGACCATAAGAACCATTAAAAATACAGGCTATTTTGAGATTAACTACATTATTAATATATTAATAACAGTTGAACACTATTTGCAATGATGATAGGCTAATTTCTGACATATCTTGACGTTTAAATTTGTAAATAAATGCAGGTGATATTTTTACTTTGACGTTTACGACCGTAGGTTTTATTTTTACGATATTTATTTTTATCTATTTATATTTATTTCTTACCAGGAAATACATTTACAGTACAAAAATTACATGTAACGTTTCTAGAGAGGCAAACTTGTTACCTCGGCGTAGAACTGGTACTCTTCTTAATAGCTAACTTAAAACTAACCACAAAAAAAGAAAGATAGTAAAACATTATAACAGAGAAATAATTCTGCCCTTTCGTATTTAAGATATATTTTTAAAATTATTAAAATTGCACAACACATAGTTGCATTAATTATAAAATCTTATATTTAACTATGCTGAAAATACTATGTTTTACGATATTGAAAAATGAATCCACTTTATGTATTACAGTTTATAATTTTTTTTGCATTATAAAAAATTGTACGGAATCAAGTCGGAATCTATCTTTATAGAATACTATTTAAAATATTCAAATTAATTGAGCAAGTTTAGAGAAATCAGTGAAGATTCGGTGAACACTAGTCCCTTAATTGTTTTTTTTTTCGATTGTCTGGAAAACAATACATTCCACGTAATAGAAATTATACGGTATCTTTCTGTAATATCCCTAATTCAGTACAGTTTAAATCATCAAAATTGCTTTAAAAAACTGTGCCGAATGAATGCTTAAATTTAACTGATTTTAATATTTACATAGTATTCACGTTAAACAAACGTTTTTGAATCACCTCATTGCTGGTGTCAGTGTTCAAATCCAAAGTTAAATACAGATATTGTAAAAACACTTTATGTATTATTAATTGTAAAATTTTTGAAAGCAGACAGCGATACTTTTGATTTAATTTGTTTCTATTAAACACAATTTAAAATTGGTAGATATTTTTCAAAAAACCTTTTGTGATGAATTTATTCTAGATGGGCTTATGTTGTGAGGTGTTCTAGCCTTAGTATAAATTTTGATTTAAGATTATACAGAACTATTGATAAAAACCCTTCAAATATTTTTTGCTACATTTTTGAAAAATAATCATCACATAAGCTTAAAACATAATTGAAAATGTTTTGTGTATTTTGTTATGATTTTTCTATTTTCTAACATGAAAAATTTGTAAAGTTTTTTAGAAGCTTTTATTTAACTCTCTTCCTTTAGTATATCTAAACTAAAAATTTAATTTTATTAGTGCGTCTTTCCTGTTAAAAAATTTTGTATTTTTCATGTACTCGTTGGCATGGAATTGAGCGGAAAAATCTTATGCTGGCGTCTCACACGTCCTTACACGTCCGTCGTCCGCGAAGACGACCACCAACGTTGAAAATTATTAGGCTTCAATCTACCAGTGTAAAGAACAAATTTACGGGCATTTCAACATACAAATTTTAACGGTTGTTGGGTGTTATATCACTTAATAACCTCCAATAACTAAACTATTGGGTATGCTTTCTTTCTTTCGGTATTTTCAGATGTTTATTTTTATTGCACCATTAATCCTTTCGGGCTGGCAATCACTGAAATTTCCTACTAAAAAACAACACGAGACCATTGAGCCCTTGCATCGAGTCGCGCTTTTGAAGTTACCGACCTTTGGTGGATAGGACGGACGAATCGAAAAACACCTGAATGAATAATATTCCCCGTTTTCCAATTACGACGCACAGAGAGGCACGGTGCGTACCTTAGAACATAAAAAATTAAGGTGCCTGTACAGCAAAGCACACTGTGCTTGTGTAAATGGCGATAAATGGAACAAAATAGGGAAACAAAGCACATTTAAATAAACTACTGCGCTTTTAAATTATTTGCCGCTTCGTTATAAATAACTTTTTTTGCAAAATCACTGAAATAGACAATGTGGTGTTGTCACTTGACTGTATATCACCTCACTCTATGGTATGGTATGGCTATATATTAGTCTCTGACTTCTAGCACATCCGATACACACAAATTTTTCTTGTGCGTCTCTGTGCGCACACGGTGTCATGCTGGAGTACTAATGGAACAGTGAAGACTGGCGCACTGTGTCACACAGTGCGTCTGTGTGTGTAATTGGAAAGCAACCACCACAGATCATACAAAGCGAAGCCACCACGTGGCCACCACACAGTGTGCTATGCTGTGTAGGCACAGAGTACGCACTGTTCCTCTCTGTGCTTCGTAATTGGAAAACGGCCATTAATACCTAACGAATGTAAAAAAGGGTACTAACTGGTCGATAATATCTTTCGTCTTCGTAAACTGTTTCGGTAGTTGAAGGAATAGACGGACGTGTGAGACACCAGCATTACATATGTACATAAATCCGATGACAATGCAAATATATGTATTATAAGATTGTTCCTGATGAGAACATAAAACTAACTGACACTGTTGGGCAAATCGGAACCATTGACTAAATATATTACTCAATGGTAATTGGAATAAGAGTTCGTAAGATGTGTTTATTGTGAATTTCTGGTTGTTTTCTAAATGATAATTATTGTCGCATCTTTACTTTGCATTTGTGGATTTCTTTGAAATAAACACCTCACTATTAAAAAAGTCTGTCTAGATCAGACTCCAATTTCAATGGCAGTTATAAAAAAATATAAATTTCAATACAAAAACAACTAAGTATTACATAAAAATAATAAAGCTCCTTTCAAGTTCGAATTCGAAAATCAGAATTTTATGTGACTTTCCTAAGTGCGCCTTTGTTATAAAATTCGCCAAAAAATGCGTTCTGATGTTTCACAGATCCTGTTAAAGACATAATGTTTTGACATAAAATTTTAAATAATATATTCAACATATTTTTGTAAATAAAAAATTGTAGTTTTTGTTAAAATATCGGAAATACATTGAAAGACCAATTCGACCTTTTATGTTTATTTTGTAAACATGTTTGTTAAATGAAATGTTTTCTAGATATAGAACAAACTCTATAAATTTGTCTTATTTAGTGTAAAATTACATCAATTTTAAGACCCACATGAAAAATATAACTAATTTGAACACTCAATTTGTAGAACAACGAAAACTTATTGGAAACTTTAATCAATTTATTGTGATTGGTGCGTTCCCGCAATTTGTTTAGTGTATAGTTCAAATTTGATTGAATTACTTCATTGATTTTTAAACTTCTGCACCTTTTCCAAAACCTTCCGTCGTCCTAATGCTAATTTTAAGTGTTTTTTGCGTGTAAAATATAGACAGTATTCGAGATTCCTGTTTTGTATGCCGAACTATTCGGACGATTTTGATACAGTCGTAAGACGGCCGCTTTTTGTTGTTATTGTGTTACGATTCCGCAAGTTATTAGTTCCGGTCGTAACAACCGCTAAACCGCTTTCATTTTGTTGTTAAACCCGCAATTTTGTTTGCCCAATCAATGAACATTACGTCGCTATTTTTTGTGTAACGTGTTGTCAAGACTAAGCTCTAAAAACAGTTCCTGCCGCTGCGGGGCTAGCCTCTGAAGAAAGAAGAACCAAGATTCATTTACGCGACGGCACGTGTTTATTGATTGTTCCGCTAAAGGTCCTTCGTCAATTATATACTTGCATTGAACCAGCATTGAACTAAAACCGCAACATCTAATTCATAATTTTTTTTGGATATTATATGTAATGTGTCATCGAAGACATTCCAGTGATTTACTTATTTATGTTATGGTACAGTTAACAGACCTCACATTTTTTGTTATATGTATGAAAGTCTCTTTAGATGAATGTAAAGATGATGTTAGGCAAAAAACAATTTTTTTTATTATACATACATTTTCCAAATTAATGTTATCATAAAACATTTCTCCAACAAATTATCGCACCTCGCAAAAATTAGTCAGGATTTTTTAAAGTTTATTTTTGTCTAGGCCATATATCCGATTTCAATGATATATTGTTTGTAGGATTTACTGCTTCTTTAATTTCTACATTTTCACTTCTACAGGGCAATATTCATATCTATATCAGTACTGGAGAAACACAATTTTACAGCTTAACATGGTTTTGTTGATTTCATTTTACATTTGAAAAACAAAATTAAGTAGCATGCTATAGAAAACAAGACAAACGTATGGTAGTACTATTTAGAGATGAACTTATCAGCGATTTTTAGGTAACCGGTATACCGATGCCAGTGACTTGCAAGTAACCGTTTCTTCAAACAGTGACTTAGGTCGCTGTTTCAATGCCTGTTTTGGTGTGATGTTTTAAATTAATCAAAATCAAATAGTGTGAGGGTATGTCGTATAAGCGTTGCCGTTGAAGGATTTTTAATATCAGATTTTGATATTGAACCGTGGCTCATCTTGCACTCGTGCATTACTGCTGATAATTAATAATTATAGAAACGGTAGGATGATTAGTTGTCATGTGCTTCTTCATATTACAATTTTTTATTTTATAAGAAAAAAAATATTGCACTTGGTATAGTGATCAACTTCAGCCATAAAAAACTTCCAAATATCACTTTTGAACCGACTACCAACAACAACTAATAAAATTAAAAATAATAAATAGTGTTTGATATATCTAATTTGACTTAAAACAAAAACTCAAACCAATTAAAATACATATTTTATGCCAAACTAGACACACACCTCATACACCGACGACTGGCGAAAAAAATGATACGACTATACAAGGATTACGACTAATAGAAGGTAAAGTGGTCGTGCACGCTGTTACCTAATTCACTGCTGCGTAGAATTAGATTGCCGGCTGTGGTCACCGGCTGTGGTTGCCGGGTGTGGTCGCCCGTAGAACAATCACGATCCCAGGACGATACGAGGATTACGAGGTAGTCTGCGGCGTCCAGGCAGCGACTCAATTGACTGCTTTGCGGAGAATTAGGTCGCCGGTAATATTAGTGACCATCTCAATCCCCGGTCAAAGTCACCGGTAGAGAAACATCGCCCATATCTAGTACTATTGTAAAAGCTGTTGCACCTTTTGGTGTGTCTCAGATGTATAAACTCGAAAGTTTTCTACGTTAACACTAAAATTTTAATTTTGCTCTCAACGCTCTTTCAATAGCCAAACTGGCATCGTCGTAGAGTGAACCAAACTATGTAAATATCAGGCTTTGTGTTGTGTTTACTTATTGCGGTGATAGAAGGAATAGACAAACAACCCTACCTAATATTTTTAGAATTTCATTTCTAGATTCTTTGGGCAGAGTGATTTCCCGATGTGAAATTGTTTTCCGACTTGAGGTACTGTTACGTAATTTTTTTTTGTTTCGACGTATTTGCCTTGAGTCGTTCGTTACCACGCTGCTAAATGCGGATTTAATTAAGTTATTTTAATTAACCTTAGATTTTGCCATTTACCAGAGATGAACCGTACCTCCTAGACATGAATATAGGTGTCGTGAGTTGTCTGTTGTGACTTTCTAGAGTCGATTCTCGACATTTTTTTGGAGTTCGCTCTTCAATATTGAAGTTTATGGTTACTCCATATCTATTCAACAGGTAGCTATTCACTTTTCTTTTATAATTAGAGGAAAAATATTTTATTGTGTTGGTATTAATTAGATTAACGAGTCAAATGTTTACATTATTTCCAAATATTTTGCATAGTCAAATACGCAGGAAATGCAGAAAATGGAGTTTTTGACGGACTGGGGACAAGGCAAGCTTTCTTCGTACTAACGGTTATGTAGCTAAAGTGCAGAGATTGACAGATTGATGCATATTTGTCTTTTATTGATTACATCGAATGGCTTCAATCAGACTAGTATGACTAGAGTGTACAGAGACACACACACAGAAAAGACTCAGTCCTATGTTGTTAATGAATAACTTACGATATGAAGATGACCGTTATAATTGCTAATAATTCTGAGAGTCTTCATTATTTAATATATACAATATTAACGGTGAGCAATCAGATGGGCATACAAAGAAAGACACATAAAACGAAGACCATGGTGATAAGTAGACGGGCAAACCTGGCTTAGCCTTAAAATAATACATGACGCCTATCCCACGTGCCAAAAAAATTATATATTTGGGAATTTTGGAAATAGAGGGCTGCCTTTTATATTTCGAGATTGGACAACCCTAGTGTTGCAATCTGACAACTGACAGCTCTATCGCAAAGTTTGACATTTTTGAGGTTATACGTACTCAGAACGTTTTCAGATACGAGCGCTATGTGTTGTTTACAGTAACTTAAAGGATTCATCTCGGCCAAAAATATAGAATTAAATCGTGAACATTTTCGTGCGATTATTTTTCACAACTTTCGACGTGGATTAAGTCAGCAAGAGTGCATGGATGAACTTAATTTAATTTTTGGCGATGAAAATCCATCAAGTACCACTGTTTATCGATGGTACGGTGAATTCAATCGAGGTCGTAGTTCACTCCAAGATGAATTTCGTGAAGGTCGTCCAAAAACAGTTGTTGTTCCGAAAACCATTGATGCTGTGCGCGAACTGATATTGCAAGATCGTCATGTGACCTATCGTGAGATTGAGTCAACCTTACACATTAGTGGGACCAGCATACATTCAATATTGCATAAACATTTGAATGTCAAAAAAATTTGTTCGCGTTGGATCCCACACAATTTGCCAATCGTTCAAAAAAAGTCTCGTGTCGATTGGTCGAAAGAAAAGTTCAAAAAATGCGATCGCGGTGCTTCAAAACACGTTTATGACATAGTGACAGGTGATGAATCGTGGATTTGCGCGTATTAGCCTGAAAGTAAACAGCAGTCGACTGTATGGGTGTTTCAAGATGAGCTGAATCCAACAAAAATTGTTCGCGCACGAAGCACTTCCAAGCAAAAAAAAAACTGGACATGTCGCAACCGTTCCACTAGAATAACGCAGAACAGTCAATTCTGAGTGGTACACAACCATTTGTTTGCCAGTTGTCTTCCAATAAATAAGGAAAACAAACCGCCGAAAACGGATAACTCTTCAGCACGACAATGCCAGCTCTCACACATCGGCTCAAACAACTGCTTTTTTGACCACTCAAAACATCGATTTGATGAGTCATCCGCCATATAGTCCTGACTTGTCACCAAATGACTTCTTTTTATTCCCGTACGTAAAAAACAAACTGAGAGGTCAACGTTTTTCGACACCTGAAGAAGCTGCGTTTGGAGATACCTCAATCAGAGTGGAAAAAGTGCTTCGACAATTGCTTCAAACGCATGCAAAAGTGTATAGATCTTCATGGGGAATATTTTGAAAAACAATAAAGCGATTTTCGATGATTAATATTTGTTTTTGTTCTCTAATCCCGAAATACAAAAGGCAACCCTCGTAAGAGCTCAAATTGAAATGGCGACAGCATCTTTTTGACTTATAATAAGATAAAATACAATTTTATCAAACGTAAATGTATTCTCTGTGCTTTTGTATGCGGTGGAATCGTGGACACAATGTGTACCAACGAATGCTAAGTATACTCTAAGTATACATTTAAATTGATACATTTAAATGAATTACAACGAATGAACCTAGATCGGGACCCAGCAGCCCAGGAAACCTCGATTAAAGATAGAGATGCAATTGCCAAAATCGTTGCCGAGCATCACTGACTGAAGACTTTAAAAATACATATTGGCAAATTCGTATTAATTTTAATTTCGTTATTGCACCAAATGTCGCTTCTTTGTCTTCTGCTTGTGTTGACATGCTGGGATGAAGGAATTGATTTATTTGTTTTGCTGAACTTTTCATATCACCTGACTTGCTCTACCAACGGTGATTATTGGAAAATGTTTAGTGAGTCTTCTTTGTATCCTGTCTCACACATAATAAGTCAGAGATCAGTTAGGAAAACGGTGACCCAGAGATTCAAAATATTCCAATAAAACGAGGCTGACATGACCGTCATTATACTGGAGCTGATTGTGGATGAGCCTTACAGCTAAAGAATTTAAACAACCAGCACATTACTCTACTTATATAATTTATCTCGAAATCGGAATTAATAAAATGGTATGGTATGAGAATAATACAAGAGGAGAAATTGCACTTTTTTCAAATCAAGATGTTTACCATGCTGCTACATAATAAACACTTCTCAAAAACCAGGCACACTCGTCCTGGCATTTCTTTAAATATTTTTATTTGTTTAAAAATATGCAACTACCCTAACAAAATATATTTTTTTTCTGAACGCTAATTTAGGATTTTGCATATATTCTGCGTAGGCAATACATGCCCTCGTTTTAGTGTTACATTTCCGGAACTTTTAACAGTTATATAGAGCATATATGTCAATTTCATATTTGTTAAAATAAACTATGTTTTTTGGGCAATAGTAAAAATAAAAAATTAAAGTCTATTCTGACTTCGTTGTCAATATCAACATTGACAATATAGACTTTGAAAAAATAGTTTGGTGTTATTAATCAAGAATATTTAGAATAAAGTAGAAAAAATTAAAGTACCGAATATCAACAACAATATTTTTGAAATAGTTTGATGGTGTTTTATTACAATATTAAAAATAAGTTAAAGTAACAAATAATTTACAAGCTTTTATTTAGTTTAACATATTCAGGTGTTTTTATAAAATCAACAAGAAAAATTTTACACACTTGTCAATTGCATAAATATGTGAGATGACAATGCAATTATAGTCTCATTAGTCTGGCAACATATAACCATAGGAACTTAATTAATAATGCTCCCTCATAGAGTTGGGTCCCTTTTGCCAGAACATGGAAATGAAGCCAAAATATGACCACAGAAACTCTATAAAAGAATGTAAACTGAACTCAATTTATAAACTACTAGCGGACCGGACAGACGTTGTCCTGTCCCATGTAAACTTTTAAAAATTAGCTGTAACAATATAATCTGAACGCCATCTATCAGACGTAACTGAAACTAAAGCATTCTCTTGAATATTTGACACAGCGACTACAGCGCAGTCTGCTGGATCATATGTAAGTTGTGCTAACACCAACAGCAATTTTTAAATAAATAATTTAACTAAATAAACAATATTTAGTTGGCCGTATTGTGAATCTAAACCATCCTCAAACCCCCTGGAATACACACAAAAATTTCATCAAAATCGGTCCAGCTGTTTAGGAGGAGTTCAATGACTAACACACGTACAGAAGATTTATATATCTATATATAAATAGGCAAAGACAAAACGATTAGGTACCATTTTCTCCTCTGTCTCTTAACCGATTTTCTTCATTTTTGTTTTGTTTAGTAGCTACTGACGACCTTCAGTGCAGAATGCTAATATTAATTTATAATATTGGTTCATTGATTAAATAAAATATAATAAAAATTCATTATTTACGTCATAATGTCAACGCCAAACAACTGAATGTGCCGCCGCCGCCAGACTCAAAACATTGAGTAATTATACATAGGACTAATGCTGTTATATACTTAGAGAATGTACTACTGGAAGTGGCATGCAAGCGTTGTTATTGTTTAGTAGTCGTTGTATATTATAATTATACAGGGCGATTCCAGATATGTTCAAAATCAATTTTTTTGTGGGTGGCACATGAGCAGTTGCATATATAGAGTGTTTAAAATATAGAGTAGAGTGCAATTATAACTAATAAAATAATTATATGGGGAAGCCCATTAGCGGTTGAATTTACAGGGTTCTTGGAATTGAAAGTGCAGTAGAATTATATATATATATATATATATATATATATATATAATTATATAAATACAACATTTCGTAACTCATAAGCAGCAGTTGTATATATAGGGTGAGAGGAATTATAGATATACAGGATGATGATAAAAAATGTTAGAAAAGGAAATGATTTATAGAGTAGCCCACGAAGACTTCCATATATATGATGATTGAAATATTGGTCGGAGTAGAATTATAGTTGCAGAAGATAGGTAAAAATTTCATAAACAAAAAGAGTAAATACGGTGGCTCATAGGCAGTGGCATATACAGAATGGTTTACCGGGTGGTTCAAAAATGTTAAAAATATTATGCGTGATCCATGAGCAGTTGCATATACAGGGTGGTGGAAATATATAATGAGATGGAATTATTATAATGAGGATTTTAACAAATGTTAGAGAATTGAGAATTGAGTGCAATTATAGCTATACAGGGAGGTTAGACAAAATAAATATGTAGTGTAGCCGATTAGCGGTTGAATTGTAGAAGCGAAATGTAAGACCGACATCTAGGATTTTCGAGGAAGCTATCACACATAGGCTCAGAATCTGGATCCGTTCGGTGTAATTGCTGTTCTCCCTAAAGTTCTAGGATAGAATGTCACGATAAAATTTTCAGGTTACTTAACCTGCCAGAGATATTGACACAATTGGTCGAATTTCGATCACTGGGCGACAGCTAGTATATATAAAGATGTAAACTTTACACAATTATTGCTACTTAACTTGTTCATTGGCGCCCTCAAAACGAACTTTTCGAGAACAAATTAACATTTCTAAGTGCTATAGTGTCCGGGCTATTAAAGAGATATTTTCATTTGCAGATAACAAAATTTGAAATCTAAAATAAATTCAAAGCAGACATAACTATGAAGATTTTACATTCTTATAACTTAATCACGGGTCATAGTTTAGTTTTGACTATCTTTCAACGCAATGGTTTAATTAAAAGCTGATTAATAATTGGTGTTATTTAAAACTAATGAGTAATTCCTCAAAATGTACAAGTTGATAAGGGACATCTTATCAACAGTTTAATAATAAGTTTTTAAATAACTTGCCATATAATTTTGCCTCACATTATTGGAGTTTGAGACAAAAAAACGTGAAGGTACTTTACCGAAGTTTTATCAACCATGCAATTTATTACTAATTATCGTTTTAATAGCTCAACTGTTGGTTGATTAGACATTTCGGTAATTAACATTTCTATGAATGGATAAGTTTAACTAGTTCTATGTAGAGCCGGGCTAATTAAGAAATATGCAGGGCGTCCGTAAAGTAACACAATATATTCAGTATTAGCTTAATAAATGATCTTAAGGAACCTCCTCAGACAGGTTATTTTTGTTCATCCAAATAATATAATATATAATTGCAAAAATCCTTTTTCAATTTATAGGGACACTTTGTTGGGCTCATTCCAAAATTGCACGAAAAGATGTTTCAAGTTGGTACCAATACCCAAATTGTTCATGGAAATTTTATTGCAATTTACATATTTTTAGAAAATTGATACATGATAAGGTCAATTAAAAAATTAAATGTCATCACGTATTCATGCAACTACCTATAGAAAAAGAAAAACCCTCTATCTATATTAACACGTCATCACATACCGTAATACGTTATATTTTATTGTTCTGACTATAGTTATTGTCAGTATTTAGTGCCATTTGTTTATGCGTGACGTTAAAAACTCTCATAAACAGTTCAGTGCAATTCGGTATTTGAAATGCTTCACAGTCGGTACGTCTTCCTCAAAACTACTCTTACAGCTTTGGACCCACTGTTTAAACATGGTGGGAGCACCGTGAAAATTATATAGGGTGTGTCATGTGACAGTGGCCAACACCAATTCTCTTTTTTTTAATGCAAGCCCCTGTATATTATTTATTGTTTGGATTCTCCAGAAAATTCTAGACATAATTCATGTACCATGTCCTACACCTATCTTCAACTGTTTCGGAAATATTAAGTGTTTTCACATTTGTAGTAAGAGTGTTCTATAAGAGCTTCCGTTCTTCGGATACACGGAACCCTAAAAACGACCGGGGTTCGGGAATTTCCCTTAAAATTGTTTATTTAGCTAATAATAAATTTGGAAATAGTTTTTTCTTGGATCTCAAATGAGATCTCTTTAATGCTTTGTACACCCTATCTAATAATATTTTAATATATGTGTCCTACTGAGATCTACTACTGCTACAAATCACCAGCGCACACGGATATTATTATTTCGAACATTATTTTTATAATCAACTGTACTGGTAATACCAAAATCTATATTTTTATCTTATTTCGTTTACCTAACACCGATGTACAGGAATTAATCCTAATATTGTAGCACTCAAATCTCTTTTACGAAAATAATCGATATTAATATTCTTCAAGTAAAGATAAAAAAATTCAATCATTTTTAAATTGCAAATTGTGTTTAAATATTATCTAGAATTTGCCAAATAATTTAAAATGATTGATTAATGGTTGAGTTATGAGAAGTTATGACATCAGGTGATTTTATCTTTCTATGCATTTAAAAATAGATGTAATGGTATCTTCGAATTACCTAATCAATTGACAAGTTCTATAAATTTCGTTGTTTTTCATAACCTGAACACGAATTTACTTCCCATTTGTACATAAGAGAAATATGTAGAAATACAGTGTGGAACAGCTAAATGGAATAAATTCGATAACCAATAAAGGAGAGTGTGTTGGGAAAAAAGCTTGGACACGTCGACTTGTATCTTTAAATGTGTGAGGGGTTTAGTTTTGTATACAGTACTTTTGACATATGCCCACAAAAAGTAGTCCAATGGCGTCAAATCAGGAGATCGTGCTGGACATTCTATCGATCCGCGTCTCCCAATCGACCGAATTGGAAAACTTTGGTTCAGGTACTGCCGGACATTGATTTCGTAATGGGGCGGTGCTCCACCTTGCTGAAACCATATTGTAGTGGCAGGAACTTGTGTGTTTACTTGATCAGGATATGTTTGTCAAATTTGGCACGACATTATTTTGGAGCAGTTCTAAATATTTATCTCCATTCAAGTTGCCATCAATGAAAAAGGAACCTACGATATGATTTCCAACAATTCTTGCCAAACATTAACTTTGCGTATGTTTCTTTGTCATCCAGTAAGGATCCTCATTAGACCAATAGCGGCAATTTTGACGATTAACATGACCGTGAAGTGTAAATGTGCTCTCATCAAAACATCTTCTAATTGGATCACATTGTTATCTAACGTTACCAATATTTGTTCACAGACATACATTCTTCTATCGTAATCGTCTTCCTTGAGCTCCTGAGTCTGCATCATTTTATAGGAATGCATTTTACTTTCCTTTAATACTCAAAAAATGATGTGTGGCTAACGTTGAACAGTGGGGCTGCTTTTCGACCAGAATTATGTGGGTTTTCTTGAAACTCAAGCATAATGTCCAATTTCGTATTATCACTTAGAGTATTGACAGCTACTTTTTTTATGTGTCTTACATGACCAAGCTCGCGAAACTGCTTTTCTATTTTGCTAGTTGTTCCTTGGGATACAGGCGCCAAATTTGGAAAATTTTCGTGAAACAAGAGAGAAACTTCCATTTGTGGGTTATTTTGTGCATTTCTGTTAAATGAACCGTTTTTCTCATATGATTACGTACAGTTAACGAAATTCAAACGACAATAGCACTGACACTGATCACCACTGTCTTGCAGGCAGACAACAAGATGCCAAGGCTATGAGTTTTGACGAAAATAAACAAAACTGTTTTTTTTTAATCAGTAAAAAGTAACGCAGCAATGGTTTTTGCTTACTATCTCAATATAAAGAGCTAAATGGGAATTAAGTATTGAGTGTAAAGTAGCGAATTTGTGAAATAAAATAATTTTCTTTTTTGTTAATTTTTGTAATAAATCTGAAAACACTTAATATTTCCGAAAGAGTTGGAGATAGGTGTAGGACATTGTACATGAATTATTTCTAGAATTTAAAATAAGAAAGTTGGTATTGGCCACTGTCACAGCACACACCCTATATATATTTTTTTTGTTGAAAAAATGCACATTTAAAAATACAAATCGACGTTGCTGCTCCACTGTATAAAGAACTACAATAAGGTATTCAGTGCCATTAGAAGTATAACAACTTCTTGACCTCTTTTTTGGGAATAGAATTGACTATAGTTAAAGAAGCTATGATGCAAATGTCAGGGTTTTGTCTTTGATAGTTTTTTTGAAAAAACTATGTTTTTTTCTCTTAGTGATTTGTGAAGAAATCCAAAGGTTTTGTGGTGTAGGTCACACCCTGTCCTCATTGGCGGTAAAGACAATTTAAGAAGCTGTAGAATATATAAAAATTAAAATTAATTTTAATTGGCGAAACTTAGAGAAATTAATGCTGTTTGATATATACAGGGAAGCACAAGAAAATTATAAAGGTCATTTAAAAGTAATAAATATTTCAAATTGAAAGATTTTGAAATACCCATTTTAAAAATTCATTAATAACGGGTTAAAAAAAATTTGAATATAAAAGTCTATGCAAGAGTAACATGGACACACAAGATAATCACCTTACAACAACAACCGTACCATACATACATTCAAAGAAAAAAAATACAGTAAAATCAATTGCATCAAGAACAAAACAAAAAAAAACGCAATTTCTTGGGAATGGAACTTTATATTGTATAAACCACTTGGTTTCCAAATGTATGAATCAATGAGTACAAAAATTGTATATATAGTAACGAAAATTAGTGAATACACGGGATTTTTTCATAAACTACAATTACTTAAAGAAAAACACAACACAACATGAAAGCTGAAAGAGTTTCCTGTGTTTTTTTATTATTTTTTGGTGAAAGCGATTGTATCGCTAATACTTACTAATATTCGGAGGTTACTCATTGCCGATAATTACGTATGATATTGCTTCCGTTTGAATAATCCTATATCGGGATAGCGCATAAGGCTTTTCCTCAGTTTTCCCGAATGACTTATGTGATCAATGAAACATATAATGCTTTGGTCGCATTTTTGGCAAATCTTATAACAAGGTCGCATCTAGGAGTGATGTATGAAATTTTTAAGATAACTCTTTCAAATACTTCCTGTTTGAAATTTATTATTTCTAATGATCTTTATAATTATCTTGGCGGATCCAAAGTGGGGGCTAAGGGGCTCAAGCCCCCCAAAATCATTTGAGTTCTATGTTTTTTAGTGTTTATTGTGCTAAAAACCACACTCAATGGGATCAAGCCTCCCCCAAACGACAATCCTGGATCCGCCATTGTACTATTCTGTATATATCAATTAACAGTAAATTTTCTTAATTACGTCACAATATTGTTATTGTAATTTTCTAATGTTTTCTTATATTTTCGGTTTACCACTGAGAACGGGATTTGACCTACACACCTAAACATTTTAAATATACATTTCTATACATGTATTGTTTTATTGTCAAGGAACCCATAAACATCAACTACAGATGACAATTAGAAAACATTGCTGTATGAAGTAATACGCTGCTCCATTTTACTTCAATTACTCTAAATTAAGAACAAGGTGAGACAAATATTGAGGAACACATGGTCAGACATAATTCTACCTATATTCGGGTTGTCCAGCGGATTAATAACAAGGTGGATTCTCTTATAACGGACTGTTGTGCTGCAGAATCATTGAGTAAAGAGATATATTCAAAGAGAAGGAAATTAAATGCTGCCCTGATATAAAGAAAGAAACTGTATAGATCTTCAAGACTCGTACTTAGGTCTTTTTACTAATAGGTTTGTTCATAGTAGCCAGTTGCCAACGATTCCAACGGTTTGAGAAATTCTACGCCAATCAGCGAGCTCGGTATTAAACTCGGCGAACGCTCAATTGGAGTAGAATTTCTCAAACCGTTGGAATCGTTGGCAACTGGCTACTATGAACAAGCCTAATAATAAAAGTGACAAGGTAAAAATGGTATCACAAAGTTTTCAACCAATTGATTTAAATGGACCAAACAGCGCATTGGCCTGTCTGTGCAAAAGTGAGTGAAATATGTAAGAAAATGAAACGTGCATTTATGATTTCATTCAAATAACAACTGCTTTAAATATTTCCAGACTGTATTTTAATTAGGTTTATGTATCTATTCATATGCTAATATCACAAACAATACGTTGTATGCATAATTACTTCGATATGTATTGTCCTTATAACTTTTGTCAAATAAGTGGAAGTTGATTTCTAATAACCATATATTTTTTTATAGGGCGTAAGTGAGCTGTAATATATTTTTAGTAATTCTGAAATTTGGGAGAAATTCATTCATGATTACGTTTTATCTTTATTTCCGAAAAATCAAGGGTCATCAAATAGATTTAATAATTCGTTTTCTTAACACTAAGGGTTTATTAACATATTACGTGACTATTTGCGGCGCTTTGTACGTCATGTTTAAAGTTATAAATTGATGAAAAACTTATTGCTTTAATTTTACATTGATTTACATACATTACTACCTGGAGTTTGACATTGTTTATCCTCATGCTATATTTTGTGAATTCTAATGCAACTATTTTACCTCAGAAAATATATTTACACAACACAACTATTTACTCATATTTCTAGTAAAAGATATACTCTTCCCTACATTGAGTCATTGGAATATCAGTTGATTCACTATTCACTGAACTGCTGTTGTAAGTCGGTCTGTAAATATCTGTAGCATTCGCTCTCGAACGTTCTCGTAGTAGAAAGACAGAATCTTTCTAATGTATATCATTTCTTTTTTCGAAAAGGATTGGATTTTCCATACTTTTTTATGGTTCCATAAATTCAATATACGGAAACTCTTATCAAATCACTCCTGATCTGTCCGTCCGTCACATCACAGACAATTTTCTTCGAAACTACTGGACGGAAAAGCTTGGAATTTGATATTATTGTATAGTGACCCGATCAGGAGTGCATGTCGTAAATAAAAAATCCTGATTTTAAGGGTACATTCCTCCCACTTATCTATGAAATGGAGCCTAAAATTAAAAAAAGAGAATATAAGACGTTTTCCAGTTTACAGGAAAAATAAGGAGAAACCCGTAATATTAATTTTCGGGGGAAAATAATAGAATTGAATGAAAAATAAAAAGTTAAAATTTTTTCAAACGCATCATGCAATATGTCAAATGAAAGAGCTCATTATTACCAATACAGTATATTTACTTTTATGTTTTTTTGGGCAATAACACCACACTCGAAATAAAACGACGTATATTGAAGGAAAATCAAACGTTTCAAAGTTTATTCTGACTTCGTTGTCAATGGCTTTATATTTAATGATGTCAATTGCAAAATGACATTTGAAATTTGATATATGAGATTTAAATTGACATTAGAAAATGCCAATTTAAATGTCATAAATCAAATTTTCATTTTGCAATTCACATCAATAAATATAAAAGTCAGAATAGACTTTGAAACGTTTTGTTTTCCTTCAATATACGTCGTTTTATTTCGATTGTGGTGTTATTGCCCAAAAAACACAAAAGTAATCAAGAATATGCCACAAACAACGTTTAGAAGACAACAAGTATATTTTTTTCAAAAATTTAAAATAATTTGTTAAAAAGTTAAATCAAAAGTAAAAAAATAATTTTCTTCAAACCCATTATGTAATATATCAAATGAAAGGGCTTATTCTGAGCAACACAAACATATTTTTTTCATAGTTTACAAATAATTAGTTTAAAAGATGTTAACAAAAATATAAATATTTTTACCTATTCAAAAATATATACTGTTATAACGTTTAACTTTACGCTAATAAAAGGGAATCCTCAAAATTAATCATCTATAATCAATCTGTATCTCCGAATAAACAAATTGGTACCAAAAAGCATTTCCCCAGCATTGGGATTCTGAATCTCGATGTGGCCGAAACGGAACGTTGTCACAAAACTAAGCTTTTCAAATTTATAAAAAATATACACCCTTATTTCTCGCTCCTAGCTTGTTTATTTGCTATAACGGGTTGATAAGCAATAACTAAATTGAAAAAAAAACTGACTTTCTAAGTGACAAACAACAAAAACATAAACGTGACTTACTAAAAAGCAAAAAATAATATTTCTCTTGAACAATTAAGTAATTTTGGTCTGCGATAAGTGGGTTTATCCGAAAAAATTTAAAACTTACGAAATGAATACGATTTTAAAACAAATCAATTACTAAAGATTTGGAAAAGACAAGGTGCTCCAGAAATTGGAAAAGACAAAAGCCCTCCAGATTGTGCGAAACTTCGAGAAACCCGGACACCGGTACAACTTTTGTGCCTTTTTTGAATTTTGTTCTCTCTCTTTGAAAAATGACTTCTTGAATTACCAGAAATATCAAATTTATGAGAAAACCACTAGCTCTTAGGTTTTTTCGCCTAACTGATGAGACCCGTAAGGTCGAAAGCTTCCAACTTGGATTCGGGTTTCACCTAACCCCAACGACATCCTTACGGGTCTCATCAGTTAGGCGAAGAAGCCTAACAGCTAGTGGTTTTATCATATATATATAAAAAAAACAATTAAGATCTTTTCGCACCCGTATGGAACCATTCAAGGTAGTTCAAATTTCCAACAATTGCATGTACAGTATACGTTTTGTTTGTGGCCATACACACACGGGTAAGACTGCGACGTATACGTATGTTTGATTAATTAGGTATCGAAATGAGAAAACATTTCATGATACATTCTACATTCTCCCACAAAGCTTTACAGATAGTAGTGCTGGTTTTTCACTATTTAGTTGTTTACTTTTAGTTGTTGTTTTAGTAATAAGATCATAATTTTTCGTATACATTTTCTGGTAGACTTATTTTAACATATTCTTTTTTTTTCAGTAGCTGGTACGCAATACCAAAGGGTATCTTCAGGCTGTGTTTTATTCTATTAAATAACGTTTACTGTATTCCTACATATGTCATGTGGATGCTCCTTCTATTACCTTTGAAAAAAGTTAATCCAAAAATTTACTGGAGGATAGAAGGTCACATGTTCCACTGGTTATTGGCGATTGTCACTTCGTGGAGTTACAGTGCCGGATATGACAGTAGGTAGTCTTCTACTATTAACTTTTATTGAAGACAATGTACGATCGGTTTTAACTTTAAAGGAATTATTTTAGTTGTAGAAACTGGTGATGACATATCAAAATGTTTGGACGACAGAACGCTCATCATAGCCAATCACCAATCAACGGCCGATGTGCCTTTGTTATTTGCATGCTTTAACAACAAGAAACAAGTTTTGGACAATATTATGTGGATAATGGACAGTTTGTTCAAATATACGAATTTCGGCATTGTCAGTGTGATGCACAAGGATTTCTTCATTAAATCTGTAAGTTATAATATTTGAAGCAGTATGTTTGCCGGAGGGAGGTTCGTTTAATTTTAACCCAATATTTTTCTTTTTGTTGTAAACTAAAGTATACTGGAGAACAAAAATGCAACACATTGTTTTTGCATTAAGATTTTTTCTTTTTAGCAGTTGTTTACTATTAAAACCAACAAAAACTAAGTCTGGGGTTGTAAATTAGTTTTTGATTGTTTTGGCTTTCGATTTATTTGGAAATTTACGAATTTATTAATATCTCAAAATTAAAAAGACTTGAAACTTGGACGCATTATGGTCATGAAAGAGGCTGGTTTCAGTTTGCTGGAAACTGCAAGAAGTATTAATGCCAATCCATCAACGGTGTTTGGAGAAGGTGGCCCAATGGTGAGACTCATCGTCGTAGTGCAGAGTCCTAGACTATGGATAAGGCCGTGATTTGCGTCGTGTCAGACTTCTAGCTCTCAGAAATAAACGCTAAACAACGGATATTCTCTAGGATGGCAGCTTACCGATCTCTTTTGGTTCTGCATTGATACTACAACATAATACTCGTCGCTTGAATCTTGAAAAAACTGGAACGACCAATTAGCGTTTTATACTGCAGTGACAAATCCAGATTTTGTTTGGGCGCTATGATCAATTCATGAAGCTTAGACGATGATGAAACGAAATACATCTTTGGCTGTTAAAATGTCAGAGTACAAGATAGGAAAGTATCATGATATGGGGCGCTATATTTGACGGTTAGGTGGTATATCTTGAAGTGCATCCTTACCTACAAACTATACCAAATGTAATCTTTGAACAGCATAATACCAGACCTGGAATTTCCATCAAGATCACCAGATATGATTTAATTTAATTTATTTATTTACTGTTCAAACAGGTTTACACCCAACTACAGAACAGGAAAAAAAGCAACTTAAAACTTAAAAGTAACAATAAGTAAATTAACAATAACAGTTTTAACCTAAGTTTACAACAAATATCAACGATATTGAATCATTCAGAACATGTACACAAGCTAAAAGTAAAAATTGTATCTTAGAACTGATAAAACAGACAGTTCAGACACTTATATAATAAATAAGATGAATAGACTATTTCAGTCATCTAAAAAGCAGGTCTTTATAGCTGAAATAGTACAATTAAAGATGTCAAGCTGGTAATTCACCTCATCACACTTCGAACACATTTTATAAAGTGGAGAACGTTTTAGAATATTAGTACGGGAAGTGGGAAGGTAAAACGTGTGATTTGTCCTAGATATGATTCTAGGCACAACAATATTTAGTTTTTGCAGAAAAATTGAGTCGTTAAGTTTATTGTTGATGAGTTTAAACAGAAAAATTACTGAATGACTGTCTCTCCGGTGGCTCAGTCTATGTATTTTATGTTGGGTAAGAAGTTCAGTGTTTGTGATATCAATTCGCGGATAAGCATGATCTATTCTATATGACCGGAGTTTTAAAAACCGTCTTTGAATTAACTCTAATTTTTGTATGTGAATCATGTAAAATGGACTCCAAATTATATCAGCATACTCAATTTTAGACCTCACACAAGCAAAATATAACATTTTTTAATGTCTCTTGTTGCACCAAATCTCGGGAGTTACTGGCAACAAAGCCGTACATCTTGTTGGCAGCAGAGAAAACGGAATCGATATGAGCAACAAAGAAAAGCCTACAGTCAAATGGAACACCCAGGTCAGTAAAAGTGGGTGGTCGCTCAAAAATAGAATTATTAATTTTATATTGGAAGTCGATAGTATTTTTCTTTAATGTGTACGACATTACTTTACACTTACTTGTATTGAGAGATAAATTATTATTTTGGCACCAAATTTCAATCAGTTTCAGATTTTGAGAAAGTCTCTCGCAGTCGGAGATACTATTGATTTTACAGTAAATCTTCAAGTCATCAGCATATAATAAGCAATTTACGTCTAACTTATTAACGATATCATTAATGAAGATATTAAATAAAAGAGGCCCCAAGTTACTGCCCTGGGGGACACCTGAAGTGGCCAGGTATTCGACCGACTTAAACCCATTAAAGACTATCACTCAGATACGACGAAAAAAGTTTAATCAATTAATTTGATAGACCAAACTGAGCTACTTTAGACAATAGAATTCCATGATCGAGTCGGTCAAATGCCTTCGAAAAGTCCGTGTATACTAACATCACACTGTACCCGATCGTCTTTACATTCAGCCAAAAATTGAGTCATGTTGACAAGGTTTGTGATAGTTGAGCGTCCTTTCATAAATCCATGTTGATAACACGTAATAATATTGCTAAGTTGAGAGTACATTCTATTATAAAGTAATGGTTCAAACACTTTACTGAAGTTACACAATATTGAAATTGGACGAAAGTTGCATATGTCAAATTTGTTTTTAAAAACTGGAATAATTTTAGACGTTTTCCAAATAGCAGGTATAGTAGAATGTTTAAGGCAAATATTAAGTACGGTAGTTAATGGTGAGGCAAGAATTGTTGCACAATCTTTTAAAATAAAGGCTGGAATGAAATCAGGACCCATCGTCATTTTATTTTTAACCTGCTTGAGTACAGACAAGACCTCATCTTCCCGAAAACCTGATATGGTGAGGTGTTGTGCATTAGTAATGACGTGATCAAATATGACCATCTGCCAGCTAACGGAAAAAGATTGGGCAAAGAATTCGGCAAAACCGGTGAGTATATCAGAAGGATTAGGAAGCACTTGACCGTTATGAGACATTCGATTCGATATCGCAGTACAACCTTGTTTACTATTTATAAAAGCCCAGCATTTCTTAGATTTTATTATTGCTCTTGAGCGTTTAAATTTGTCACGAGCAGACGGGTCGTTATTTTGCTTAAATTGGAGATTAAACTTTGACTTTAGTCGCAGTTGTTCAATGATCCCGGGAGTAAACCAGGGTGGATATTTCCTTTTAACGATTTTGGTCTGCTTTGGAACACACCCATCAAATACAGAGTAGAGTTTACCGTAGAAATATGAACAAGCATCCTCAGGACGGTCAAATGCTTCAAGGAAAGTCCAATCAATATCAGTAAGACGTTGATACAGTAAAGGAAAGTTGGCCTTTCGAAAATTAAATTCGTTACATGAGGATGTGGGAAAATTTCTCTTTAAGTTGTGAATGAAGTTTAATTTACAAACAATATTTAATGCCGGATGATGTCTATCCTCAGTAACCAAAATTTCTAGAGACTTACCTACCTGGCAACTATTATTGTACAAAACTAAGTCAAGCATTTTACCAATATCGTTAAATATAGAGTTTTGTTGAGTAAGGTTAAAAATGGGAAGGAAATCATTCAATTGTAAGACCTGTATAATATCAGTATTATTTCTCAAAGAATCAGCGTAAGAAGAAATGTTAAAGTCACCTACAATGAGTAAGTTGTTGCCATGCAAAAATGCCAGATTCTTAAGTGACTCGAACAGACTATTATATAAGTCATTACTTAAGGAAGGCGGGACATATAAGTTAAGTAAAAATATAGAACTTACATCGGTAAAAATTTTTACCAACACCAGATCCACAGGCAGCAACGAAGGAGGAAAAAATTTTTTTATATCGACATTAGATGAAGCAAAGAGATTGTTTACTGCTGCAAGAACTCCTCCGCCTCTTAAGCAGTTGCACTCCTTCAGGCTCGAGGACACACACTTCATTGTTAGCCACTATTACAGCATTTTTCCAAACCCACTGCATTAAAACTTACTTAATCCTGTCAGGCGTCCGGTATAGCGCAACTCACGAGTAAAGCAGTTTTGTTTTGTCGCAGGCTTGGATGAAGGTACGATTTGTTTCAGATTCTAGACCGGTGTATCAAGCAGGAACGGAACCTCACATGGCGTCTTTCAACTTCTCACCCAATAGTGGCATGTATTCAACATTATAATTCCCTGTTCGATGCCACCGCCAGAATGAAGACGCACTGGTAGCACGCCCAGTAAGGCTTCTCTCTATTTCCTATTTTGGTATCTTACGAACACCCACGCTGAATCTACCTCCCTTATTTTTCTGAATGAGCTAACATTTCAACCAGATTTAAGTGGCTAAAGGCTCTCGGCTCGAATACTAGGTGGTGCCACGTACGGGCACGGGATGATACGACATCTTAAGCGACGGTCTCTGTTACCCGCAATGTCGTCTCAATCCCAAAGGAAAGAAAGTCCGACTGCTGCTTGTGTAAAGGCTCGGAAAGCCACAGTTTAACGGCCTTCTGGAGTGTTGATATGTTTTCAGCGAAGGCACAAATAATATCGTAATTGTTTTGTCTCTTGCTTTGACTCGATTCTTGGGTCCTCAGAATCCAGAACACTAACTTCACAGTGAAATTTATCGATCCTATCTGAACGAGTCACTAAGCAAGCAAGGTTTAGTAAAGTTGTAAAATTCAGTTATTTCGGACTTTTGATCTTAGGATTCAGCACAAATTCGTTATGCATTGTAGGGACAAGAGTATACTGATGCATTTCAACATTCAAGTTTTACTGGTTTAAGCCAAAGATTGTTGACAGGATAAGTCGACTTATACGACGGCATCCCTAATTTTTATGTATTGGGCCAACATGATTTAGTTATTTTTTCTTCCAAACATCCACAAACGCGGGGGGGGGGGAGACTGATTGTTGTCTGTAACGTTCTTGTTGGGTCCACATAAGGTCATTAGACAAAATCATGAGGATTGTATAATTAATGGATATAAACACACTATGTTCAACACTTATTTCCCTTATTCGGTCTATGCATTAGGATTTTCTCTTATATCTCTTTACCTGTAACAGATTAATATTTTAAATCTGTAATGAAGACAAAGTGTAGCAGTGCAATTTCGAAACATTGCTCATACCACTGGATGTCCATATATAAATAAGTGTTGTGATTGTGTACAGTCATCTGTTGTGGATCGCAGTGTGTTTTATTTTTTATTTTGTATTTTGATATTCGCAAGTTTTATAGTTAACTGTCCTTGAGATAGAGTGCGAAGAGTGGGAAGCCGTATTAATGGTAACTGTAGAATGCAAGACATAGTATTGTGTATAATGTTAATAAATATTTGTTAAAAATATGTAATGATCAAAAACATTTTTACTAATTAATGAATAACACAAGGGAACATTGATTCCGCGGCATGGTATTTCTTGGTCAATTCTGAGTATTTTTTGTCTACTGAATACGAAAATAATTACACATTTCTCGAAATAACTCTACCTTTTACGGTACAGGCAATATGAACTAGGATTATTTGTTGTATTTTTGGTCAGTACAGTCTCTTTGTAATTTCCAGCAGTGGTCTGGCATTAAATAAGGATTTTACCGACCTTGATATATATATTTTTCTCATGATGCTCCTTCTTTAGTAATCACCCATGTTATCAGGAAATTTATCTAAATGACTATGCAAATAATGTAATAACACTCATATTATGCCAGTTTTGGGAGTGGTTTTGAGATTTGAGATTCCCTAAAAATAAATAAATAATTAATTGACAAATATGTTCTTATTTAAATCTTTCACGAAATGTTTTAGAAGCCCAGGTATAATATGTAGTGACGAAAGAATCATTTATTTTCCACTGAATCATAAATATGTATACAAATATCGTAAAGAAAAACATCGATCTTTCGATGAATCGATGTATTAAAAATAAACATCGATGTCAACAACATCGGTCCTGAAAACATTAATGCATCGAAATATCAATGTTTTTATAATTACTGCTATAATGAGCTTATATACATGCAAAATCACAACTAGCGTGGAGGTATTTAGTACATAGTGCACATGCTGTACTTAAACAGGAAGAAGCTTGTCAAATTAATGAGAAAATTCGTGATACGTAATAAAAGAGTTATTTGGTTTTTTATTCAACATAGAATTGAGATACAAAAGCATGGAATACACCCTTATATATATTTTTGCTCTAGAGTATTCAAACAAATTTTTGTATGTGTCAGGACTATGTTTTCGAAATTTCAGTTACAGATTTCGGTCAAGATGATGGCTGCAATTAATTCTTATATAAAGAGTCTTCCATCAGGAGCAATCATTATTTTCATTGATAATATTTAATACAATTTTATTTACAAACAATGTATCATAATCAACTCTTAATGTGAGGAGGATATTTCCTGTTATTTTTTATTAATGGCGTGCATGCAATTTAATGTCCCTCTTGTTCTTCATCTTCTTCCTCTTTTATTCATTCAACTTGAAATTCCAATTATATTCTCTAAATTCTCAATGCATTCATGTACATGCTAACACTCACTTTCTTGATCAAGATAATTCCGTCTTCTTCTATATTTTTTAGGCAGTTCTGTCTGTTATTTTATTAGAATTTTTTTACATAATATTATCACTCCATCTTTTCCTTGCTGGTTATTTGTGTCTAGCAATTCTTACTACCTTATTGTTTCCCTTTATGCTTAGGTTATTGTTTCACTCTCTTTTGCTCTCTTACATCTATTCTGTTTTTTGCTAAGTTTGTTAAACTTGTGGTGGTCTTTGGTGAAACAGTAAATTCCAAATATTACTATTTTTTATACTTTAAATCAACGTCACAAATTGTAAAGTTATTTTCTTGAATTAGACTTATACAAAAGTGTTAGTATTTTTTATATTTTTCTAATTTCTCAGGGAAAGGAAAAACGCGATAAGTCTCTCCATGAACTGGTGCAACATTTGCTCGACAGCTACGTTCCTCTGCATAGGAAGTGGTTGGTGCTTTTCCCCGAAGGAGGATTTTTGAGAAAAAGAAAGGCGGTATCACAGAGGTATGCCGAAAAAATGAATCTACCCAAATTCGAATTCGTTTCTCTACCTAGAGTGGGAGCGATGCAAGTCATCATGGACATCTTGGGGAATAAAGTTGCTGTTAATAATAATTCGAATATTGTAAAAAGTAAGTAGTTGAGATTTAAACTCATTACAAAATAGGCTTAAATTTCCTTGGCTAACATCTATGCAAAAATTGATTATTTTTCATATTCGTTTGTTTTTTTTTTGGTGTTATTATGGATGAATGTTTTACCTAGAACTCTGTTTATCTCTTATAGGTATTTTGGAATGTTTTTGCATACACTCATTTCAGGTCTATTTGAGCATTTTTTAAAAGTATTTTCGATTATATAGGGTGTTACATATAATTAGGTTATTTTTTAAATGAAAACACCTCTATTTGAAGTCAAATTTCAATTGTGAAACTAGGATAAAGGTATGTAACTGGATTTCCAATAAATGCGATTTTTTGACATATCAAATGTTGAGTACAGTGAAGTGAAAAATAACTCAAATTAAAACATAATTTTTTCTTATTTCATTTGGAACACCCTGCATCTAACAGTACTACATTATAATTTTTTTACAATATCTTCAGTCTTTATGAAGTGTATCATATACTAGTTTCGTAGTTATTCACTTTTATTCTGATATCTCACCTACGGCCGAGTCATTTTTTACCGTTTTTTTACGAGGGCTGCAGTATTCATTATCCGAAAGATCAAATCTGCTTTTATTTTTAGTTTCTCTTCTGAAGACTTCGCCTTTAAACTATACCCACAGGAAAAATCCAAAGGGATAAGTGATATTGGTGGCCAAGAAACGACCATATCTACCGATCCATCGTAAATTTATATGATGCATCACCTGACGTCACTACTATAATATGCAGTAGCCCCGTCATGCTGGAAGAACATACACATTTTTGTAGCTAAAGCATCCTCTTTCAATAATGCTAGAAGCTCATTTTCGAGAATGTTTAAGACGAGTGGTAACACAACAGACCCAATCAACTGATTGTCTATCAAACTAACACATTTACAGTGAAGCCTTCATGAATATGTGTCTGCACAATGACGTGGGTTTTCGTCGGACCACTGATGTGAATTAGGAGTGCTATTAATGCTGTCAAGATTGAATCAGTGATGATTAAAAATGGAATTACTTTGCGATTTTCAAGTATCCAACAACAAAATTCCAATCGTCCATCTTCATCTCTTGCTTGAAGCTATTGAATGAGCTGTAAATGATACAGATGGAACCCATGCATTGTTAATGTCTTCCATCCAGGAAAACGTTTTACCGACCAAATAGTATCTTCAACTTAATCCTCATTCTGTTCATTTGCACTTTCAGATGATGTATGACTGTCGGGCACTGCATCAGTCTCACGCCGTAAATAAGGAAACACTTGAATCGGGTTGTATGCCGATTTTATGATTTTAAGAATTGCTTATACACTATGTTTCTCTTAGTAATAAAAAAATGCTACATGCATTATTTTCACAATTTTAATTGTAAGCCGAAATCAATTTTAATAATTGCAACTTTATTAAAACATATTAAATTGTCTGATACTGATAAATAGATTCGATAAAAAAAAGTTAAAAGTTTACATTGGCCCGATTTCTATGCACGCATGTGTATAATTTATATTTTAAAATTAATATAATTATATAGATATACATATTATTAAACCAACTCATAAACATTCATCATCGGTATGAAGTATATAAGTAATTACTGAGGACAATTAAACGAAATTAGTTATAAGTACTTACAAGTGAAGTCAATCTGTTTAATACACATATTTGTGGTGTAAAACTTGCAAAACCATGTTATTTCATTTTGTAGTTGAAATATTGTAGACGATGTTTTTAGTATATCCCTACACAGAAAAAAATCGATACATGTCAAATCAGGATACCTTAATGGCCAATTTAGGGTTTCCTCTTTCAATTCGCCTAGCGGGAAGTATTTGGTCCGGTGCCTACTCTAATGGAAATGAGTTGGCGCATTATCCAGTTACCCCATATTCGTAATATTATTCTCAATGGGCACATCTTGCAGAATATTTAATAGGTTAAAATTATGGTCCAAACGGGGCTAGGGTGTCCGATGTTTAACCATAACAAAATTGTGAGCCGATACCAGGATTTGACCATGAATAAGTGTATGAGACTGCAATAAGTAAGTTACAGAAGCACTAAAGTTTTAAAACGCAGTCATATGAAGTAGGCATTAAATTTCAAAACCTAATCATGTAATGCTTAGATTAATGAAACTGTTAACAAGAAACATACAATTAAAGTGTAGTTGTTTACATTTTGCAGTTCAAGTCTACTGAAAGAAATAATGCAACATTTATAGATGTTGAAAGGGAGATTCTTATTAATTGATCATTTATAAAGAGCTATTAGATCAAATTACAACCGAAGATAATCCACTGGGGAGACAATATGATTGTATAACATGGGAGAATCCGCAAAATAAAGGAAAAATAACTGCTCGGGTTATATTATGAATAAAGATAATAAGCAGGATGTTGACCAAGGTACTCCAGAGAAACTTGAATGAACTTGGAAAATACTGTAATCAAAAATCTGAGTTCTATCTATAAGATAAAAATCAAACAAGTCCTTTGATAAGAGTGTTCTAATCAAAGGCGGACCCGTATCATATGTGCCTGAGTATCTCTGTGGTCCTCTATGGTTCTAGATACATTATATTTCCGGTGCTATTACCTTAAAAATAATATTAATCTGATCATGTTCATACCCCAAATATTTACATCAACAGCGATGATTCATACGCGAACAGATGATCACCACAATTTTATCTACGGTCTTACATCTTCATACTTTTTGTCGTTGTTTCTTCGTTTGCTTCTGGTGTATAATTTTTCCGGAATATATTCTAAATTGTTTTTACAATCAATAAGTAGTTTCGGGAAATAATCTTTTTTGTCGGCATTGTTTGAATGGTTTATACAGTATATTTTTTATTGACGATAAATAATATGTAATTTCGAAAAGATTGTTGAGGAGGTCTTGAATTATTTTGTCTATTCATTGGGTTTTGTCTCCTCCGATTTTTTTCCTGTAACAGATAAGTATTTAAAAATTGTATATGTAGAACAAAGTGTAGTAAGGCAATTTCGTAAAATTGCCCGGATTACTGGCTGTCTGTACAGAGATTCTTCCTCACAGTTTTTCTGAGATAAAGAGATGTCTATAAAATGATCAACCAGTATTCCTGTATATAAGTAATGTATTGTATATTGTGTAATACTTATCTGTGTATGGAGACGTGTCAACGCCGAGTCTGGAGTCGTTGTCAATCGTTTAGTGTTGTTTTCGAGGTTTTTTTCTAAAAAAATTTCGCTTTGATTTGAATTTGATGTTTGTCAAAAAATTTGACACTGACAATTTGTCGTTTGGCGATCACTTGACTCTGAGGTTACCGTTTTTTGTTCTTTTAGCAGTAAATTCTAAATACTAATAGATATTTGAATTTTCACTCCAACCATCCTTTAAATGTAAAGAAAGGTGTTGTAAAGTGCTTATATGATAGAGCAAAAAACATATCTTCATCCACCCAAATCTTTAACAAAGAAGTCAATATTATCAAAGAACATCTACTTCAAAACGAATATCCCCAAGACTTTGTAAATAAAACTATAAATCAGTTAGAAAGAAAATCGCAACAACAAACCAGCACAAATAACCATCACACTAATATCAACCAAACACAAACAGACAACCAAATTATGAACATAATTCCATATATCCCAGGTGTATCGGAAAAAATTAAGCGGTTAGGAAATAAATACAGCGTTAAAACTGTTTTTAAAACAAATAATACCTTGCGCTCTATCCTCACACATACCAAACCGTTTAACGCAACCCAGATTTCTAAAAATTGTGTGTACAGTGTTTTGTGTGACTGTGGCCATTCTTATACCGGTGAAACTTCAAGACCTTTAGAAGTAAGGAAAAAAGAACATCAATATAACATTTCCAGAAGACATGTGGACAAATCAAATTTGGCCATTCATGTATTAACGAGCACCGGCAGCCATAGGATAGACTGGGATAAAACAAAGATTTTATTGAAAGAAGAAAATTTAAAAAAGAGAAAACTTAAAGAAGCCAGCTGTATGATGATAAACAACACTGAAATCGGAGCACCTTCAGCCGACCTTCATTTGGACTGGAAGAATTTACTGCTAACAGAACAAAAAACGGTAACCTCAGAGTCAAGAGATCGCCAAACGACAAATTGTCAGTGTCAAATTTTTTGACAAACAACAAATTCAAAATCAAAGCGAAATTTTTAAGAAAAAACCTCGAAAACAACACTAAACAATTGACAACGATTCCAGACTCGGAGTTGAAACGTCTCCATACACAGATAAGTATTACACAATATACAATACATTACTTATATACAGGAATACTGGTTGATCATTTTATAGACATCTCTTTCTCTCAGAAAAACTGTGAGGAAGAATCTCTGTACAGGCAGCCAGTAATCCGGGCAATTTTACGAAATTGCCTTACTACACTTTGTTCTACATATACAATTTTTAAATACTTATCTGTTACAGGAAAAAATTTTGAGGAGAGAAAACCCAATGAATAGACAAAATGATAAATAATATCTTGAGGCGTTCTATTTTGGCAGCGTGAAATAAAAGTAATAACCATATGTATTTCTGTCGCTGCGCAATCGAATTACTGAGTGGTTTAAAAAGATAATCTCCCACATTTTTTTACAATTTGTGTCGAAATGCATGATATAATTGGAAACTTAATCAAAAAATATTTGTTACAGGTGAGATCTCTAAGTTACCAAAGATCGATTGGGTTTTGGATATCACGATAGCCTACCCTAACGGTTGGCCCATCGACCTCAGCCACATAGTGTTCGGCAATCGGCCTCCTTGTCGAACCACCCTCTTCTATCGGCTCTACCCGATAAAAGAGGTGCCCCAAGATTCGGAATCCTTAAAGAATTGGCTCTTCGACCGATGGAGCGAAAAAGAAAGAATGCTGGAACACTTTTACAAGAACGGCGAGTATCCAGCCGATGTGTACCGGAGCGGTACGAAAAGTACACCGAAGCCCGTCGACCAAGACTATTTGAGTTTTCTCATACTGAACATGTTTTTCATTGCATCAACGTACATTCACTTGCAGATGTTGACGGTGGCGTACCAATATTGCAGCTGTTTGGTTTATTAGCGGTTCGTCGTTACATATCTGGTGTGTTTGGTTAGGTACTATTTGTGAGAGGATACTTTCACTTTTGATCGCGATCGTTCAGCCACGGGCGTCGGTATGACTATTCGTCAAATCGTGTAGTTCAGGGTTTGACTGTATAGAGAAAACATATGTAATGCCGGGAATTGAGGTACTGCTCATACAAAAATCTTATTTAGGGCACTGGAAACTATACAGGTTATGCTAATTTCATATTTAATTTTAGATGGAAATTTTTCTAAATTCTTATTCTAACTTTTGGG
The DNA here is from genome assembly GCA_034190945.1 of Octodonta nipae. Taxonomy (NCBI): domain Eukaryota; kingdom Metazoa; phylum Arthropoda; class Insecta; order Coleoptera; family Chrysomelidae; genus Octodonta; species Octodonta nipae. The sequence goes on along the minus strand of CM067218.1, from coordinate 16,353,751 downwards.
TTTATTATTCGGTTAAAGTTCAAAATAATTCTATTTTTAATATTTCCCAATCTAGGTAATTTTCATGATGTTAATTTATTACCAAATGCAGGCAGTTTTATGTTGGCACGCAAAGATAAATTATAGAGCCCCATGTTTTCATAAATTCATGTTAAAGAATGACAGTTTTTCAAAGTTGGCGAAAACGTTTATGTGATTATCTCAACTAAAATATAGTTTTTAGAAAAAAAAAAGTTGAAATACTGTTTGGAAGTATTAGCAAGACACAATTTGTGACATTTTTTTGTTTTTGCAAAAATGTTTAAAAAACGTTGATGATCACTTATTTTTGTAATATTAATAATTATTACACTATTACTTTGTTTTTATTATTATGGTTTTAAAAGGGAGCTGTTTAAATTTCCAATTGAATGAGCTTTCATAGTTTGGTATTAATAAATTTATTGCTGAAATATTGCAATATATTTGTACACAAACCTTAAATGTGGACTGCTCTAACTTTTTTGTTTACGACTATTTCAACTTCTATAAACACATTTTTGTCTTTATGTCTTATATAGTAATATTTATGTCTTATATAGTAATATTTAATTCAGTAAAGAAATACTTGTTTAACTCCTTATTTATGGCTTTAATAATAATAATGTAATTATTTTTTATTGAAAAATTGGAAGAAATACTTTTTCAGCATAAGGTTTCTCCATTCTAGTCAAGAATGGAGCACTTTTTTTATGCAAATTGGAGAAAAAAAATTCACTTCATAATAAAAATAGAACAATAAATTTTAATATTCTTATTGAGCGATAATACAATTTGATGCTGTCAGTTACATTACATGCTGATAGAAAACTAAAACCTAATGGAAAGCTGGAGTAGTATATATTTTTCAGACCAAACCGAGTAGGAAAATCTTTCCAAAATTGATGTCTCTCCATCATAACTCACAAACTCATTTTAAGCGTCCTACTCTACGAAATGTCCATTCTCTGAACAAACAAGTTTCTCTTTACCTTCATATTCGTGTAACAGCAATATATATCTAATTCAAAAACAATGTTATTTTATATACCTAGATTTTCATTATTTCTTCTGGTGTAAGCTAACAAGGAGTAAGCATATGATCCAATTTGAATATTTCTTTACATTTTTCAATTAATAACATTTTTCTGTAATTTAGTTAAACATATTTTTAATTAGGTTCAATTAAATTGTTAAAATATAAGTCGTAAAGAAAAGAATGAGCATTTATAGAAGTGGAAATGTTAAAACAAAAATGCAGTAAACAGTTAGCGTTCGGATAATAACAGTGCAGAATCTCAGTAACAAATTATTATTAAAGTAATAAAACGAATGTCAATATTGCAATAATTTTTGACGTTGCTAAAATAAGCGCTTTTTGACGTTTTTTGAATTTAAGCAAAAACAAAGAAAGCAAATTGTAGGTCTTTCTAATATCTTCCAAAATCTAGTTATACATTTTTGTCTAAAAACTATGTTAGCTTAGAAAGTAAAAAAAAGTCGTTTGAGAATGCCCACTTTTTTATCTTTATATACAATTCCTTTTCTACAACTAAAACCTAGTTCTATATCTATTTTAACAAATACTACATAAATAAGCCTTTTGTTTATTTGCAACCTGGACTCTATTGGATGTAAGATATGTTCCTTTTAACCAAGCATATGCTGTAGAATTCTGTGGAGTGGTTCATTCTAATATATCTTAAAAATCGCTTAAATTCAATACCTGTTGATAGAAAACTATCGATTCATTCAATAATTCTAAAATTTCTGTAAACTATTATACAGGGTGTTTTGTAAAAGGTTCGCCAAACTTGGAGGGCAGATAGGTTGGCTCATGTGCTATATAATGTAACCCATATAACATCTAGATATCTTACGGTTTTTTTTATTTAATTTTTTTCTTAATTCTCAGATTTTGACATTTGAACTGTTGCAACTTTTTTATTTTTCACTGCATCTTCACGAAATAAACTTAAATCTAATCTATGATGTTTGTTTGCTCATCTGCATTTCATATTTGACACAAATAATTGGTTGAAAAAATTATATGAGTCCACACATGGCCAGATTCCATAAAAAAGTGATTAAATTAAACATTTTATGACATTACAAAAAAATTAGAAGCAAATCGAGAACTTCGAATGCTTAAAAAACTTCTCTACTTCAACCCCTTTCCAACAGTATATCACACGTATTGGAAAGTAATCAGTATCATAATAAAATTTGAGATTTTAACTTACAAGGTTAGAACTAAAAAAAATAAAACTTACATCAAGTTAATAATTTGTTATAAATTTTGTTCAAATCGACTTCTACCGCTACAGATGCTATAACGACACCCTTCTTCTGACTTCTACAGTGGTAGTCTCTAGTCGCATCTCATCCCATATTATTTAAAAAGCAACATTTATTCTTTCTCTCAACTGCTCTTTGTTTTCTACTTCTCTTTCATAAACTAGTTGCTTGGCCCGTCGACATACAAAAAAATCAAAGGGAGTCAGGTCTGGCGACCCTGGAGGCCATAGTATAGGGTCAGTTCTATCAATTTACGCGTTTGGGAATGTAATCTCCAGGAGCTCTTTGACAGTTTGCCTTAATGTGCTGGACTGCCAACTTTTTTGAATATTATTGGTCTGTCTTCAAATGAGATTTCATCAAATAAGATCAATAAATCGTTCCTTAAAAATTCGTCATTTACGAGTTAGAAATAGACACCAAGGAGCGGCTAAGCGAAATAATCAATGTTGCGTTCCAAACAATGCGGGATAATCGATCTTATTAGATGAAATCCTATTGGAAAACAGAACAATAAAATTGGTGAAAAAATTCAAAAAAGATGGCTGTCCAGCACGTTATAGACGAACCGTTAGAGAGCTCCTGAACATTTCATTCCTAAACGCGTGGATTAAGAGAACTGGCCCTATACTATGGCCTCCAAGGTTGCCAGACCTGACTCCTTTTGATTTTTTTGTGTGGACGGGTCAAACAACTCGTTTATGAGAGAGAAATAGAAACCAAAGAGCAGTTAAGAGAAAGATTAAATGTTGCTTTTGAAATAACATGGGATGAGATGCGACTAGAGACTACCACTGTAGGAGTCAGAAAAAGGTGTTGCGATTGCATCCGTAGCGGTAGAAGCCGGTTTGAACAAAATTTATAACAAATTATTGCAACTTGATGTATGTTTTATTTTTTGTTGTTCTGACCTTGTAAGTTACAAACCATATCAATTATTTAGTGTTCAAGAGAATGTCTCTCAGTATGTTTTCTTTTCAAATTATGTATTAAATTTCCTATCTTTTCATTTCATATATTAGACAAATTTATCGTTTATTGACATTTCGGTTATTCCCACACATATTAACGGTCTATGTTGAAAGTTAATTATTATAGGTAGTGCCCATAAACTATAGATGTATTGCGAACACAATTTTAGCTTATGTGCATTGTCTGCTGCTACTGTGCCATTTGACCAAATATGGAGTGTTTGCTTCTCCAGAGCATTTGAAACTACATGCTATTTACTAACGCCTGCTTTAGGTCTATATAATTTCATCTTTCCAATATCATTGAAATGTAATTTTTTGTTTTTGACTCATTTGCGAATACAAAATCTGAACAATACTTAAGTTATTGATAGACTTTATCATCGTGAAATCAAAATTATCTTTTAATTGTTCTAATTTTTAATAACATGTTGAATTTGCAACATCTGTATAGTAAGTACCGTGACAGTTCTCAATTGTTTTATTTCGGGTTCTAGTAAGGTCGGACAAAATGGGAAATTTACTCGGGTCAGACTTACGGAGCATCGATGTGATATATGAGTGTCTTTTTTAGTGTTTTATGGATTGCACAGATCAAATTTTTAATAAGACTGTTCAGAACTCAGTGTATGAAATCAATACAGATTTATTATCACAATTTATTCGGAAATTTGATGGTATTTTGTAATATTTTTTTACTGTAAACAATCAGTTATATTATTGTATAACTTTGTATAAAATGAAAACTATGGTTGAAATTTGGTTATTGCTAATGGTGTATTTATTTCTGGAAAAAATAACTGTTTTATATTATATTATTGCAATTTAATTTTGTCTGGTTTTGATTAAATGTTAAGCCCGCTGTTATTTGCTATATTCAGTGTCTTGAACATTATTGTTAATAATGTAGTGGTCCTCTTTGTGAGTTACAGCCAGTCTTTAAGTCATCCTAATATCAGTTAAGGTGATTTTTTGTTTTTGGGACAGTTTGAAACAAAATTCAATTTCTTTTCTTGTTATCATATGCGTTTAGTAACTACAGATAGTGAGATAAATCTAAGGCATTCTGTATCAACCCGAGATTTGTTTACATTGTTGAACTAAGTAGATCCTCAAATATAACTAAGAAGCTGAACATTTTGTTATAGTGTTCAGTTATTATTATATTTACTTCAGTCAAGACGGTCCTGTGTATATTTTTCGTTTTTTCTTTCTGGACCTGTTGGTTTTTTGATGAGTTTAATTCACTCTTTTCTGATTAGGAGCAAAAATGTTCAGTTTGGTTTGTCGTATCATTTGTCAAGCCAGTTATTTCTTAATTCAGTCATTTTGGCGTTGAAAATGTATGTTTTGAATTCATGGATTATCTGTACTCAATTTCCTTTTATAAAAATAAATTATATTTACAATTACAAGTTATGATTTGTTGTATTAAATGTTATATATTTTTTATTGTATTTGGTTAAAGAGATTTTTATGACCATGGAAGAAAAAAATCTGTTAAATTTAAATTACGACTATATCTATGTACAACCTTTATTACAGCAGGTAGAATTGTAATTTTTTGGGAGCCTAATTTCTAAGCCCAAATTTATTTTCTTATGTCAAATATAACCTCAGAAATGATTGTTTAAATTTTACAAACAGGACCTTCAAAATGTTTAATCAAAACCAATTTGTCGCTACAATGCCTGTCCAAGTATTCACTCTAAAATTTTGATATATTTTTAATGATACATTTGATCTCACATATTTTACAACCCATTCTGCAAATATGAAGTTAAACTTTCTATAAATTGAACTGTTAGATGGCAAACATAAATCTAAATTTTCAGAACTAGACCATTCAACACATGATGATTGTTTTGAAGTCTGATTGTCAATAAGTCACCATCCTGAATAAGAGATAAAAACAAACAATTACAAATTTGACATAAACGAGTAATTAAAGAAAAAAACTAAATATTTTTCAGACACCTAATATTTCTAGTAAGTCCATGTATGTATAAACACATTAAACATATTTTAGGTCGGCGTGAATTGGACCAATACTCCTTTTTCACTACCATCCTTCGTAAAGAATCAGATATTTCCTAGTTTGTAGTCTATTTTTGTTTTCGGTTTTTTACTCTTGTTGTCATTTGTAAATTCTCTATTGGGGAAATCTCAGAATGTAATTCTGACAAAAGCAATAGTCAATAAATCAAAAATGTATCTTTATCCTGAAATGAAACCATATTGTATCACAAAACAACACTTACTGCCTATCAATTATCAAACCTGGATAAATATTTAAATGCGAAGTGAGTGGCGATATCTTGTTTTAAATACATTTTTTTAAACCACTTCATTATTCTAAAATTAGTAATTGATATGAAAAATAAGACTAACATACCTACCTAGGTAATTTTAAACTGCACTACAAAATTTAAAATATTTTGTGTATCCCTTAACATCTAATAGATAAAACTTGAGTTGAAGTTGATAACAAAGATGAAAGTGAACTGTAGTCACTACAGTAATTATACTCTCTGATTTTCCAGTCCTTGATATCCAACGTCATCTTACACCAGAAACTCGTTTCTTCACCGGTTTTCATGCTAAAGTTACTTATTTATTAATAACATTTTTTACCACCAACAGTCGGTGAAAATGCTCATATACAATGTGTAAATAGTTTGAGGTATTTTAGGTGGTAGTATACGCCATATCAAACAAAACACTCTTATACTACTGACCTTTTCATCAGAACTATTATTCCGTAAAATATTTGCACTTATACCGTTTACACCCTGTATACTTGGTGTACTCAAAATACATGAGATTTCAAGGATATCTCTCATTGAAAAATGACACTCAAAAGATGTTGGATTTTGCTAATATCCAATTGGTTCTTTCACATACTTTTGTTTTACCGATGCTGACAAAATATCACTTCATACGTTGTTTGGTGTAATTCTGAAAAAATCTATCTAAATTTGCTTTTGTGTTTTGTTATAGTTGAACCAACTGTCAGAATATATGTTATAACATGAAAATTCCTGCATATTCTTGATAAATTCATTTACGTTAGATGTCGTTAGATATCTAAATGTTTGATTCATGGATTTTTGTGTTGTCAGTTGTAGTATTAAATTTACTAATGCTGTCAAATCTGTCAATCAAATCTCAGAAAATACTATAACACAACCATATATTTAATACTAACATACTGCTATCATTCGTAAATGGAAGTGTCAGGAACAAAGAGAGATCGTAAACAGGCGCTTTTGTCTCAATCTGCATCAATCAATTGATGTCCGATTACATTTATTATCTTATGCGGTTGCTTTATTTTCAATTTTCATTATAATATACTCAGACGGTTATAAGAATAAACGAAATAAATCTAAAAAGATGAGTTCGCCTTCCTCTAGACTCTGCTAGCAGCATAGTAGTATTAAGTATATCAATAAAACAGCGTTTGTTTATTATTTGTGTCGCTACTAGTACTGTCACAGGTGTCATCTCTAGTCCTTATTAAGTCACCTGTACTCAAATGACCGATGGAATCAAATGGATCAAAATGAGATATATTAGAAGAAAAATTCATGTTGATTTTTCATCACATGTTATATTGTTAGGTATTCATAATGTTTCGGGTCTTTTTTGGATAGGGCTTGTACATATGTGAAAAATCACATTTAGCCAGTAAAATTAATGAATCTTAATATCAAACAGGCTGTTTTAATTTACAATTAAAATAAAATTATAAACGTAATCAGGTTTTTGTATATGTTTTGTTATTTAATATATAATGAATTTTTTAATAAGTATTTAAATTACATATGAGAACAGACTTCAATTTTAATATTATTAAATATTTGTTAACTTCGTTTTATTTATAGCATTATTAAAATAATCCACTTAATAAATTACTTAGTATTTACAAAACGAGAATTGTATTAAAAAGTTAAAATTCTCGGATGATAAAGTTAAAAAATCTTTTTCTCCTCTTTCATACTGTTTATATGGCTAATAATTTCTTTTCCAAGTTAGTTATCTTAAGTATCTTGGTGGAAAATAGAAATTTAAGTTTGTTGAAAAAACTTACAATTTGTGATCAAGACTGCATTTTTTTAAAAACCAAACAAATATCGAAACGTAGCTATTGAACTGCGGGTGCTATCAGGTGCAAAAAAGATTAGAGGAAATACTAACTTCAAATGAGTTAAGAAATGTGTAAATAATTACAATTAATGAAAAAATAAAAAATCTGGGATAATGGTTTAAAACAATCGACATGTTTTTTGCAAATTTGTAGATGACATGATTAGAAACCTTCAAAATTGTCGAGAGTACACTTTTGTTATCAGTGTAATTCATTTTTGCAAAGTTTAAGAATTGCTTTCCCCATTTCAAGTTAGAAGTATTTTTTTTCAAGAGATAACAATATTAACTTAACTTATTGTTGTTACCATTTGCGACTAGTAAATATCGAGAGTGTTCAGAAGAGTGAATTATGATAACAAATGTGGTATTAAAGTCCTCTTTTACAATTTTAGTAGTTATTTTGACTATTTTGTGCCACCACAGTCCTAGCTCTTTCTCAATCACAGTAGCATTCTTTCAAATATTAATGACATTTTCAAAATTGTCAACGTGTCTTTTAAACAGTTGCAAAATTCTTTTTGAGGAGGTGTGGAGTGGAGTACATTCACAAGTGTTATTTTTTCAGGTCACCCCATTTCATCCAACAAATAGCTGCCGTGTATTTTTATGCCATACTGACTGACTGAATTTTCTTATTTTCACTAACCAACATGTCATGAGTAGGGATGTTGCGATATCACTAAATTATTAATACCGATATCGCAAGGGGTACTAGATAAAATTATCGATACCGGTATCGGTAGTATAGTATCGAAACAAAAGATATCGATACCGGTATGAAAGTATCGATACCAATTTAGCCGGGGAGAACCAGTTTATTCAATGGGGAAAAACATAAAGCCCAGGAAAATATGAGTTTTGCTGGAGGATACGGGAAAATACGAAAATACTCATTTAGCGTGGGGTGAGGGATGAATGACATTAGAAGATCGAAATCACGAACAAGTATCGAAACAAAAATACCCATATCCAAATATTGCAAAAAAGTATCGATGCTAATAATACCCTATATCGAAAGCAGAGTATCGATATTGCGCTCATATCGGTAGTACCGCAACATGCCTAGTTATGAGACTCCAATCCAAATTTTAATATTTTGTTAGACAACTGCTAGATTGTTGCTGTTACTTATATATTCAAAAAAAGTAATACATCAATAAGTATTTCTGATGAGAAGTATGTGTCTACAAGAACAAGTATCAATTAGTTAGGATTTCATAAAATTGTCAGTATAATACCATCAGGTTCTCGTCACTAAATTTGCACGTTTTGAGATTTTGCATTGCGTAGACAAGCTTTCTAGATTGAACCCAACGTGTGACTCATTTATCAAAATCTGGGTTTAGCTTTCTTGGTAATAGAAACGTTGTCCATCAGTTTTAATATTCTCAGAGTAGAAAACAGGAATTTATTCAAGAAAATGTTTTGAAATATTCTCAAGCTAGATAGATTTTGCAACAGTAGTTTTGATCCATATCATTTTCTCCTAAAAATTCTAATTTGGAATGAAATGTATTTGCCAAGTCACCATCTGAAGTGCTTCTATTTTCACTTTTACCTAATAATCATCCCGGCCGTGTCGAATTCAATTGTCATTTTACCTTGATTGGCGCCCAAATCTCGGATTTGCTCTTAGTAGTCGTGATCAAGATATTTTTACAAAGAGTCATCATTTAGATCTGCAGTTTACAGGAATTTATAATTGTTATTCTACTATTTCTAATCGCTATGGGCTTGACTGTAGCACCCGAACATGTATGAACTAAAAGAGGCTCTTAGCAGTTATCAAATGATGAACTATAAAAGGTATTTATCTATTCGCTGGAAAATAGCCTTCTATAATGCCGAAAGTATCCACTGGGTATGCTGGTGTCGATTCGGTTCTGCCTACCATAGCTTCCTACGGAACGAATAGTAAGACACAAATCCGAACTTTAGTTAACTAATAATTAGACTATTTATTAACTTACGTTTATTTCCTTTAACGCTGTTTGACTATATGGTGACCCGAAACCTGAAAAGTTAGCATATGTGATGACAGCGCGTCTATTGTTCTTTTAGAATTATAGTATCATAAACGACCCCTTCTGAAACGCATTGAACCAAACTTTTTAGAATACCAAATTGTAATAATCATCGTATATATTTTCTGTACTTCAATAATTTCACTAAACAGTTGGCAATTTCGTAAAATGGTTGTTTAAAAAATATAAAATTGTCATCACATATCTAAATATAAATAGGCAAAGATAAAACGATTAGGTACCATTTTCTCCTCTGTCTCTCAACCAATTTGCTTTATTTTTGTTTTGTTTAGTAGCTACAGACGACCTTCAGTGTAGAATGCTAAAATTAATTTATAATGGTTCAATAATTAAATAATAAAATAATATAAAAAATCATTATTTACATGCATACTGTCAATGCCAAACAGTGCCGTCAGATTGCTTGGAGAGAAAATCATAAGATAGGTTGACTCCAATGTGAAAGACAAACTAAATTAAATGTAAAACTAAACGTTTTGGCCCTTCGCTAAAGTTAACCTACATAGTCATGCTATTTAAATAGAACAACCGAAAAATTATAATATGTAATCGCCTTTTATTGGGAGCTCGCAAGTTTGCAGTTTGCAACTTTCATTGTATTGTAAATATGGTTTGTCAACTAAAATCAGAATTATGTTGCACTTAATTACTTTATTTTTGATATCTTCTTTATTTTAATCATATACTTTTAATTTAGAGTCCGTTTATTTTTGTCGTATAACTTTCATATAAGTTTAACTGAGATAACAGAAAATTGTGAAATTATACACAAATTCACGATAAATGGGTAGATCTGTCAACACTGAATGCCTAGTAGTAGTTATTTCTCAACAAACTTTATACGAAATGTCTGCGAATATCCCCAATGCTTTTCCGAATCGGTCACTATTTCCAACAAAATGTATGTCTTCATTATTTTTCTCGATTGAGAAAGGAGCTAAACAATTTCTCCCTAGATATTTATTGAATGTGGCTGATCCAATTATAGCAGGTCCGTATCATATGAAACTAACGATGCATAAAAGGAGTGCTCAAAAAAGTGTTAGCTTGAAAATGCATTCTTAGCACAGGCTATTGTTTTTAACACTTTGTTTCAGTTGTATAAATTTTTATATCAACAAAGAAACGTAAAAAATTATCATGTCTCCATATTTCCAAGACAGGGTAAGAAAAAAAATGTTTCAATGAAAGATTTTTGAAATATTAAATCATGGTTGTGTGATTTTTTTGTGAGGTTATTTTAGATAATGGTAAAAAATGTAATATAACTAAAACATATCTTATGGGACTTTCATAATATGCCAATAATCAATAGAAGTCCACAAAAAATATCTGTGTTTATATAAATGATTTGACCTGAACTATATCTGAGTTTTGATCTCAAAAAATACCTGGTGTTTGTATGCTTCAATCTTTGAAGGAATTGCACATATGTCTTTTTTACAGATATTTTATCTTTACTACATTTTATCAAACATCTAGTAATTTATGTTTAAATGGAACTGGTTATACTGACTTTATTAACAGATTAGATTTTCAGCTTTTGCATAATTGTTATTTTTCTAAGATTATATAAATAATGGCTGTCTATACTATTAATCATTTTAAAATACTTTTGTATATTAAAATTTTCATTAATACAAGAATTATATGACTGACAGTGTGTTTTATTTTGTATTGTACATTTTTAACAGATCTTAAGAAATTTTCAGTTTCTCATTATTAAACACTCTGAGCTGGTGTTTTAAAGTACTCAATTAACAGCTTTTTGATCTCGCGAAGTGTCCTGTCAAAATTTAGCAAGGGTGTATTCTTTGTTAATGTATTTATTTTTTAGAAGATTAAAATAAAAATGTACTTGTGGAAAACAATCCATCTTAAATTCAAAGAAGGCAATATGTGGCAAAAGCGTGTGTTATGTGAGGACATACTTTAAAACTTATATTAGAAGTTTTTAAGTATAGTCCATTATAAGACTAGCAACCTGTTTCAAATTTCAATCTTTTTGTATCACGTGGAAAATTGTGATTGAGAGTATCGAACTGGTGATATATGAAATGGAAGTCAAACTGTTGAAATTTTATAGAGCGTCATCAGTTCTAGGTACTCAGACAAAATTCATAAAAAACAAAATTATTAGAAATGTATGATGTCTGGGGTGATAGATAAGTGGCAGAACTAACCAAAAACACTCCAATCTTCGCCCCATTTATGCATGGTGTTGAGGATTCATTAACATTTATTAGTAGAGTACCTGGGTGACCGAGCTTCACTCAAGGTTTTATCATAAACGTACATATATCCAAATAATCGGACATTTGCTATGTAAACTAAACATAATATTTTTTCTTACATTTCTTATTTACATGGTGTTCTATAATTCAACTCCCCTCCTATATTTCAACCTCCCTATATGTGCAACTTCTTATGAAAAACCCATCTTAATTTTTTTTTTTATTTTTTTAATCACGCTACAATCCACTCGATTCCATATTTCAACAATCCTGTATATGCAACCGCTTTTGGCCATTCTACAAATACTTTTGTTTCCAAATTCGTTCATTTATATTGTAACATTTTTGTAAACACTTTCTATAACTATAATTCCGCTCCACCCTATATATGCAACTTTTTACAGGCTACCTAATATAACATATTTTAAAACACACTATATAACTATAATTTCACACCGCCATATGTTTTAACTACCCTGTATATGCATTTGTTTATGGCCACCTATTGTAATTTTTTTGAACCACCATGTATAATTATAATCAAGTACATCCTATATTGCAACCACCCTGTAAATGCAAATGCTAATAAGCTACCCGATAAGTATAACATTCTATTAATATTTTCTTAGCGACCTGCATAACAATACTTTTACTCCACCTTGTATGTCAGCTATCATTAATTTCCAACTGCTTATGGGGTACCCTACACAATTATTTTTTCTCGCTTTTTTGTAGCCATATTATAATTCCATTTGACGCTATATTTTGACCATCCTGCATAGCAACTCTTATGTACTATCTAACATATTTTGTTAGACCCTGTATAATTATAATTTTACACCACCAGTTCATATTATATGCATCAAATTAACATGCGAAATCATGAGATCTTATTCATCCAAAAATTGCCTACCATGCCAATTTTTTCACCTTGAAAACTTGAAATGTCTAGCTATAAAAATGTAATGCTAGGAAAATATGTTCGAAACATACAAATACAATATTATAATTCCTGTACATTCTATATTGCAACCACCCTGTAATTGCAAATGCTAATAAGCTACCCTATAAGTATAACATTCTATTAACATTTTTTAGCGACCCTGCATAACAATACTTTTACTCCGCCCTGTAAGTCAGCTATCATTAATTTCCAATTGCTTATGGGGTACCCTATAAAATTATTTTTTCTGGCTTTTTTTCTAACTATACTATAATTCCATTTGACGCTATAATTTAACCATATCCTGCATAGCAACTCTTATGGACCATCTAACATATTTTGAAAGACAGTGTATAATTATAATTTTACACCACCAATTCATATTATATGTGAAATCATGAGATCTTACTCATCGAAAAATTGCCTACCGTGCTATTTTTTCACATTGAAAACTTGAAATGTCTAGGTATAAAAATATAATGCTAGGAAAATATGACAGAGGCATAAAATAGTTACATGTTCGGAACATACAAACACAATTTTTATTGAAAGAATGTTTAAAAAAAGTTTCACTCTCAAATAGGTCACCAAATCACTCTGTATTAAAAGAAATTTTATAACAGGAGTTACTCTTACGTAGGTTACCAAATTACCCTGTATTGAACGCCTTGAAATTACAAAGCAGCCGCTTTGATTGTCAAACTGTCAATAAATTTTTTAATAATTTAATTTTTATGTAAACCGATTTTTCCCAAAGATGAGACCCTCGCCAATCGATTTCTATCCATCGAAACTTCCAAATAGGAAAGTTTCATCGAAATCGTTAGAGCCGTTTTCCAGAACTCAATTGCATATACAGGGTGTAAACGGTTTGAGTGCAAAGATTTTGAAGAACCATACTTCAGGCAAAAACAAATCAAAAAGCTTTATAACATTTTCTAAAATAAACTATAGTTTTGCCAAAAAAAAACACATAAAGTTAGATTTTATGTAGCCTTGCTACAGTGAATAATACAATAATTTCGATTTCAAAATGTCGGTAAATCTAAATATGTAAATACTCAATAGCTTATACATCTTTAATAGCCACATTAAAAATGAAAATTGATTATTTAAACTCGAAATATGCTTTTATAATTTAGTGTAAGTTTCTCCGAATAGATATGGCAACGTGGCATACAGACCAATTTATTTACTACATTTTTTACTGTAACGACGACTGAGAGTTACGATTGTTTTTTGCGATTTCGATTCTTGTAAACAAGAATAGATAAACTGTAAAGTGATTTGAATGATATCTATTTGATGGAGACTTCATGGTTTGCTTTCCATTTAATATACTTTTTAAATAAATAAAATCGGTTGTGATTAGTGTGTAAGTTCGAAAATTAAGAATAGTGCGACAATATTTATTTGTGATACATAATGGCCGATTATACAATTAGGGAAAGACATGACATGCTCTTAATTTCTCGCATACGTGAAAATTGGATTAAACGGTGTCGTGCTTGTGTCGATAGTAATGGTGGGCATTTTGAACATTTGCTGTGAATAATCCGTTGTTTCAACTCAGTTCTATCATTATAATAAATTCGGTAAGTAGGATTACATATTTACTTGTCTAATATAAATAATATTAATTAAATCAGTATTAATGACTCTTCGAATAATTTAACTGGTAAAAAACTACATATACAGATCTCTTGAGTTGAATATCATATGTATTTACCCAACTTTGTATAATTGCATAAAAGAAACCGCCAAATACAAATTCTAATTGCAATACCTTGTATTAAAAACGTAAATATTTCCAACAAAATATCTCATACATTTTTATTTAATTCTAAGGTCAATATCATCAGTCAATACAAAAACACAGGTGTTTATATTTTTTGTAGGCGTAGTCATTCCTTTATTATTCGCGCTAAGAGTGAATCTGCTTCGAACGCGAGCGACGTTGCCGGATTGACAATAATTTACTTAATATGTTTTAGGGATTTTCTTGGTTATTAAGGCCTACTGACCATAGTGGTATAAGAGTTTTTTGTTTAATTTGGTGTATACTACCTCCACCTAAAATATATGCACTCAAACTATTTACACCCTGTATATATATATATATATATATATATATATATATATATATAACATTGCTCGTATTATAGTATTTATAGTATTAGATTAGTGTATTTATTTTGGGACAAGAATTTTAGGTTAGCAGTGTAATTCCGACACATTTTTTTTATTTTTTTTTTGTTTTTGTTGGTGATTTTAGGCGCACACTCATTGTCAGAGATGTTTAAGCCACCGTACTTGACGGTTGAACAATATCTTCGCTCGCTCGTGGAAGGATTAATACCCCTCCATTGTTCTTCATTGTTGTCGTTTTTAGTAAAATCCGACCGGTCGTGGAAAAGACACAGTAAAATCACTAAAGGGCAGTGCGGGTCAAACTCTCAGGATACAGTCCACTTCGCCTATATAGCGGGTATCAAAGCAGGCAACGACGCACCTAAGTACTCTGGCATGATCGTTCCTTTTCTATTGTTATCAACTTATCAAAGTTAACCCCTTGTTTCATTCACATGGAAACGGGCAAAATTATTGTGCCATTATACTGCATTGATTGTTCTGTGTTAGCAGAAATCAACGGAAAAATGCCACAGAAAACAGCGTACAAAATTTACGTAACTATGGGGAGGCTTCTCTAGGATTTCGATTACATTGTATTTTTGAGGCTATACTGTATTAAAAATTGTCGATTTGTTCGTTTAGTGTTTATATGTGAATTCCGCTGGAAAATTCAATATGGAATTAGGTGGATAAATAGAAGACAAATCCAAAGGGCAAATTGGTCGTTAGTGATTATTAACTGGGAAGGAATATGAAAACACAAGACGGAATCATTGAACCTTTCGTACATAATCTGTAAAAAATAATCTAATTTTAAGAAATGAAGTGTCAAAAGATTAGCAAAAAAGAGACTTTAAAAAGAGGTGTCATATAATACCCCTTTGTATTTAAACTTGTAGAAGCGATATTACCTCCGCTTAGGGGTTGAAACTGCAGGGTGACCGATACGTGTAAAATGTGTCCCCCCGTAAATATAATTCTTTTTTTTTCTTTTTCTTTTAAAGATATTTTAAAAGTTATTTTGGGTGCGCTAGTGTTGAAATGAAAACACTGTATAATGTTAAGTCACATAATCTTCATATTTTTATAAAGCTATTGACTGGGACATTTCAAACAGAGAAACACTTCTTTTTAAAAAACAATTTCTTTATTTCAAAAAACATTTATAATACTTATAAATACTTCAATAATAAAATAATATAAATTTCATTCAGCAGTAAAACTAATAAACAAAAATACTGTACAAATAAATAAATTCATTTGGATTATTATCAATAGAATGAACAGCATATCGTCGTTTAGTTTTTTTTAAACAACTACCAGCAAATTGTTTATTTTTATACGGATTCATAGACAACATATAACATTCAAATTAGTTTGTAATATATTTGGGCGAGGGGGCAATGGGGAAAGACTAGACAATTGGAATTTCGATTTCTGTCAGTCCACATATGTAGTAAAATATGGATGACTGTTCAAGTTATAAAATAATAGATCCGTTCGTTATATGATCGAAAGTATGGCAAAAGGATTTTGTAAAAGGCTTCATAGTGTTTGTTCTTTGCTAGAAATGAACTGTTTGTCAGTCTTAATCTGTGAGATCTGCTTCAATGGCACAAAGAAAAACCGAAATTCCTATTCTTGTCTAAAATACCATATTTTAAATATATCAACAATTAAGGAGCACACAGAATTGGTTAACTATGTGGCAGGCAGATTAAAGTGAAAATATATATTATTTTTTCGTATATATCATATATAGGTAACAAAATAAGAATTATTTGACGTGATGTGATAAAAACCGCAAGGTACATAGCAGGATAAAGATATTTCTATTTTATAATATAAACCAAGGTGAATTTACAGTCAGAATTATCAACAAAATATATCACAAAATTAATAAATTAATCGTTTCAAGTTTATTTTGTCCTTCATTTTGATACTAAATCAAATTTGCCTTAAGAAAATATTATAGACAAAGTCAGAGACCCAATGGACTATTGTCATCTTATAAAAGTTGTTTATTTATGTCACATGGTTTAATTGTGGTAGTGGCTTTGGCGCCCATAAAAATTTCAAAAATTATCATGTCACTTATATTATTTTGTTTATTAATAAAACGGCACATTTACAACAACATTCTGAATAAAACAAAAAATTAGGATGACTAATAATTATGAAATGGATAATAGCAGATTCAAAAGCGCTGTTACTTAATTTTACGTGACCGACTAACTTACGGTATTTGTCACTTTCAATTTTATTGTACAAATTAAAAAATTTTGCAAAATCAAATAATAGTAGTACACATAAAGTGGATCTGTCGAAATATATCCATGTTTGATGAGTAACAATAATACATTTTTTTACACAGGATCATATTTTAGATGATTCTTCATCTAAGAATATATGTGACAAGGAACCTTCTGTAAGGAAATACTTCGTAATTTTGAAAAGAAAAATAAAATCGTCCTGCTATAAAATAATTCTGTCACTTTAAATAGAGAGAATCTAATAGATACACGGATTCATAATAACGAGCTACTCAACAATTGTTTCGAAATATGTCTGTGCCACAATGGCAACTGGATAATATTTTTTAAATATATTACACACAATGTTTTAGGCAGGGCTAATCTCAAGACATCTCTTTGGTCCTCGCTTCACATTCCTACAAAACGACCTAATGTGTTTGCTAGATGATGTCCCCACAAATCATTTGCCAAAATGAGACACTTTTTGGTGGGTCGGTCATAATGGTCCAATATTGTGGCCTGCCGGGTCTACAGATTTAACCCCACCTTTATGCGACTTGAATCAAAGATCTAGTTTGAAACGAAAAATTCTAAATCGATATAGTAAAAAAATTGATGCAGGCTGATGAATACTGAAAAGTTAGAACCGTGGAGAGTTTAAGAAATTTACTTAATTGTTGAATAACAAGAATTTACCAATTTTTTTGGAGATAAATCTGAATAATATTAATTTAATTCTAATATTTTCCTCTGTAAAAGACACTAATAGATGAGTGTACACTCTATGACTTCATTTGGTGATTGTGAATTGAATCATAGTGTACTAAGTAAAAAAATTCAACTTATCCAATTTAGCCATCTATAATTTATCTACAACCCTACTCATAACACCATGGTATAATTAAATAAAGTTATTTTGACACAAAATCATGTTTGAACTAAATAGTAAGCACATTTTGTCTAAAAAGTGAAACTTATTTTAATGTTTTTTATTTCTTGATCTTGGTTATGCAACCATATAGACCAAAGACTGCATTGCAATATTGGTTGCGTAACTAACTATTTGCTTAATTTATAATTGCAAATTTATTAACATTATTAAAATAAATAAATGATTCATAAAAATGCATCTTGTTATTATAACAAAAGGTTATTGCGTAAGTAATTTCTATATAGGCTGATATGTAGAATGAATTACAAACAATGTTTGTAGTTCATTTTTTTCATATCTTGTCTCCTTTCATACCTTATGCCAGCCATAAACACTACTTACAGATTGAGAGTCTCAAACCCTTACCACCAACTAAAATACATCACAAAAAAAACAACCTTTACGACATGACAGTCCTCTTGGGACTTACTGTAACATTCACCCACCAAAAAGGCCAAACAGAGATTCTTAAATCTCCATTTCCATGTATTTACATTAAAAGTTGTCTTTGAAGAACCTTTTTCTCACTCTTACCAAAATTATGTGTCTTATCCCAACATTGTCTCTTTTCGAAGTACCTATATTAACTTTAAATAACATTGGTAGCACTAACATTATGTCAACATAATGTAAAAAAAACAACTGAAGCAAATTGTTTAAAAAAAAATAGCTAATGTTTTTCACATTATTCTTAATCTGCAAATTCACCTTTAATACTTTTTTGTATGATAACATTGATCAGTCACAATGATATTATCTGTAATCAAGTAAAGCAATACAACATATACATCATCAGTTAATCTTTTTTAATATTCTCCCTATCTAAGATAAATTCGTTCTTTCATCTTTTTAAATTATTAAAAAGTTATAATAACTGGACTATATTTACAATTTTCTTTTTTATGTATCTAAAAAGACAGTTGCCGATCGAATTTTCTTCACTTTTTTGTTTTTGGCTAAACGCTGGTCTAAGGGTTCTTCTCTTTTACTGTTTTTTTAAGAAACATCTTTAGACGAAAAATTACAATGGTTTGGGAAACAAATATTTTGAATGCAATTTGAAAAAGATATAAACATTATTCATGTTCATTTTAGTTTATATCATTATCAAAGAAATGCGTTCAAAATATAAATGACCCACTTTGATTGGTGCACACTACAGAAGATGTCTCTTAAAAAATATGAACCGTGGCTTGCTACACTGTTCTTCTTTATCGACCTCCCCTTTCTCTAATATTCAGCAAATATGTACAAAAATGAATGAGACGAGAACTCGCCCAGCGCCCGCTTGTCAGTCATATAGTGAAAATCAATGTTACAAAATCAGGTCGGTCGGGTGGCGTGTTCTCGCTTCTTTCCCAATCACATACATATAGGTAACATATCGTAAATAAATATTATACATTTTTGGCATCTTAGGAAATTCTTACACAAATAGAATTTTTGGTATAAAAACTTACTTTGTAAGCTTTTTCTGTTTTTTTTTATGTTTTTTGATACATCACACTTATTTAATTGAATTGTTTTCACTGTTGTGTCAAGTCGAAAAAAAGAGTCTTTTTTGGTTTGTTTTTGTTCAGACTCATCAAGGGTGAAAGGAAACTACTACAAAAATGAGGAACTTGTTAATAATATTAATATCTATTAATATCTCTAACAGAAACATTTCAGTATGGAATGACAATTTAGAATAAGTTTTAAAATCGCACATTTTAAATTCCTCATTTTGTGTATAGCTAAACACAACAAACCAAAACTGATCATCAGATTAAGTCCTCCTTTGGTTTATATGTTTTTTTTTGCCGACTAAAATTATCCAATTCACTAGCACTTGTCAGTAAATGCCAGCCACCAAATATCGCGGCATGATGATTTACTTTCTCGTTTCCTTCTACGTTTTTTAGTGGACTCGACTTGTTTTTTGACGAACTTAATGTTATACGGATCTTCAGCTAGCTCGGGATATAGTTGAACGTCGTGAATGTATTCTCCTTCGTAGTTGCTGACATAACCTAGCTTTGAAAGTTCTTCTAGTTCATTGGTGCTCCACTCGACAGTGCCAGCGAATCCTGTGAAAACAGAAAAATATAAGTATGATTATCGGTGTGAGTCGGAGTTAAGTATATTTAAGTATAAGTATATTTCATTTCTACAATCTCTGGATTATATAAATGCGGAGGATCACATGAATCCGGGGAATGCAGAAGACCGATAGAACAGTCACCAAATTGCGCCAATTGCGGAGGACCACACCAGGTAGCTATAGGGAATGCGAAGAGTTCCTGAAGAAGACAGACAACGAAGAACAAGGACGGGAATAAGCTACGCAGCGCCATCTAGACCGATTGTAGAAGATACAAGAAAAACACGGACAAATGGACAGGACGTACTCACAATGATGGCAGAGATGAAGAAAATTTTCTAGTCCTTCATCGGGCTGGCAACTAGACTCAACCTCGTGCATGGATAAGCCGACCTCAACATCATGGAAAATCATGACGCGGAACGCTAAAGGGCTGAAGAACGGACGGGAACTACACCTAGAGGAGAACATCGACATAGCAGCAATACAAGAGACATGGCTCAAAGAAGAGGACAACTTTAGGATCAGGAACTACAGAGTACACAAAGCGGACAGGTCAGGAAGGAAACCAGGAGAAGGAGTGAAAGTCGCCGTGAAGAACCGAGTAAAACACCAGCAGGATGACCCATCCTAAACAGAGAACATCGAAAAATGGACGACGTTCAAGCCGAAGATACTAGGAGGAGACTACAGGAACACGTAGAAAGAGAGAGATACGACGTAAGGGGACCAACGGAGGCGGCCAAGGAGACGTACAGGACGAATTTATCCTACAGAACACGGACAACGGAGGAACTATTATCGGACCACAACCCAGTGAGGGTAACAACAGCCAGGTGGACAGATAAGCCAGACACCAAGACAGAGACAAGGACCAGCGGGGAGGGATTCACAGGATCGAGAACTGAAGAAGAAGAGGAACTGGTAGTAAGTACAGATGCGGAAGCAAAAAAATCACACAGGACCATGAGACCCAGGAGGGCTTTACTGCAGACAGAAGACGACGCAAAATATCTTAGGGAAGAAGTATCTTAAGGAATAGCATAAGGAAAATAGTGTACTAGTAAAACATAGACTAAGAGTAAGAAGTTTGTAAACAAAATAGCTCTGTCAATAAAGACTGACTAACTGAATTATATAACTATCAAAGGTGCACAAATTATCTTTAAATGTGCGTTTACATCTGAGAATTACTTCAGAGGTCGGATACCAATGTAAATGCTTACAGATCTGTGATATTAGTTTAAATATTCAGCAACAATATTCATCTTTCAAATTGCATACCTACTAGAAATCGCCATACCGTAAATTGACACAAATTTTGACGGAAACGATTAAAAGAATCGGCCGATAGGGTAAAAAGGCACTTTCCATTTATGCGGATCTCAGGCCGTATTCAGAAAAATTTTCGGGGGGATTATTTTAGTAATTTTTTTGAAGATGGATGGATTGATTAGGACCGCAAAAGTTATTTTTCTATTCATGTACCTCCAGTATATAAAATGTATAGAATAAAAAAATATATATTTATGAAAAAAATGTTAATTCATTAACATTCACCTTAATATACCGCCTCCTATAGCTACGCCCTTGTGTGAATCATTTATCTTAGGTTGAATTTGTGCACACATTAGCTTAAACATTTTAACAAAGTATTTTTTTGTTTTTAGAATCTTCCCTACTATGTATAGTATATTATTGTGGTACTATAAAGATTACTTTTTTATAAATAAGTTTTATCATCAACCATCTTTTGAGCGGCAATTAAGATCATAATGGTTCTGTACTATGAAATTTTAAGTAATAAATAATCAAATGTTGTGTATTTTTTTTCAAAGTTTAGGCTCAGTGTTTTCGGAGATAAAGGAGAGAATGGTTCAAATCTTGTATATCTATTTTTCTAATATATTTTAAATAAATTATTAAAAAAATATATACTTTATTTCTTATAGCGATACTTTTCATTTGCTATATTACATGATGCCCTCGAAAAAAATATTTTATTTTATGTATATTTTTGTTATTATGTTTTACCGATTTTTTTTAAAAATTTAAAAAAATATAGTTGTATTCCTCATAACGAGCTCTTTCATTTGTTGTCTTAAATGATAATTTCAATTATTTTTCAGCTATATTTTGCTCAATTAATTATTAGGCCTCTCGCTTTATTTTTCGTGTAAACTTTGGGCAATATTTTATCTAACCTATTATACTCATTGGGCTCATATTTTCGGAGATAAAGAAGGAGGAGAGATCGATATTTGTAACATTTCTCTTCACAAGTACCCCCCAAAACAGATTTTTTTCATTTACGGTATTTACTTTACTCCTGATCGGGTCATCAAACTATATACCTACTCATTTGAACCTTTTCCGTACAACAGTTTCGGAGAAAATTGGCCGTAACAGACGGACAGATGCAGGGTATGCAGGAGTAGGCTTCAGAAGAGGACAGAACCTTAATTAGAAAGTCCTTGTCATCTTGTTATCCATTTCCGCTTAAAGATACCACGACTACCCAAACAGAAATTGGCCTCAGAAAAATTATTATCTAAAATAATGCTTTAGTCCTTTGAGGAATTTACATAAAGTTTTCGTGTTAAACCAAAAAATAGTAGTCACAGTTCAATGTGAACTGAAGAATCAGGGTTTCAATCTATTTGGTGTATATTAAATGCCGACACAAACACACAAAGAAGCCAAATATGTGTGTCGAATCAAAGGTCTACATTATTAAAGTGTATGAAGTGCATATTAGAATACTCTGTGATTTACAGATGTGGTAAAATGAACTCTAAACTACCAAGGTAAACATCTCACAAACAATGCAATAACTAAAATATAAGTTTATTGAAGGAGTGACGTTTGCACCTTTAAAGGCAAAATGTTGTCCTAAACGTAGATGTTTAGGACAACATTAATTTTGGTCCTCCTTATAAGCAATATATGATTTTATTTCTATTACATACCATTCTTGTAACATTCCTTTTCCTTGTGCCATGCTTTTCTGATCACAGACAATTTTGCGTGGTGGAGCAACCTTTGCTTCTCTTTTTCTACTGTGGTACCATACCGCAGATTAATAACAATATTGGAACCATGGATTTTGACATCAAAATAATTGTTGCCACTACCATTTTCTTTAGCTATTTCGTGGAATGTCGTATTAACTTGACCTTGTAAACGTTTCAATTGACCTGTGAGGAAAATACACAAAATAAGATAAATATAAAATCAAGATTATTTGTTGTATCTTACCTTTATCGTCGTTAGCTTTCCAAGTTTCTTCTTTCACGAAGTAGAAGGCATCTTGCTGTGCACTGTGTACCACAAAAGTGAACGGAAGCAAAAATGATCTGTTGAACACCGATGTGTACACATCCCTATAGATGGCATTAGCAGCCGGAACGCTAGAGACTACAGCTTGGCCAGATTCAGTTTGAGACACCAATATCCCACGTCCGAATGGTGGGTCAGAGCTGGATCCAACTTTTTTCGGTACCAAATCGATGACGTTGGTTTTAAGAGCAGATTTTGAGAAAACTGATAGTTCTTCGGCCGTTCTCATCTTCCTGGTGTTTAGATGTGCCAAAAATCCAGAGTGAATTTCCATAGATTGTTGTTGGGAGCTGAGTTTAGTGACGGACGGATTCCAGAATGTGGGGGTTTGAGTCAGTAGCGGAGGCATGTGACCGGCCGGGAGTTCGTCTGGGAAGAGCTGAGGTGCTAGGCTCTTCAGATCCATGCCGATTTTCTTCAACCATTGGATGTGGTCTGAAATCGAAAAAAATCATTGAAGTATTTGTTAAAGAAGTATTAAAGATGAAGTTTTGGATTACAGAATGAGATAAATTTGTTATTGAAAGATTTTTATGCAATAAATTCGCTTTCTCTTGACAGATGTCTGCCACATCACTGTATGGATACTTTTAGAGAGTGGTTGACAAGTTCGTGAATAAGGAATTAAAAAGAACGTGTTTTTTGTTTGATGTCAAAGTTATTGTTATTCTGTGCTGCAATTAAGAACGTTATTTTGGTAATATTATTAATTTAAAAGAATATAAAAACTGAAAATGGTAGTCAGTAGTTAAAAAGTTCGTTGAGTATGATAGTTTCCTAAAGTTTTATACGCCAATTGATTTAATTTTTGGCTTATGCGTTGTTATTATGTGATTAAGAATCATTTGCGTTTGATAGATTTCACCCATTTGCTATTGACGTTTAAAATTAATATGTTAGTTTCCTATTATCGTGAAACATTCACTTTTCGTCACATTTTAAAATGTAATTGGGAAACGATTCATTTTAATATTGAAAAAGATGTGAGACGAAAACTCTAGTTATATATTCCCATTGTTTATAATGTGTCAGGTAAAATTTATGAAGACGCGAGATGTAAGACCGTCATCTAGGATTTTCAAGAGAATCAGTACGCAGAGGTTCCGAATCGGGAGCCGTTCCGTGTAATTGCTGTTCTCCCTTAACTCCTAGGACAGAATGTCACGATAAAAATTTTCAGGTTACTTCACCTCTCGAAGAGAGTATTTAAAATTTATGACCTTCTGCCAATCACTTTAAAGGGAATATTTTCTGAAGACATGAACGAAGATACGCGAAAATCTGCCCACTGAACACTGATTGATGAACGAGGTCTACAAAAGAAGTAGGGTAAGTTATGGTTGTTCTTATGATGCTGCAAACAAAATAATTGTTGGCAAGTGGATTGACAACAGTGAGAGTGTCACATTAGAGGATTCGTCAGTTCATTTGTGGGATCTGAACCAATAACACAGGTGAGTAGAGGTAAGACTGAAGCTAAACAAACTACCCTTTACTTATTTGGCAGTATAACAAACGTATGGGATAAATAGATTAGATAGGTACGGTAGATGAGTTATATAGAGTTCATCTAAAGTCAAAAAGAAAAGACCTTTGTGCTATTTATGTTTGGATTACTTATAAAAGAGAAACCAGGATGAAGATTTTCTTAAAGACATGTCGAACATTAGTAGCAGAACTTGTATGAATACAAGACAAAACTGGTCAACCTTCTCTAGATATCATGAAGGCAAAGAAAATCTGTAATTTGTCTGCCAATGCAAGACGAAAGATATCATGACTATGGTCATTGGCAGGTATATGCATCTAAAGAACAAACCGAATTGTGCAAAAATGACTATTCAACTGGGCATTATCCAAGTTGATTTGTGTTTTATTCCAACATGTTTTGTATCGCAATAAATAATAGTTTATGACTTAATTTTTTTGTTTCATTATTGGATATTGTTGCTTGGAAGCAGCCTATATTTTTTATTGAAAAAAAAAAAACAGTTACAGAACATTCAAAAAATGATTAAATTAGATATGATTCTGTTTACCATTGTTTACCCAATAATGCGAGTATACACGTTGTAGCCTTTTTAATAACTGGGGGATACATATTAGTAGTAAAAGGGTTATATAGACTGATAAAAAAATAAGAGCAGATTTACCTTGAGGTTTGTCTCGAGCAAGTTCCACATTGATGGGATCATTTCCATTGAACCTGTAAAGATGAAGCTGCGTTGGATAAGGAACCCGTTCCAAAACATTTTCCCACAATGGGGACATCCATTGTCCTATGAGAGGGTCATATACTTTTCCGTTTGGCATATGCACCAAAGAAGTTACCTAGAAAAAAAAAGTAATATCTTTGCGTTTAAAGAGTTTTTTTAAGACTTACTTGATCCAATATGCCTCCACAGAAGTCTATCGGAAGATACAAATACGGATTTGAGTCATATACAATATGACCGAACGGAGATCTCATGATTTCTCTGATACCTTCACCATATTGATTGAAAATCATGACAGGTGTACCACACTGATCTGTGGCAACGTAGTACTTGTGGCGATAGACTTGCGCATATATGAGCCTATCTTTATTATCGTAAACAAGTGACATTAGTTTGCCATCGCGTGGAGAATAAATTTGACTAACTTTTCGTGGATTCAACTGGTTGTTGTAAAAGAACTGAGTTACGTTACCAAAGTTATCTTTTCGTGCAGACAGTCTAAAAACATAATACTTCAACGGTTAGGGCCCAAAATACTACTACGACATATTTACCTGTCCAGGTGATCATAGAAGTATCGGATATCAAATCTTCCCTTTTTAGTAGCTCGTACTAAAAGTCCTTTAGCGTTGTAATGGAATTTTTCTTCTCTTGCGTTTTGAATGACCAATCCTCTACTGTCGTATTTATATTGACCTTCTCCAAATTTGATTATCCTATCCATGACGTTGTATTCCATTGGTATTGTATTTCCTCGGTATGTTAAAGAAAGCATATTACCGTTATCATCATACCTGAAGCCCCAAGGTTCTTGGGCCTCTACACCAAGAAGCTGACCATCACAATCCCATGTATAGTTCTTAACGTTTGTGTAGGTGTTTACGCCAACGTTTTTGGTGTAGGTCCTCGTTTGGGAGATTCTCCTTTAATCAAAATAATTAATTAAAATATTGTGATTTAATTTATTTTTTAACTAAATTTAACTGTGCTAGAATGATCGATTAGTTTCGTAACCGCCTCTGCCGGTTAAAAGTTCGGGTAAAGAAGGTGAGTTATCTGGCTTGCTTAGTAACAGATTCGTTGTAAAAAAACCTAATTATTCAGTGACCAGATTAGAAGACTCAGGACAAGATGGGTTATTTAAAGTTTCCCAGTGCCTCACTGAACCAAACTTATGGTCATATAAGACTTTCCCACACAGCATGAAATATTTCTAAAATATTTATGCAATATTTCTGCATTTTAAAATATTTCTTGAAATATTTCAGCAATATAAAAACCCCATTTGAATTCATGAAATATTTCTGTAATATTTTATGAAATCTTTGTCTCATATTTCATGATATATTTCAAAAGATCTTTTGTTGTAGGTATAAAAATAGTTTAAATATATTTTAGTGAACTATTTAAAAATATTTATATAATATTTAATGTTTGTTTTGAAGTATCATAAAATATTTCAGAAATCTTCGTATTTTCGGTACAAAAACCTTTAGAAATATTTCATGAAATATATTGTAATATTTCATGATATATTTCAAAAGATTTGTTTGTCGTGAGCATACGAATATTTCAGAAATATTACAGTCAAATATTTTAAAATAGTGCTAAAATATTTGATGTCTAAAGTATCTTTTGAAAAATTTTCGCAAAATATTACTATATTCACGACTAAAATTCTCCTGAAATATTTCATGAAATATTGGTGCAATATTTCACGAAATGTTTGTCTAAGATTTCACGAAATATTTCATGGACATAGCAATATTGCAGAAATATTTCAGTGAAATATTTCTTATTTCATGCTGTGTGGGTGTGATTCATACAAGAAAACAAAATAAAATGTGAAGAGAAAAATGGAAATTAAACCTCTTAAAATTCAAAGAATCCTTTAATAGTTCTCAAAAAATAGCAGAAACAAACCCTTTCTAGTGTTCCAAAACACCTGAATCACATTTTATAGAAGGTAAGTAAGTGAATTTTTTGAATCAAATGAAATAGAGAAAAAATACTTGTATAAAGGATACAAGAAATTGTTTAAAAGCGACAATTTACAGTAAAATAAACCAGATAACGTCATAATAAATGACAACATTTCAATAATTGAATTGAATTCAAAAACCGAAAATCACCAGATCAATACAAGATTCCAAATGAGAGACCAACATAATTATAACACAACAGAAGATGGTAAACGCATGGAAAGAATATTTAATATTTAAAAACCAGAATTCAAAACTTACCCAACACCAACTAGCCACCACTAGGACTATCAAAACCAAAATTAATACTACTACAACACTCACAAAAAAACCGTAAGGCTTTGTAACAGAAGTCCATTAATATTTAGTAAGTGTTGGATGAAATTATAAAAAGGCTAAATAGTGACAGGGGTTATAAAATTGGCGATCAGGAATTTATAAAGCCACTTTGGTGTAAGTTGGCAGTGACCTGGAATATAATAGAACATCTACTGACATTCAAGTATCTGGGAATTGAACTATCACGTTTAGGTAATTTTGGAAAAGAAACATCCCAAAAAGTCAAAAAAGCTAACAAAATGGCATGCTGTCTAAACGCCAGAGGAATTAGCGTGTAAATATAAACTCAAAATCAAGAATATATAAGAGCATCATAAGATCGATCATGTGCTAGATGGTTAAGACCAGACATAACAAATCTGAAAAATATATAATAGAGACAACAGGAATGAAGATAACAGAATTGCCTGCACAACTCTAAATGACAGAGAATTGAGATAGGGACTAGAGAATATGAGAATTGAAATGGGACAAGATAGACTAGTAAAAAAGATCAAGGATAAATCGCCGCTAGGTAAACGAAGTGAATGGCGATCAAGACAAAAATGGAGCGATAATTTACGTACAGAAAAGACGCATGATCGATGAACAACCGGCTCTAAGCGTAAGTGGAAGAAGAAAGAAAAAGAGGTAAAACTGATACTTACCCGTGCATGTCATGGCTAAACTCCATCCGGAACACCTCCATGCCGTGAATAGTTAAAGCCACTTTGGTCTCTAAAAATCTAGAATTAATACTGCTTGAAAACAACGCCGTGCCATCGTAGACGTGAGACTCGTTCTGTCTGGGTTTGATTATTTTGAAAGCTCCCAACATGTCGAGAGTGCCAGTCTTGTGGTTGTAAGCTAAATTATGAGCAGGCAAATTTTGCCCGCCGATTCTGCCTTGGGCGGTTATCAGTCTGAAGTTATTGTCGTAGTCGTAAGTGAACTTTGCGTTGCTCAAACCTGTTTTGGCACCGAAGTCAATGCGCTCTTCCATCAACAAACCTAAAACCAGATATTATTAATTACAACTTTAGTAGGCTCAATTTCAATTGTAAAGGAAATAAAACTATTATTTAATAATAATAACGATTCCCTTATAATCAATCTATATAATTGTCAGTCTCTTGAATGAGATGGAGCCTCTATCTCCTGGTGAAGTCTCAAATAAAAGTTTATCTCCCCTTTCAATTTTGGAGGGAATATTGCCCTTGCTTGGCTACTCGATTGCTTTAAACCCGCACTTGTCAGTGATTTCAGTACAGTCACTGAAACATTTCAAGTGTGCTGTGTTTTACTGATGTCAGAAATATTAAATTGAAGTTCTCCATAATCCATAAGAAAGCATTGGCTTGTCCACCATTGTACGGACTTACAAGTGTAATTTCTTGTAGAGTCGCAAGACTGATTTCAAAATTATCCCATCTAATATCACTTCATTGTTGCTGTTCACCTTGAAGTTTTAGGATACACGTCACACTATTAGGCCATTTACATCCCAGTGTTCCCAACTTATATCTTTATAAAAAAAATAGCAAAATACTATAGAGTTAATTAATTTTACCTCCAATATACTGATAGTCCCATCGATATTCCAAATCTTGTTCTGCGTGATTAACCTGACTCGGTAGTCCCGAAGTTTCGGAATACTGGAAAACAGATTTACCATCTCCATGAACAACTTCTTTCAGTTTACCGTTCTCGTGGTAACGATAGACTATTCTAGCTCCTTCTCCCGGAAAAACTGTTTGCAACAATCTACCAGATTGCATGTAATGTTGTAAGTAAGACCTGGTACTACCTGGAGGAGTATAAGTAGCTCTCAGGAATCCTAGTGAAGGCTGGAGACTGAAGGAATGCTTGGTACCGCTAGGGAGTGTGACATGCCTCAAACCTAAAAAAATATTTAATAATTTTTGAAAATAATTTATATTTTATCTTCTAACCTCCGTTGTCATCGTAGCTTAGCGTGAAACTCCTCTGACTAGCTAAAGTTATTTTGGACAACATATTGGTCTCATCATATGTGAACATTTGTGTTCCATCTAAGGGACTTGTGATTTCAGACAGTAAACCGTGTCTATCATAACTGTATCTTAATTCAGAAATACCCCATTTCCAACTGTCTATTCTGTTGAAATGATCGTAAGATACATTGAGAAAATCTGCCCCATTATAAGGAGTGTAGAGCAGAGGTAAGCCAGCCGGATCGTAAGTTACTGTCAGCAATGGCAGTTTGTCGTGGTCGAAGAATGTCTCTTTGCTGGTGAACTGGTCAAATTCTATTCCTAAAATCTTGGTTTTGTTTACATAAATCTCTCTATATAACGTTTGTTGAGGGTTTCTGACATCTCCAACTAGACTAAATGATGTTGACATGAAGTTTTCAAGGCCATCGCCATAGATCATTGTTTGTTCTGACCACACTGGTAAAAGTTCTGCTTCTACTGGTAGGGAAGCCTCTAACAAAGGATGTCTTGCAACAGCACATACTTTCATAGTGCTGTCATAAGCTGACTTCAAGGCTACAGTAGAATTACTCAGTATTACAGCATCTATAATTTCATTATCTGCAACAAATTTTAAATACAAAAATTATTTGGAGATAGTAGATTGAAATGCATTTTGATAACTAATAGTATTTTCAAAAATATATATTTCCACAATTTTAGTTTAAAAACTTTTCAGTATCTTCCAGTATTATATATCTTCATCAAGAACTCTAAGTAGTGGAAATATCTGTTAAAATTAGAAAAATCAAGGGTCAGGTAAGCAAATTTTTTACAAATGTTGCATGACAATGTTTTGAAAAAAATCATAATTTGTAAAAAAATACGATATAAAAGTAGCTCATGAAATTTTTCAGCTTCCTAGATGCTTCCGAATACGAATTCTCAAAGTTTACGCGATGGTATTCGGCCCTGGTTTCAATAAGATTTTGAACGTGATTGGAAATATTTTTTGTTAAAAAAAAACACTTTAAAATTCTTCATTACTTTGCATAAAAGTCTGAAAAGTGTCAATAAATCTTGATAACTCTCCAGAGTTTAATTTTCAAACCATTATATATCAACCTTATTATATATTTTTTTACTGGACAAAATTTTAGAATAAGTTTCTGTCGACTTTTTCGAATAAAAAAATTAAATTAATTTGGTTTTAGTTCAAAATTTGTAGTTTTACAGCTCATTGGAAAAATGAAAATATGAAAAAAAAACACCTCCATATTTAAAAGATTCGAATTTGACTGACAAAGATTTCTTAAAAGCCCAAAAAGATGATTTTTTAAATTTACGAGTTGGAAATTTACATGAGCTAATTTATTTATAGTACAAGTAGAACAATAACATTTTTCGGATTCATCTAGATCTGTGATTTCGAAATAAATTCGTTAAAACATTTACCTCCATAGATGATTATATGTTTGTTAGCTGTTCCGTCTATGTCCAAAACACTGGGCGGATGGCTGACAGCAACTTCCAAGTTCCCGCTGTCTGTAATCTTTGAAGAAAGTTCTAGCGTTTCACCGCTTGGTAATATAACGCCTGTGGCTCTGCCAAGCCAATCGTATTGGTAAATGAAGGTTTCACTTCCCTGAAGTTAAATCAGCGTTACACAATTTCTAAAACCAAATAATATATATCTTACCCCTGATCTGCTAGCTAACAATCCGGTATTCATATCGTAGTCCAGTTCTATGTCTGCTCGTCCTTTTTCTGTCAATTTGACGAGGTATCCCACTCCAGATATCTTCAATTCAGATTTGTGGTCTTGAGTATTCTCAATAGAACTTACAGCGTTGCTGTAATCTCTCAAAAATTGGATTTTGTTGCCAGAGCTATCAGTTACTGTAGATAGTTTGCCAAAGCTAGTATTTTTAGAGTACAGGAAGGTGTATCTAAAACAAAAAAGAAAAATATTATAAGTTCATTACTTTCTAATAATAGCAATATTTACCTCGTTTTATCCGAAGCCAAATCCTTCGTAGCTACATGCTGACCATATCTGTTAAACACGTATATTTCTCCATTCGGAGGATAGGGTATTCTAAATTCTCCATTTTCATCATGAGTGGGCAGATAATGTTCCAGTGATAAAATATGTAAAGATCCTTGATCTGCAACGTGTAAAATTCCACCAGGTGACACTGCCAAAGCAGATATCGCTTGGAATTTAGCATTTGACGACAACAGCGTTTCAGCGTTACTGGTAGTTTCTTCAGTAGTACCACACAAGCATGCTTGAGGTAAATCTTGTCCTCTGCCTAATGGATTTGCCGTGGTAAGGTTGTTGGCACAGTCACAGTTCTTTTTGGACTTCTCTGGAAGTTTTCCGGCAAAATGTACGATTTTACCTACAAAACATTAATATTAAAGCTATGAATTGACTTTTTAAAATTTTAAATCAGTACCTGCAGAATCAATTACTCTAACGTAATAAATGCTATGCGTATCAGATTCAGCTATGTAGAGGTCGCCATTTGGTGCAAATGCTATTGCCAGGACTGTTCCCAGAACGTTATCGTTATTAATTTTTGTGATGTTGTCTTCCCTATGACAATGCAACGGTACACCAGCAACGACTTTTATTTTCATATCGGAAGTTAGCTTCAATACCAATCTGTCGTCTATAAAGTGAAGAGAACCGTCAAGAGGACTCAAAGAAAGACCCGTTGGCCATTGCAGCTGAGCCTAAAATAAGTTATTTTATTAGGTAACATTTTATTTTAATTCGCTATAAAAATTACTTGACTTGCAGCAATGGCTCCTCTGCATGGTACAGGTGTCCATCGACTACTGTGGCCATGGCTCCCTACTAATGTCCTAATAATTCCTTTTGGATCAACAGCACGGATATTGGTGCCATCAGCAATGTACATGGTACCATCCATAGCTATTGCGATACCTTTTGGATGAGCTAGTCTGGCGTACTTCGCTGGAGAATTGTCTCCACAGGCTGTGTCGTCTCCTGGGATGCAGCGCTCACCGTTTCCAACAACCTAGGTACGTATAGGATATTCAATATGTCCCCAAAGAGGTTTATGAATGCAAAGTAAATTAATAATAAGACTAGAACTTACTGGTTCACTATTGATACTGGGATCCTGAACGGGATCAAGGGAAAGCACCCTCAAAATTTGATGCTTTTCAGGATCGGATACATATAGATGTCTGTCAGCTGGAGATACTGTTAAATAATATTGGTAAGCTACTTGTGTGGCTCTGAAATTAAATAGGGTTTTAATTAATTATTTGAACTAGAATTTAAGCAATAGGCGTTGTCTTACCTTAGTTGTAAAACCGTGTAAACATTTCCTTCAGGCGTGATCCTTCGAACTAAATTAAAGTCTCCAACGTAAATACTACCATCGGGACCTGTAGCTAGAGAACCTGGAGTTAACAGTTTGGCGTCCTTCGCAGGCCCACCGCATTGTCCAGGACAATTCAGAGGCCTTTGTAGACCAGTTCCCATTATGACTCTTACGATGCGTGGATACTGCTTAAAATGAAGAGTCGAACCATCTCCCTTTTGGAGAATACCTGGAATTTAGTTAGTGATAAAATATATTTAATTGCTTCTAGGTCACCATTGTGGAAGTAGAAATATGTACTTACCTTCGTGGAAGTTATAGTGGTGATGTATATCAAGTCCCCAGCCTCCAATATCGGAAATGTCTACGTCGAAGCCTTTGATGTCAGCTGTTTGTGTTTCCCAGACTGGATCATCGCAGGTGTTATGTTGGTAACCTATCGACACCTTGGCCTGGACAACGCCGTATACTTTCTGCTTGTATACGTTTCTCTTGTTCCAGGCAAACGTGTGTGTTAAGTTGGGATCTGCTTCGTATGTTTTCACATGTAGGGAACCTTCTATTTCAACTCTGTGAACGGTATAAGTCATAAGTCAAACATGTCACCAAGATATTACTGTTTACAAGTTCTTACCTTACATATACATGAGTCAAAGTATTGGGTATAGTTGGTCCAGTTAACTTCATGTAGATGGCGCTGAGGTATCCAATAGCCTGAGAACTTTGATACAAAATATGTAAATCAGATCCCGGAATGGGGATACTTTCTTGAATGATTTGGGTCTCTGCGAAAATAACACTTTTGCCTTGCAATCCGCCGACGGCTTCGGGCATCCAAGTTCCTGATATTATAGGCGTAAGAAGTTCTGGATCGTGGTCATCACAGGTGTTGGGTAGAGCACCATTAGTTCCGAAGAACGACCTGGAGACACCTGGAAAGTTGATGGCTGGGTTCCTTGTTAACATACTGGAAAAATATTGAAGAATTGAGTTGATTAAATTAGATAAAAAGCTAATGGTAAATTAAATTCTAACGGAGTGGGCATAAATAGGTTCATTTAAAAAAATTAAGAATCAACTTAATGCTTAATATTGAATATTATAATTATGATAAAGTCATATATTATCAGAATACGCAGAACTACAGAACTACGATTCTTATTTATTTAAAACATATTTTGGAGAAAATCATATGGCCCAAAGGTAGGACTAGCGCTAATTTGTTAAATTTGCTTATTTATTTCTTGTTCTTGATATGGGCAAATCTAAAATCCTTCATTGCGTACTTATCTACTACTTCACCAAACTTTATTGTTGCTTGGCACCGACTTCAAAAATATACTAGATTGGTAGGTAATTAATTTGTACAGAATGAGCACATTTTAATGTTTACATTTTTTACTTCCTGGCTAGGTACCTAACAACATTGAATGTGTTATTTGTTTGCTAGAGTTGTATTTTGTTATAATTATTTTTAGCTTTTTAGTTATATGTGGAAGTCGGTTATATATTTTTTTAAATGTTTTATTTTCATCTTTTTAGTTTTTTTGAACTCAAATAGCAGTTTAGATTGACATGTGTTGTCACTGAATTTTCTATTAGGCCGGGAGAATGTGACAACCAAAAGCACTGTCTTCGCAAAATGGAAAAATTTTCATATAAATAGGTATTTGCCGGGTATACAAACAAAACGAGCTTGGTACTCATTGATTTAAGGAGTCGAAAATACTATGCTTTACTACCTATATGCTTGAGATGTACATAGAAAATTTTCAAATTCGCAATTAAAACTTCCAGTGGCTAAAATTTCTGCACCATTACGTTGGAATTAAAATATTTATGAGGAAAGTCCGTTATGTAATTTTGATGAAATTTTTGATAAGAATTTTGGAATTTTAGGAGATTTTCTGCAAAACTGCAAGTTGCACGTCACAGAAAAGTATATGAGATCACCTAGGGATCTTCCTTAATAGATTAAACGTTAAAAAACTATACACATCCATAATTAGTTTTCGAAAAAACGACCAATATGTTAGGGATATTGGTCGATTTCCATGCACGCATGTGTTCATTCACAAATTTCTTCACTTTACCAATAGAATTCTTTTCCCAAATTTGAAGTTTCACCAATCCGGGTATTTACTTTATAAAACAAGACCATATTCATACAAAAGGGTTCTCCACAGGAGAAGAATTCAGGTAACATACATACAAAAAAAATACGGGACGAATTGATAACCTCCTCCTTTTTGGAAGTCGGTTAAACAGGGTACAATTTCATACATTTTGGATGCTATGACGTGGAAAATAAATAAACCAATTTTCGAAGATGTATCAACAATGAGCTAGGAAAGTGCAACATGGATAACAAATAGATTAGAGCTAAGTATACAAAGGTCATGGTAGTAAATCTTTGATCCAGAGCTGAAATAATTAAAACATGTTTGAAGAAGAACCTTTAAACATAATAAATAAGACGGTTTCCAGTAAATATATTCTTCTCTTCCTAAAGTGCGATGTAGTCATTATTGAATAGGCGTCCGCCATATTATGTTGTGTAATCAAGATAACTTCTTCGAACAAATGCCTTTTTCCCTTAAGTTTTCCGTTTTGATATTAGCTGTTGAAAGTATGACCTTACATAAGATGTCCAAAATATGAGATTTTCCTCTTTTTCATTATTTCGAAGAGTTTTTGTCTTTGTTCTCTTCTAAGAACTTCTTTCGTTTTTAACACTTTCTACACACGATATTCTGAGCATGCTTCGAGATTGTTGATTGCTGAAACCTTCCACGCTACGCTTCACTGCCGTATAGAAGAACGGATCACAGATAACTGTTGGTCAACTAAAAACTTACGTAGACATAGGAAGATGACTCTCGGTTGTTTTATAGATTTGAGCTCCACCTTCTAGCCCTACTACAAATTGGACTTTCCGTCCTTGTTCTATGTGACTGCCACTGATGATTATTTTGAAATTTGGCAGGATGTTTCTAGAAATTGTCACAAAATTGGTATTGTGAGCATTTATTTTTAGATCCAAAGCACTGCTTGCATCATTTAAGGCATTCAATAGGGAATGTAAGTCATCAGCAGTGTTAACTAAGATCACAGTATCATCAGCGTATCTTATATTGTCAATTTGGTTGCCGTTAACTTTAAATAAAGTGCTCTTTCCACGTATATATTGATATTGATATTGGTGATAGTATGCGTCTGCCTCTGTTTTACTTCTTTCAAAGCGAAAAAGAAGGTATTACTTTGTCTTAAGATTTCTTTAAAGGTAATGGGTGACTTAAAGTGTGTTTCACACGGTGCTTTAAATTTTTTTTTCTCCACTGACAGATAAAGCTTCCTTTTCGGATAATTTTTTTATGAGCATAAATATTCTAATTAGCCTCGATAAAATCAACTTTATTTGTTCCACAACACATCCTACAGGTAAATTCAGGTTGGAAAATTCTGGTGTTTATTACGTAAATACCTGATTTTCCATAGTGAATAAAAAAGAAAGCCCGGCATCGCCCGATAAAATATATTTCGATTCATTAAGTTTTCATGTGGAGGACAACGCTTTACGATCGATACGCCCTTTTTATTCGATTATTACTGGACGTTATTAAATTCTAAAACTATATTGGGATACAAATTGCGTTAATCTATTATAACTATGTTTCGAGCTTTTCTCGTAAATACGTTCAATGAACACTGCAATGCGGCCACTGTAAATATATTATTAGATATCCGTATTATAATTGTCAGAGCTCGAAATGGGAAGCGAATGTTGTGCCCGAAGTAATTAAAAATATATACAGGCTGTTTCACATTATAATGTCGTTGTGTATGTTTATGCTCAATAAAGTCCAAAAGTAGACAGTAGCGTTAACGTATGAAGATTAAATTAGCCGAATTAAACTTCGAAAAAACCAAAGTACATACGGTTTTGACATATCGAAAACGTTTTTGGAACTAGTAAAAATGTTTAGTATATGGATTGTAGATATTTCTAATATCAGTCAAGCACATTTCATTAAACAATTAAGTGTAAAATGTTTTTTGAGTAGAACTGGTAAGCAACTGGATTTTGAAGTGAATAGAAGTCATTTGTTAAGGGAACTCTAAAAACGACGTTTTTGCATTTTATTTATAACTTTGAAATAAATGAAATTATAACATCTGGAGTTTATAAATTGTGAACACAATATTTCTTTTATATATTTTTTGCATGATTGTATTTAATTTGATGCGTTTGCATAAATTGAAATTTAAACTGACAATGAATTTTGAGGAGGATTTAGATTGTGACGGGAATTCATTCGATATTTCATGGAATCGGCATTCATCCGACAATTTGTGAAATCCAAAAGTTGGTTTGCCTGGCGCTTCGACGCCGGCGGTTAGCACTATCAAAATTCCTCGAGTGTTTGAGAAGCCATCTAGAGTCTTCTGAGAAGAAATATATAAATAGGGGAAAAGAACAAAGGATTAATTCCGTATTCGATTGTAGTATAGTAAACAGCAGGTGTGCAAGATAAATTATATATAGTTATGTGAATATAAAGTGAGTGGAAATCAATTACAGTAAGTTTGAGTGAGTGTTTAAATAAAGCCAAGAACCCAGAGTGAGAAAATATAATCATTACAATATATAGGTAAGTATAACAAGGGCATAATGCACTTATAAAGTTCTGATAAGTAAAACATTCATACATTAAAACGAAGACGTAGTAATGACAAAATGAAGTTGATAACTTTAATAAATCTTGAAATTTCTCACAAATTGAGTTTAAGTATGACTTAAAATAAAATCAAATTGATGTTGATACTCGTTATATAGTAAACTACTGATTTATTTTTGATAAAACTGTTGCACTTCAAACATCATAAATCAAATTGTTCCTTATCAGTAATAATGGACTTCAACAGTGTATAAAATAACTAATAATATAAATTGGTCTATAATTCCTACACCATGTACCTTACCACCTTTGAGAACAGCTGTAATATAAGACTTTTTCCAAAAGTCTGAAAAATGGGCTTGATTTAAAGTTGACAAAATAAACATTCGACATAAGACCCTTGTAAATAAATTTTCTTGCCTTTACACTAATGCCTTGTATAGTAATATTTTAACTAAAATTTACACTTTTTGTTAAGAATCTGTAGTGTACTCCATGCCGTCACGTGGATTTCTTAAACAATCTCGTATATCTAATCCCATATTGAGATCTACAAATTTATTTAAAAATCTCGGATTTCTTTTACACTATCTGATATTTTTTCATCACATTTTAGTGAATCAGGGTTTAATATAATAAGATTATATACAGGCATTTCTTTATCTGAAAAATTGTATACCGTTCTGTCTGTCTAAAGGTTTTCGATTATATTTAGATTAGGGCTATGGATACCCAAAAGAAACCGAATCTTTGGTAATTATTTTATTTTGTTTTCAAATAAAGTACCTCCAGTATCCCTCGAAGTACTCCCCACTGCCACAATTGACCAATCTTCAATTCCACGTTCAGAAGGCGTCTTCTGTGATGGCCAATAGCACCTCCGACGTGTATTCTTTACCACAGCAATATGGGCCAACTGCTTTCTTTTCATACCGTTTGCCCTTCCGGAAAAAAGTCACAGAGGAATATCCGGAGAAAAGAATATTACGGGGAGGGCGCACTAGGGTCATGCTTATTTTATCAATAAATGACACGCACTAGTTGCCCGACTGGCAAAAATTATACCCCTGCAAACTGTTGCGCAAACTTTCACAACTTCCAGGCGGAAAGCCTGGTTGACTGACTACCTGGTCCTGTGGGAACTGATGACTCTTCGCACTTCGAAGAAACAACTCAATATTCTAGCGACGTTGTATTTTCTATACAGTCAGCACTTGAGGCATGAATTCCGCTTTATCATTCCTCATCTTCAGTTAGAATTCTGTGAACTGAATTTCAGACAGCTTCTTGAATGTTCCAACTTTCACGATGCTATTGCGACGGATGGACGGTACAAAAAGCTTAGAACGAGCAACTGATATGTCACTTTTTCTGAAACGGCAAAACCACTCAAATACTTTAGCATCCCAATATCATGCTGCTTGTAGACCGGTTTTAACATTCCAAGTTTTCTTGTTTCAAACAAAAAGCATATCCTTACTCCAGTGTGCTGTTCACGAGAATCAATCGTTGGAAAAACGAAGAGCTCATAAAACAATTTTTTCAAAAAATACACACTATTATATATTATATACTGGTTTACTATGAAGACGTTTCACCTCCAAATGTAGAGTCGGCATTCAAAATTTTTGATTCAATGCACAATTTTGATGATGAAACCTATTAGTGTCAAATTTATTTACCAAAGACAAAGTCTGTTCATTAACTAATGCTAAAATTATGGTTGAAAGTGACTCTACACTTGGAGCTGAATCGTCTCCACCACAAATAAGTATCCAGAACAGAAAAAAGAAAAAGTGTCAGGACGGGAAAACGTAGAATAATTATAAACTATATTTACAAGCAGAATTC
This sequence comes from Octodonta nipae, assembly GCA_034190945.1. Classification (NCBI taxonomy): domain Eukaryota; kingdom Metazoa; phylum Arthropoda; class Insecta; order Coleoptera; family Chrysomelidae; genus Octodonta; species Octodonta nipae. Next base: position 16,313,986 of record CM067218.1, on the reverse strand, counting down.
CATTTGTCAAAACTGTTCCAAAAATTAATTCTTAACAGACCCTTTGATTTACTTGGTTTTGAATTTAATTTGTGCGGGAATGATTTCAATTAAATGGAAGACATTAAGATTAATAAACTTACCTCTTAATTTCACCATGTACGTCAGATGAATCGCTAAGTTGCATATGTACTGGAGGCAGTACAATAATTTGATTCCACGGTACAAAAACTGTTATCGTTGTCGGTCTGAATGGAGATCGCTGGAACTGTAAAGTTACAGCTCCACCTCCATTAACCAACATGTCGAACCTGAAAACAAGAAGAAATATTTAGTTTCGTAAATAGTCTGTTAGTTTTTAATTAACGAAAAACGGCCTTATTTATTTGATAACTGTAAATTAAAAAAATAATGAGTAGTTGCCGAGAGCTAAATCAGGTGAATACAGTGAATTCAAAATATATTTTTCATTAACATGTAAATTCTGGAGGTAAATGTTTACTTATAGTGTAGTCAGATAAAGTTTGTGGTGAATGGCATAAATATTGATCCAGTATTTGGAAAAAAGAACTTGAATTGTTGAATCTACTAATATAGAAGATTTTTTCAAAAATGATGAAGAAAAAATAAGAGTGGAGAGGTACAGAAATGAAAGATGTTGAAGTTTAGAATCTAAAAATTAGAAAAATGGGGAATTTTCCGGCGCATCCACCAAAATATAGAGAACGAAAATGGCATGACTCGTTTATAATCACAAAGATCAAAGAGTCACCTTGAACTGCATGCTTATACATAAAAAAAGCTTCAGTACGTTTGTGTTCACAAAATTCGAAAAGTACTCGATAGAGTGAATTGGAATTACTACACAACATTTTTACCAAGAAGTTCCCATGAACGTTTCGTTTCGTTAGGTAAAAAACGTTTGCTTTAGATATTTTCTTTATTTGAAATCCCTTGGCGGTTTATTGACAAATCTAAATGCATACTAAAAATTTAACGAAAAATTATTCAGAACACCTTTTGTGTTATGTAAGGAGATTTAAAAAAATTAATGATATACCGAGATCTCCATAAGAAAAAATGACAATGGCGGTTACCTACTACATAAAAATTCCTGTATGCTTAACTGTTATGACAAAACATGGGCAGTTTAAAACAAAATGGGACGTGCTCGAGCCTTCCTGAAAAATGTTTGGTTCAATTTTTTAGTCCTTAGTGTATATTCAGGGTGTAACATAATGCAGTGCAGACATTTTGGCAGGTAATAGCATTGTATAGTTAGGGACCTATTCCATTATTAAGTTTTAGGAAATTTGAATACATTTGGCAACTTTGCCGTGCGTGAATAAGACTATGCGGAACGGAAACACTATACTAAAAAGTGAAATATCTATAACTTTTAAATTTCTATGTTGGTTTATAGAAATATGTAGTTCTTGTATGTATTGTTATTCATTTATGATAAAATATTACTGGTACTTTTCAATAGATTCTGAACAAATTCTTTCAAAAGAAGACATTCAATGAAAGAGCAATGTAAATATGATATTTTTGATTTAGGGAGTTGTTTTCAACTTAAAGTTGTTTTTTAACGTTTTCTTGCCTGAGTAATAACAAATTACTCTTCTACATTGAAATGTCAATAAAAAAAGTGTATGTACCTAAAACGTATCATACCTGACTTTCCCAATATAGAATTGAGAAAATTTTTATTTCATGCTTAATATTTCCAGTGATTTTTCCTGAATGATAGTTGTGGCATGTTTATACATTTATTGGGAATAACACCACAATTGAAATAAAACTAACTCTCTTGGCTACCATGTCAAAAAAATTACATTCAAAACAAATAAATACCACCTTTAATTTTTGCATAAAGAGAACCATAACCTTCCGCAATAATTCCTTTATTACGGTAAAATTTAATCTCATGTGCCATGATTTCTGTTTCATGAAAATTTAAATGTATTAAACATCCCTTCATTTGGTAAAAATGGTATAGAATTGTGTTTACTGTTCAGTTGCCAAATTTCTTGCAGTTTTGTAAATAAATGAGTAAGTTCACACGTAAGTGCTTACTCTGGTGTTTACAATATGGAACGATTTTTACTCGGAAATCATAAACTTTTTGACATATGTTATATAAGACTTTTTTATTTATATTGATCAGTTCTATCACCTACCAAAATATCTGCACTGTATTTTGATACACCCCGTATATATTTATATATGTATTTCAGCTATTTAAAATATAATGCAGCTACTGAGAACACTTAGAAATAAATAATGCTACCGGGAACAGCTAGAACAAAAATACTCTGCTACAGAGAACAGCTATAAAAACATTGCATAGGCACTGGAAATAAATGACGAAGCTACCGGGAAAACTTGATAAGTCGAGCAGTTAAGTGTTTCTCGTGTGAAGACGATAAATTTACATCAAATATTGCAAATAAATTTATTTAATTACCATAATAAATTAAATATGAAAATAGGATTTGTGATAATTTAAATGGGGAACACAAACTCTATTTAGAGCTTCTACTACTACTCAACCAGCTGAGTTTTTTGGTTTGTTCCTGTTGCTTTTATTGTTAATCAAAGATTTATCTGTCAGTAGAATTTTTAATTTGGTAATACTTTATCTCTTTAAGAAGAGTGAGATTATCATGGACTGCCTATGGGAATTTAAGCATGACTATAAAAAATAAGAAAGTCTGAACTTGCGTTCTATAGCATTCGATCAGTACATCCTACCATTCTGACGTATGGGCCTTTTACGGAACAACTGACTAGCAAACTAAGTGACACAGAGAACAACAGAGGGCCAAATGTTCGAAATAGTACTTCAAGATCACAGAACAAATTCCCGGGTAAAAACATAGTAAAAATAAGAGATCTGATATGTGCTTCCGTTGGAGTCGATTATGGGGCAAGGTTCAGAAAGAAAAATGTATTAACACATTCCCAAAATGGAAGTCCTGCTTGTGTAAGAGATCCATTAGGCGTTCTCTGGTACCATGGATGGACAATATAAAGAGAGCTATCAAATTAACGTGGATTCGAGAGACATAAAATATGTTAAACAATTTAAATTGAGAGCAATCAACCATTATTTTCACATTATTATCTTAATATAAATTTACATGGGACATTTTCATAATTAACGTTTAAAGGATATATGTCACATATCATGTATTGTTGTGGGACAGGTTTTTGTTACTTCCGCTCTTAAATAATTTTTACTGGTAAATTCATTAACTAAAGTGACGAATGCCTAAATTTGATACGACATTTCGTACTACAGTAATCGACTAAATCAGATATGTGTAGTTCTTTTGTAAACTATTTCCAGCAGTTGTATGCCTATATTTGATAGCAAACATTTTTAGATATTATTATTATTCCATACATTCATTCTAAGTAAATTTTCCATTCTGTTGTTAAAGAAACTAGGCCAACGCATGTAATATTGAATTTCATTAAAAGAGTTAAATCCCTATTGTAAAATTCCTGCTTGATGGATTAATGCCACCCACAATTATAATCGCCTAAAAGATCAAAAGAACTTCCAACGAATTATAAAGCGAAAATGCGATTACCATTCTCTCGATCGAGTTCCTTGAAAATCCACCATTTTCCTGATGAATCGCGAAACGAAACATAATTCGTTTTCTATTTCGAAAACCAGCTCGCCAAAGCCTACCTATATGGTTTTAATAATGGGAAAGGCAAGAGTGATTATATCATATAAAAGGGAGATACTAATACCCCCTATCCTCGCAACCTCGATAATATCCCAGAGTACCGACTCACTGACTGAGCGAATCCACTAAAGATCAAAGCGCTAATATTTTTATTCCGATAGGCTTGGCTCTCTCTACATCTGTATAGATGGCAATTCCCATTGATTACCGCTCACTCTGAAAATGAAGCCCGCATACTTCAAAGTCTCGCTTAGACCAATGGAACATTATTATTAAATGTTCTGTGTCGGTGATGGGTGCAAAAGCTTGCACAAAGATGTTGAAGTGGTACACGTAAGGGAGTTGTTCGAATTAACCAGATATTCCACAGAAGCCGCAGGAAATCATTTCAGTTCTGTATGCCCGTTTTAGTTGTGTTAAGCATTATTTAATCTAAATGAATCCTATAAATTACCTTTTCAGTCTTTTGGATTAACCACTATTGTTGAAAATATAGTTGGGGATGTGTTTGTATTTTACATTCATTTCAATGTTTTATAGGACTGAGTTCCAATAGTGAAAGTAAATAATTTATATTTAAAAAAGGACCGACTTCAACTGCCTCAAATGAAAACAGTTTAAAAACCGTTTGCAATCAATAACTATTTTCTGACATATCTTGACTTTTAAATTTGGAATGATATTTATGTCATATTTATATTTACCTCTCTCTCTCTCTCTTATATGTATTCACATTGAATTTTTTCACATATTTTTAGACTTTGATTTTATTTTTTTTATTATTTGGACCACTTTGTATAACTCTAATTCACCCTAATATTTTTCAAACCACCCTGTATATCTATAAATTCTCTCAATTCTATTGACTGTTTCTAACACTGTTTCAATCACCCGGTATACCTATTTTTTCACTTCCCCCCATATTTCAAGTATTCCATATGGTCTACCCTTTATAACAAATTTTTTCACATTTCGGTACCACCTTCTATAACTATAATTCTACTATAGCGTTTACTTCATCTCTATAACTATAATTTTACTCAGTCCTATAATTAAAATATGCTAATTGCTTATGTTTATATAACAAATTTTGGTTTTATCCTGTATAACTATAATTCTACCACACCCTTATTTCAACCACCTTGTATATGCAACTACTTATGATCTATACTATATAACATTTTTTAATCACCCTGTATAACTATAATTATACTGTACCTTAAATGTTAACGATCTTGAATGTGCTACTTCTTCTAATAATTTTTGAACTCTACATTTTTTAAACATTTTATATGCACCCTGTATAACTTAATTCCACTCCACCCTTATTTCAACGACCTTGTATTCAATACAACATTTTTTTAATCACCCTGTTGAAATATAATTCTATCCCGCCTTATATATCAACCTTACTATATATGCAACTGCTTATGTTATGTACTATCAAATATTACATTTTATTTTAAGATTTTTTGAACCCACCAGTATAATTGTTATTTTACTTTGCCCTATATTTTAATCGCGCACATAAATTGCTGCTTGAATTTCGATACTTGCACGCACGACGCATAGACATACACACACACTTATAACAGAATTCTGTATAGAATTTTTCGTTTCCATACACTAACTGAATGTTTTCTGCCATTTCACTCTATGGTAAGCCGCGCAAAAGAACTCCGTTTCAAAAAGAAACTCACTTCAAATGAATCAAAATGCAGACCGTTACAAAACGATATAATTTTATGACATATCTTGACTTTTTAGAAAGAAATTTATTTAAAAAAATGACATTTACATTGATGTATGCCGTTTTACATTATAGAAAAATATACAGAATCAAGCTTAAATGTGTTTTTGTAGGATATAATTGAAAATATTCAAATTGGTTCAGTCTCATAAGAGATCAGTTTAGCTGGGTATCGCGTTAAACTCAGCTCTAATTTGACATTAAACATCAGATTGTGATTGTGATTATGTTGTATTTTGAAGTTATAAGTTGTTACATCGTTGAATAGTGTTCATTAATTGAAAGAACAGAGTGTATTTAAAACTCACTGCAATTCGTCACATGTTTAAATTCTTCAACATTACTAGAATTAACTTCGATTCTAATGTTTTACTGTAGAATAGTCCGGTGGTAGTCGGTTTTACGATAAATACCAGGTGTATACAATTAGCTGATTCAGCGCTTGTTTGATCGTTCTGGAATTTCTAATAGTTAGTGGCGTTCCAGGGCCAGTGGCGTCCCCTCTTTAATTCTGTTCGTCCCGATTCGACATTTGCTCACCTAAAAAACTACTACAAATCTCAAATCCAAACTAAAATTGAGAGGCCCAAAAAAAGACTTAATGAGGAGAAAGTGTCAAGGTACGTAATTTTCTCTTGTGAAACCATGGTCTTTCTTCTTTCACTTCTCGGAAGAAGATAAGACAAGCTTATTAAGTTCAATTGGAAAATTTAATCAGTTATATTATAAACACCGAAATGTAGGCAAGTCTGCGGCGCAGTGTCTTCAAAAATGCAACCAAGTGCTTGTCCGAGCTTTGGAAACTGAAACCGTTATCATTATGTTCAAACCGACACCGTGATTAGTTTTATTAGTAGATAGGGAGGGGGGGGGAGATCTAAGGATCTCTGTCAAAGCAACTGTAGAGTTAGATTACCACAGAGCTCTTCATCCGGTCAAAACCAAGGATCCACCAATTCCTGGGATTGAAACCTGATTGGAAATTCTACAAAGACAAAGGCAGTTTAGTTAACCAGAGTACTATTGATGACAAAAAATTATGTGTAAAAAAATACAAAACTGAATTAACTCTGTAGAAACTATTTTTTGGCGGCTTACAATACATAATCATATAGATAGAATTAGTGAATTAATGAAGATATAAACAATACTCACAGATGACATAGAGAGAGAAAAAATATTATTCCTGGTACAGCCACATGGATTCAATATAGCCATGAACAGAAGAGGTATTGAAATAGACAAATGGAAAAAAAAGAACAATGGCGATAAATGGCCAAGGCGGAGGTAGTACACACCAAATCAAACAAAAAACTCATACCACTATGATCTATATGTCTTAATAACCAGAAAATCTAAAATAAATGTTAAGTAAATTATTGTCATTGGGGCAAGTTGTATCGTACCGTCCTACATAAATACCTAAAGAAACGAATATCTGTAATTTTTATTGAGTAATTAAGTAGTTCTAATTATTGTGTCGAGAATTAAATTTGTATACATAAATAATACATTTCTGACATAATACTGAAATAGAATTTGTCTTTAGGTATTAGTTTTTGGAAGTACATGTAAACAATTATGTAAAAGGACAGAAGGATAAACAATTAGTACATAATAAACTCCAAAGTTATTATTTTCAAGACAAAAAAAAATTGAAAAACAACGAATACAAGTTATATTCGTTGGTAAGGATATGCCACATAATCTATTTAGTATCTATATTTGAAGCTTCAGAATTGTTTTAAATGCAAAGTTGTATGTTTGTGATTGTACAAATAGGTGCAAAATTCCTAACATTTTAATTTTATTGACAAAACTATCCCACTTTTTAAAAATTTTATAATGTATTTGATTTATTCTCACTTCAATTGTTATTCATCAAAATATTTGCACTCATACCGTTTACACCCAGTATATATAAATATCTTAATATAGATTATATTTAAATTATGCCAAGTAGATCCTATATAAGCATAATGAAAAATTACCTCATAATATAAAAACCTTTTTTTGTCAGGGACCGTGTCATATCAATTGGAACATCCGGTTTAACTTACAGAATAATAAAATCATATGCGTTATCATATCGCTCAGAGGTTGTCTTTTAAATTGATAACTTCGCATTTTGCTACACTCCCATAAATTGAATACCTGGAAAACGTTAGCCAAGGACCACAGGCGGTATCATTTCTCTGAAATCGTAGGCATTTCTTCTGTGAATGGGTCGGTTAATCCAACAAGAGACCGTATAAATCAGGACATCGGGTTATTGGCGCGAAAACCAATCAATATTTATGTGAGAGATCTCATAAATTTCGCGTTAGTAGGTATTGACCTAGTTCTCCCGCGAGAATTGTCAGCCAGCGTTCCCCCGTATCCGGGCGTAGGGATATGAGAAATCCAGTAATCCGAGCCAAACTCAAATTAGATTTGTTTTGTTTTCGAGACGATTTTCCGGATAATTAAGGCAACCGGAACATCTCAAAGCTCAAACGAAACCGTGGCTCTGGCATTCTACAACTCCGAATAAACAAAGTTATAACAAACAACTTCGTCCTTAGACTTCGTAGCAATCGTAGTATCCGTAGACAATGCTTCGTACTCTCTCTCTCTCTCTCCCGTGGTAATTGTACTTCTCTACGCTGTCAGAGGATCGAGTAGCACGCGAAAATAACAAAGTGTCTTAATTAGAAATTGGGGGCGGCTAATTTGAGAGCGCATACAGCCACATCAAAGGGGCCGTTCGGGGGGATAATTTTCACCCCCCCCCGTGACACGTAACTAACGTTGTATGCCCTCTCATTACGGTAGAATAGGCGGGACGTCGTCGAGCTAATCTCTTCGCAAATCTCTGCCGAAACCATTAATTCAGAATCGAGTGAAACTGTTTGAAATCTGCGATGCAAACTACCCTTCTATAGGTTGTTATCTTTAAAACTTATAAATGAGATGCATGAGTAAATTGCATGTTTTTGATAGAGTTTGCAGCTCACATAAATGCAAATCGACGGAAATTTGAGAGAAATTCACTTATACAGAGTGCTCTATAATGCCATGCTAATATTCTAGGATGTGATTCCCCAGGACGTTTTTACGAAGAAAAGTTTATATGAACAACTGTCTGAAAATGCTTAGATTTTTTGTTACAGGGTGTCGAAAGGGTTAATTTTAAACGATGTTTTTTAATTTTTTTTGAAAACACTATGGATACTGTTTTCAAAACAGAAAGTTGTTCTAGCGTTTTATCAGGGTTCCCCAAATTCTACATGAAAATGTTCATTGCGTTTCACTAGCGCACTGGCCTGATGAGGGCAGATGAGACTGTGCAGAAACGTCGTCATTTTAACATTGATTCTGGGAGGGATCAGTTATCATCTGCGCTGATGAATTATCAGAAACCACCTGACAGACATGTACAGGGCAATTCACCACTTGGATCTCGGAAACTGCAGGCGTTTAAATAAAGGCCAAATTTTCCGAATACTTCCGAATATATCCGAAAAAAGGGAGATTTCGTTTTTAATTATGACGATGACCTTTTTAGATTTGCCATACGAAATTTCGTTTTTCGACTGCCATCAACCACTTTTTTTCTTCTTATGGACTTCACCATTAGATTTGTGATAGCTTGGTGCTTTTCGAACACCACAGGTTGGCGTCTGGAGGGTGTAGAAAGAAAGTGGTTTAAAACAAGCACCTTTCCCAGAAACCATAGCCAGGTTATCCTGATAGAAAAATAGAGGTTTGTAATTGGCTCTTAAATACTCAAATCCTCGCATTTTTGGAAAACCATTATATTGACTACCGCAAGTACTTGTTTAAACTTTGGCATTTTCAGTAGAAATAATGAATACATACGGAACCAAAATAACCCTAGACACTGTAGGGAAGCTCGGTTTTCGTTTAAGTGAAAAGCTGGAATTTGTAATGATCAAATACTCGGAACTTATTTTCTTAAGGGTGAAACATATTAAAATTTCTTGAAAACTTAATTTGAAGAATATCACTATGAGTTGCACCTTGTCTCAAAAATATTACTTGACGGTGCCCCTCCACATAATGCTGGCGCCGTTTGTGACTATTTATAACAACGATTTCCACATAGGTAGATAGGATATTCGAGGCCGGTAAGATCTCCCGAGCTTATAATTCTGGATACATTTTTATGGGGCACGAAACTATAGCATGATAGAGGAACTTAGAGAACACATCATGACACAATTCAGATCTATTAGAAGAAGAGATGTTATTAGGGCTGTCAATTTAAATTGACGTGCTGGTTTATGTGGATAAGACGAAGGTCGACAATTTTAGTACTCGTAATAGTTTTTATACATATTTTACAATAAATATTGTTCTTAATTTTAAATAATAATCTATGCGGTTGTTGCCTTTCTAGATATAACCCAAAATACTTTTAAGCTGTTTTCATACTGTTTCTATCACATTTGTAATAAAGTCTTAAGATATCTCGCTTATCCTCCTTTGTGAAACTCATAGTCTAATTTTGTTTGACAAGTACTGTCATTATAAAAGTATGCGGAAATACCTATTCAATAATACCCCACCTAATATACTTTGTATACTTCCAAGTTTTCTTTTGACAATATGGCGTCTAGTTGCCAACAAATGGCCAAACAGAATATTCGGTTATAAAAAATAATATCTAACAAACAGATGATTGAAAGTTTAGTTTTTAATGTTAATTTAAGAATCCTAATAGAAACTGATCAAAAAATTCGCTCGATATTCGGTTTGGTATATCGGAAAAACCGATTTATGATGCTATCATGTTAAGCGAATATCGTATATCAATTAATTGACCAGCTATATCACATCACAAGATTAATAATCAATGATATCATTGTTACAAGCATAATAAATTAATTTTAGTCAGGAAGTTGTGCTGGACATTATCGTACTGTCACGTAATACACATAATAATCATGAACATAAATATTAAATATAAAATCGCTTATCTTTTAAAACTACTAAGTTTTGCAATATTATGTGTATATTAGCTACTTGCTAGTTTCTTCATTAACAATAAGTGTTCTTAAAAGAGGTTATAAAATTCTACCAGTGAATTCATAAATATCTATGGTGTTTTTATAATGTAATCTTCATAATACCTACTACTGCATATAGGTTTATCTCTGTTTAAACTACTCGTAGTTCGAGTCGTTTGAGGTCAGTAAAGTTAGCACAGCCATTTTACAGAAACTCAAATTAAAACATATGGGAATTACGAAGTATTTTGGAGTTCTTGATTTTTATCTAAACTAATATTTACTATGAAAAAAGTGCAATAAAACTATTAGCTTAGCACCCCCATCTCAGAAAAACAAACAAAAAAATAAATTATATTAGGAGCTATTTGCGAGCTTATAATTGACGTATTGAACGTCAACCCCCAAATTTGTCTAAGGGGTACAAACCGCCCTCCGAAAAAATATTGAATTTTAATTTCAAATTTAAAACCTGCTAGAATTACCTACGAATTACGAACTTTTTACTGGTTTAATGCAAATGAACACCTAATTATACTCAAGGGATGAAAACCACCCCCAAATTATGCAGTTTTTTCGAAATTAATGATTTATAAATTTTGAAAAATAGTGAAAGTGGTGCAAACAACCCCCCATATGTTTCAGTTTTTCCAAACGTTCTGATTTTTTCATTTTCAAACCTGCCATCCTCATATACGATTAACGAGCTCCTTAACGGCATATTATGGGACTGCTGTCAAATTACAGTGAGAGGTGCAAACAACCCCATAACTTATTCAGATTTTTCAAATTTTATGATTTTTGAATTTTCAAAACACAGTCCTAATCTACGACTTACGAGCTCTTCCATGGTTTATAATATAACACCACTAATTTCAAGTAATTGTAAGGGGTGCAAATAACCCCAATGCATTTTCTTCAAATTTTGTGATTTCTGGATTTTAAACTACCATCCTGATTTGTAACAGGTGCTAACAACCCACAAAATTATGCAGTTTTTTTCCAAGTTTGTAGTTCCTAAATTTAGAAAACTGGCAACTTAAACTAGGATTTAGGAGCTCTTCAATGACCAATTATCTCAAACTCATAGATTTTTGAAATCAATGAAATCAACTCTTTGGAAATGTGGATTTTTTTAATTTTGTGATTTTGGAAACTTGAAAATGTTGTATAAGCTTTCCAACAAAAACGATTACGGAGTTAATATACATTACTCGGATATGTATTAAATGTAATGAGAAATTGTATCAGTCTTCGGGTTTTGTATTCAATTCGCTTCCTCTTTAAAATCTGCTGCTCCAAGTTTCGATAATGACTTTAAAGTTTAAATGTATTTAATTAATATAACAAAACTCAGTTTTGAGACATTTTTTTAAATATAAATAGCAATATTTTCTGGTTATTTTTTTTTAATGTACATAACACAATAATTTAATCAACGGAATATACAGATTAATTTCAGTCTGCGTTCTTCAAACAGCCTTCGCCAACTTTACTAAATCAGTCAACATCGTATATGACATGATGTATTCGAGTTAGTCTCAGATAGAAAGAATTTAACTTTTTAAATATAATTTAAATATCATTCTTATTTTTTGTCTAACGTAGACCATTAGAAAATCCGGCGAATAATAACAAATATAAAACCGGAGGTTGGTACCTGTGAGGGTTTGTAAATCCTAGATTAGGATGGTAGATTTGCAAATTTATAAAAATCAGAATTAAAAAATATATATAATTTGTGTAAGATAGACTTGAAGATCTCCTAAATCGTAGATTAGGATGGTACTTCTGAAGATTAAAATTTTTTGAAAATTTAGAAAAATTGCAAAATTTGGCAATTGTTTGCACTCCTTACAATAATTTGAAAGTAGTCGTGTAATATACCGCTGAAGAGCTCATAAATCGTAAATTAGGATAGCAGTTCTGAACATTAAAAATTACAATATTTTGAAAATATTGCATATGTTGGGGGTTGTTTACACCCCTTACAATAATTTGAAAGTTGGAGAGCTCATAAATCGTAAATGGGGATAGTAGTTTTGAAAATTAAATTAATAATTTGGTCAAGTGCGAGTTGGACTCGCATACTAGGGGTTCCGTACCATCTTCAAGATTCTAATTTTCCAGTTTCAGACAAGCAGGGAATGAGTGCATTTTCTTATATTTGCCCTAATCTCTTTTAAAGGAAGCGTTTTAAATTTTTAAATTTATAAAAAATATACACTTTGATTTTCCACATATAGACTTTTTATTTTATCTGCTTTAGGATTCGCTTGATTTTTATCACAATACATATGTATTTAATTTTCTAATTTGGCCCCCAAAAATTAACATTAGAGTTTTATTTTACTAATAAACTTTCAGAGAAGACTTTTATAATCTACTGTCTGAATTTTGAGGCTCTGTAGATTGAAAGATATAGGGCAAAATAGGTCAAGTTTTAAATTATAAATTATTAAATTTATTATTCAAATTATTTAAACATACAAATAAAACATATATTTCAAAATTTAAATAGTGTAGTTTCTAAAGTGGGAATTAAGTGGATGTTTAATATTTTTGTTAATATCTTTTAAACAAATGATTTAATAATATGATATATTTGTAATTGACATAATGAGCCTTTTAACTGATATGATGCGTTTGAAAATTGAATTTTTATTTTTCACTTAATTGTATAATTTGTCCCTAAAATTACTATGGGGGTTTTCTAATTATTTGTCTTATAAATTTTAAGTGAGCACCAGTACCCCTAATTATTTTCAAAATTTTAGGTAGGATGGTTTAGGAAATAAAGCGTAAAATGAGAATTTTTTATATCTTCATGTTAATATCTTGTAAACAATTAATTTTAAAAATATGAAAAATATGTATTTGTATTCCTCATAATAAACCCTTTCTATCGATGTATAGCATGATGCGTTAAAAAATATTTTTTCATTTTCCGTTTAATTGTATAATTTGTCCCCCAATATTAATATTAGGGATTTCTTCGTATTTTTCCTGTAAACAAAAAAATTAGGTCTTATAGTTTGGGGAATAAAGGGGGGAATGGGTAATTTTTTAAATATATTTTAAAATATTTATTTAAAAAAAATAAAAAAAATATATTAGTATTCGTCATAATGAGCCCTTTGATTTGATATATTACTTGATCCGTTAGAAAAAAATACAATTTTTTATTTTCCATTTAATTCTATAATTTGCCCCCCAAAATGAATATTAGGGGTTTCTCCTTATTTTTCCAGTAAAGTTCAGGTAAGGGGCCGTATGTCTACTTTTTTTCAAAATTTTACAATTTATGGTTTCGGAGATAAGGGGGGGAATGGGTAAATTTTTAAATATTTTTGTTAATATCTTTTAATTAATTTATTTTAAAAATATGGAAAAAATATATTTGTTTTCGTCATAATGACCCCTTTCATTTGATATATAACATGATGGGTTAGAAACAATTTTAATTTTATATTTTACATTTAATTCTGTAATTTGCCCCCCAAAATTAAAAGTAGAGGTTTATCCTTATTTTTCCAGTAAACTTCAGGTACCTCTAATTTTATTCAAAACTTAACATTTTATAGTTCCGGTAATAAGAGTGGGGATGGGTAAATTTTGGTATATTTTCGTTAGTATCTTTTTAATTATTTTTTTTTAATTTGAAAAAAAATATATTTGTGTTCCTCAGAATAGGACCTTTCATTTGATATATTACATGATGCGTTTGAAAATTTTGTTATCTTTAAATTTTTTTAAAATTTTTATTTAATTCTATAATTTGACCCCAAAATTATTACTAGTGGTTTCTACTTATTTTTCCTGTAAAGTTCGCGTAACGATCTATATTTCCTATTTTTTTTCAAAATTTTTGGGTCAGTAGTTTTGGAGATCAGGGGGGGAACGGTCGATTTTTTTAGTTTTTCCTCCAAAAGTACCCCTAAAATCAAAATTTCTTCATTTACGATATGTACTCCTGATCGGGTCACCAATCTATACATTGATGCCAAAGTTCAACCTCTTCTGTCCAGTAGTTTAGGAGAAAATTGCTGTGATGTGACAGAGGCAGAAATCCGGAGTGACATTATAAGGGTATCCGTATATAGTATATATCAGCAAATGGGAGAAAATTGCGAAATTGTGGTGTTGTTTGCATCCTTTCCGAAATGTGTAAATCATAAAAATTGAAATAACTCACATAATGTGAGGGTTGTTTACACTCCTTTCTAAGAATTGAAAGTAGTCGTGCAATATACCATTAAAAAGCTCGTAAAACGTGGATTATGCTCGTATTTTTCAAAATTTATAAATCATTAAATTTGAAAAAATAGCCTAATTTGGGGGTGGTTTTCACCCCTTGAATATAATTAGGTGTTCATCTGCATTACATCAGTAAGGAGATTGTCGATAAATTTAACAGGTTTTAAATTTAATTTTAAAATTCAGAATTTTTTCGAAGGTGATTTTTACCCCTTAGGCAAATTTAGGGGTTGACGTTCAATACGTCAATTATAAGCTCGTAAATAGCCTCCTAATTTAAGAGGCTTCACACATTTTTTTTGTTTGTTTTTCTGAGATAAAACTATTGGGGGTGCTAACTTTAAGTAAAGTTAGCACCCCCAATAGTTTTATTGCACTTTATTCATAGTAAATAAGTAAATATTGAGCTCAAAAATCAGTTTAGATAAAAATCAAGAGATCCTAAATAGCTCGTAATTCTCAGATGTTTTGAGTTTCTGCAAAATGGCATTGCTAATTTTGCTGACCTTAGTCGTGTGCTATTGTCTGAGAATTACGTTGAACATTAAAGATAATAGATAATGTAACCGGCAAAGAAAATAAATGTTACTTGTATACTTAATACTAATATATAATATACTGCTATCGGTCATAAGTTGAAGGGTCACCGGCTAAGAGAGACAGCAGATTATATCGTTTTACAGTACCTGACCCGTTGTGCGCAATGTTGAATTGTTGTTTAGAGAATGTAAATGTGATCGGAAACCACTAACCACAGATGAAACACAGAGAAAAACATTATAGTTTAAAAAAACTAAAAAAGACGGGTTATTAGCAAACCGAACTCGTAAAATAAATATACCTCCTTTCAAATTCATTAAAAACTTCAACGCCAACATGATAATCTCTGTAACAATATCTTCGAAAATGCTAAAATATATTCTGCTTATCCTTCAACGTTTTCGCAAAATTTCTTATATTTGATTGTCTGTTTTCCATATTTATTTAAACTAAAAAAGTTGAATTGTAAACTTTCTTGTGGATTTCATAATGTCTTTGTCCAAGAGTTTATTTATTATTTTCATTCACAAGGGCCAATGGGATGAATACTCTTCCAGGAAACAACCTCCTTGAATTTCCAATTTACTGCCAACTCAACTGAATAACAACCTTTTCCTGTGTCTCCTTCCCGTTTCCCTTTTTGTCAACCCTACATAACCTTTTCCTAATAAGTTATTTTCGTCTGAAATAGATAAGCAAGTCCAAAAGTAAATATCTATCGGAAACGTACGTTTTCCTGACATCCGACAAACAAATCTCGCCCACCCCTCCTTGCATTTCCTTTTACTCCTTGCCGGTTATCTTCTTTTCAGATATCGCGTGTCATTCCGAACACAAAAGAGCTACCTACCCGTATATATACACGTCTATATATGTATATATATATTGTGTATATCTTTTTGACCCTTAATTTATATTCATAGAGTCGTCGTCTTGTGTCCCTTATCCAGTCTCGTTTCCTTGGTTTCCTTGCACTTTATGCATATGCCATCGCAGTTCCGTTTTCGTCCTTTTTAAAAGGCATTTATTTGTTCTGGCTATTATGTGCAGGGCAGCGGCAGCAACTCTGCGGTGAAAGCAACAATTTATTTTTCGCATGAGTCGACGAACTTTTGAATGGAAGGTCTACTTAAATCATACGGTTGGGAGCGAGACCTGAAATAATAACGATGCTTTTTTCTTCCGTTCCTTAGGTGGTATTTATGTGACTATATGTTTACTAGCTGGCCCACCTTGACTTTGTGTGAGCAGATAAGTTAAAGTTATGTTAGATGCTGGTAAAAAAGGAAATTCCAGTAAATATGGTGGATGTCTATGATGAGAGAAAACGTCTATCTCAAATATCTAGTCAGTTGGACTTATAGTTTTGGGGACATCTTGATGAGTCAGTTAATGGTATATCGCTTGCAGGTCATGGTCAAGGTGGCTTAGGGGTCTAAGGATCGGTTTCATACCATTCCTTAGCCTCTTGTTTTCATTCAGGATCATGTTTCAAAGTTTGCATTCGAATGTGTTTTGTTCCCTAGTTCACGAATGCGACACCTAATGTGCATACAATTTTCTGAAACCCAAAATTTTAGCTAAAGTATTTCTCACACCGTGATGCAGAGAGCCTCTACTGTTACGACTATTTTTAAAGTTAGGAACCGATTGTTTTATTGAACTATAACCAAAGTGAAACTTTACTCGTATTCATAAAGAAATAATACCGATTTTAGAAAAATACACCTACGAATCTTAAAGTGCCATTTCTTATCGAACTTATTCACCAACAGGAAATATATCATATTTTATATTTTAATATTAATAATACTGCTTTAAACGCTAAAGTGTGTTTGTGGGTTTGTCCTTGAATCAAGCAGTAACAGGAAAATGAACGCAGGTGATTTTTTGCATAGAGTAACATATGCTACTTAAATTTCGAAAATGTACTGTTCCAATGGGATAGATTGTACTATCTTTAAATAACACCTTACTACTAATGGACAAGGCACCTTTCTTATGGAAAAATCGACTTCCGTCAAATTGTTTGAAATTTTGGTATGTTGTAGAAGTTGATGTTGTGACAAAAAGAGTTCATGGACTCAAACAGATTCTATGACTAGTTTTCGAGATATAGGATGTTAAAAATCGAAAATGCCGCATTTTTAATATCTGATTTCCCATTAAAGATGTGTTTTATTTCCGGTTAGTGGGGAAATTGTGATTTGTACAAACAATTGACATCAATTTTGCTTGATTACAGGGTATTTAAAAAATACGTAACATGTGCTTTTGTAAAAAATATTTTTTTTTATTACAACGTTGAAAACATAAGAAGATATATTTAATATATTTACGTGTATTTATTTACGTATAGTCCAGAAAATATAATTTTTGCATTATTTGATAAAAATATTGAATAAAACAATTACCTCTATATCTCGAAAACTAGTCATACAATTTTAATAGTATTCTGGTCAGTAAAACACTTAACATTTGTTAACGTAAAAATGTAGTAACATACAGAGTTGACGGAGAGAATTGAAAACTAAGGGGTATTATAAAAAATACATATTTTCAATATGTATAGTTTTTGCAATCAGTTTAACATCCCGTTGAGTATAAAGAGACGGATAATATATCTGTTTAATGTCTTATTAAAATTGCAGCACGAATGGTTCGTACAGGGTGACTCATTAATAGAAAAAAATAATATATGCCTTCTCTGGCTTTATTTATGGCTCACACTGTATATTATATGAAGCACATCCAAGAAATTATTACTTTAACGAGATATTAATTGTGCAATAACATCTGCTTATGTTTTCAACGTTGTAATAAAAAAACGATTTTTTCCAATATCACATATTACGTATTTTTTAAATAACCTGTAATCCGCCAAAACTTATGGCAATTATTTTGTGAAATATTTATGTCCAATAATGTAGAAATCACAATTTTTCCAATGTCCGAAAATAAAGCACGTCTATCATTGGAAATCTGATATAAAAAATGTGGCATTTTCGATGTTTAACACTCTGTATTACGAAAACTAGTCATAGAATCTTTTTGAGCCCATGGACTCTTTTTGTCAGAACGTCAACTTCTTCAACATACCAAAATTTCAAACAATTTGACGGAAGTCCATTTTTCCATAAGAAAGGTGCCTGGTCCTTTTATAACTGTCGAAATGTCCCTGCCTTCCTCCCTGAAATTTTGGGGTTAGGTATTAAATGAACTCATGAACACTGTTTTTATATAAAATAATTTTATATTTTATACTTTGTTTATATACTGATAATACATAAAAATATATATAAAATAACGGTCATGATCAACTAACAACCGTTAAAAAAAAAGAACAGAACACCTCCAAATATAATTTTGGCTACTTCTTGGTTGGGAGCGCATTAGACAGATGGTCTGCACAGTTTATTTAAGACGATAGCATTTGCATAGAGCGACTTTATGGGCCGTAGGATGACTGTAATTAACTCTTCATGCTAAAAGGGCTAAACGGATACGAAGGAGTTTCGAGTCCTCAGAGTAACATACAGAAACAATGCTTAGTCCTAGTCAAGCTTAGTCCAAAATTAAATTCCCTATTTAGGTATGTGTATGTATTTATAGGTAACAATGGATAAAATGATAAAAACGTACAAGTTAATATTGATAATATTAAGCTCTATAAGGGTTTGAACATGGATCATATACATACAAAGGCTTATCTAAGAAACGTCTACAATCACTTATTCTAGCCTAGGTATTCGGATTTTAATGTCATTGACAACGAAGTCAGATTGAGCTTTGAAACGTTTGGATTTTTTGGAACATACATCCTTTTTTTCTCAGGTGTGTTACTTACTAACAAAGCATGTAAGTACCCTTCAAGTGAGAGTGAAGAAAAATAAGTTAAAATAATTCAAAAGTGTAATTAGAATTTTGTTAAGTTATACAGGGTTGGACACCTTGTTAGTTAAGGTATAAGTTCTACTAAAAAAAGAACCCTAGCAAAACTTGTAGCACTTTTATTCTACAACCATACATTGTTTTGAGATAGGACGTTACAGGCAGTTTTTTTAAATGAATCACCCTATATATTTTTACATTTTTTTTGATCCAGGGATTCTCGCTTGGGGGTGTGCTTCCACTATATGAGCTCTGCAGGCTATGTGGTAGAATTGTCAACATGCAAATATTTGACAATATATTGAGGTGTCAGTAGGAGTCACAAAAATAGTCTTGTATGAAGTCCAAAATCGCATATTATACGATATACCGATGTCATAAAACTTTCAAGCTAGCATTTTCAATCATACGTTTTGTGGAAACTCTGTCTTGTCTTCAATCCTCAAATGATGATTTTTCAGTCTTTATTCCGAGAATTTGGATCAACACTGTTGACACCTTTGAATTAATTTACATGATTGAAGCTTCAAGGGGAATGATCTCGACTAAATTTATCTGAGTAGGAGGAGCCCTTTATCGACAATTTATAGGATATTACATTACCTGTGTGCTATTGCAGTAAAAATAGTTGATCTGCTGTTTAAACCGATAGTTACTTTTTCCTGTCAATTTGATTTCCGATTCCTGCGTTTTGTTTGGTTCGAGTGGGTATTCTGTTGCAGAGGACAAGCAATGTTATTTTTGAATGCCTTTAAAATGCACAAACCGTTGCCAACAAATAAAAATAATCGGGCTTGAAGGACCAACATTTTTGTTTCAGTTTCAATAAAGTAAATAATCGAATGTGGTTGATCATGCGAGACAACGATTGCAAGTCATATCACTTCTATCTTTATCCAACCGGAACTGACTGTTCAAGTAATCTACTGAATATACTACATTGCAATTGCTACTAAACTAGATAGAAGATGTAAAAAAACAGTTTTGCACCCTAACACCAAACCTTTATATTAAACACTCAACGCAGTTTTAACATCTCTAAGTTGTCAGGAGTAAACTAAACTATTTTGGTTTACTCCTTGATGATGAGAACAAAGTGTTTAAAATAAAGGTTTGGTGTTAGGGTGCAAAACTGTGTTTTTACATTTGTGACACACCAAAGGTTCCACAGCATTTCCATTAAATAGAAGATCCGTCTAGATTTAGATCTAATATTCAAAACTGCCTTAAAGACCTCAACATCACAAGTCACATGGATATCCAGCAAAAAATTGACCAGTAAATTGTGTAAGGTATCGTTCAAAAATTTAGGGGTATTTAAATACCGAACTGTTATTTCGTCCATACCCTAAGAGATATGCTCACTGACAAATAAATCGCAATACCCAGAAGGAGATGTTGAAATTTAATATTGTTTTGGTAAAACATAGACGCTATAGTAAGGAGTAAATGATGGTAAAAAATACCAAGGAGTTTACATTTTTTTTTAATTAAGTTTGTTAATAATTTGTTTGTCCACCGAGGTTATCTATACACGTCTTGGCATTGATTCAATAAAGTGGCCTATTTCTTCTTGAGGAATAATATCCCAAGATGCCTTGTCTTAGAACCCCCAAAGTCCGTAGGGGCTGGACGGAATTTCCGAGCCATCATATCCCAATAATGTTCTATGGGTGAAAGATCTGGGGATCTGGGCAGCCATGGGAACAGATTCACATGGGTCTCTTCAAAAATGTTTAAACTAACGAAAGCATCATGAGGCCTAGCATTATCTTGCTGAAATGTGGAATTCATGAACCGATTAAGGTAACGTTGCGTTGTCGTGTTGCCTCGAACAAAGACTAAAGGATGGTCGGACCTCGTTGGTCGGTCGTACGAATGCATTCACCCTTGTAGCGTGGGATGGTAGACGACGGCCGTTTGAGGTGTCGGACTGGGGGTCCCTTCCTGGAGGGAATGACCAGTCTAGAATCCGAGGCAAATCCTACCATAGTCCACACCTGCAACCTAAAACCGTGGTTTCCACGGTTGGTAAAGCAGGTCCGCTAGCAGACCGGGAACATCGTCTACACATTAGAGTATTGGTCTTCGGGTTGAGTCGGTCGAGAAGCGAGGTGTACGCTATACCAGGCGCCTGTCGCAGACTGCGTAAGCTTTAATGCCATGGGTTTAGAAAATGCTCTAACAGTGGCTAACACTGTGGTGTGTGCACTCGAGCTTCGAGGATAAACCCGTCGGACGACCGAGCCAAACACAGCGGTGCCAGGTTCTGAGGCCGTCGTTTGAGGTGTCGGACCAGTTGCTTAAACTAAGTTAAAACTGGCACTAGAATCCGAGTCGCTTGCGGCACGACGAGTCCTTGGGGAACTGGGGGGCCTAGCGGCGCAGACCCCCCGCTGCGGTCGTAACTGTGACTCTCTCAAGGTGACCTACTTCTACGTGCAATAGCACCCAATACCATAACGCCTACTGTTCGGAGTACATGTGGCTCTACGTCAAATTGAGGTTGACGTTTTCAAATCAGGCGTCACATGTTATAGTACTGCTAAGGGCAAGAGAGTACCCACTCTCTGAGGATGATGACTTCATGATAAATTCAGCTAACTAGAAACTGCAATCGATATCAGAATGGAAGAGGTAATTACAGTTGGCTTTTTGGAGAAGTGTCAACCAACGCAAGTGGAAGAAGTTGCCAGCAAGTGAATTAACTGATATTTATAACAAACCTTTAAAATCAAAAAGCATTGTTTTTGATAGCACTGGTTATTTTATTATGTTTCCGACTAAAAATATGTTCCAACAGATGAAACCTATATCAATTTCGAATTGAAATTGTTTAATTATTAATACGAGTGGAAAGGTTTAAGAAACAGTTTTTCTCACATTATAAATTTCCATTATTCCAACGGTATAGGTCAGTAGAATTTTTGTTATGACTGATTTTTCCCTCATTATAAATATTCATAATTCAAGTAGTATACGCAATTAGCATTTTTGTTATAAGTTAATTAATACTGTCAACTCATGTGTATAGGAAAATAAACTACAGACTATTGTTTTAAGCTTTATCGATACTGTTTAGAGGATTAACTTTATACCCGTTGTGTCTACATTGTGATGGAAAACCGAAATTACCCCTATTTGTTACCGATACAAAGATCTGTATGGAGCATCATGTTTACGCTGTCATTTTATCATAATAATCCACATAATGAAGCGTATTTTATGCATCGAGACCCTGCTAAACAATTAATATTATAATTAGTCAATAACCATTCAATTTATTAGTAATGATGTTGTTAGCCTCCGGAGCGTTCTCTCCTATTCAGTGCTTTCCATGGAAATTCATAATTTTGTTATTATTTATTTAGTACGTTTCCATTTTTGTGGGTGTTTATAATTTGATTCAGTAATTTGGATGTAATGCAATTACAGTTTGTTGATTAAATATTGTAGAAGTAACATTAGCTGGAGGATATATTTAATTGAATGAAAATATTACGTACTGCATAGTCCAAGAGCTTAGTACAACGAAAATAGAAAAAAATAACCAAGAACGAAGATGAGCTACTCTACCAAGAAGTTTTTAAATCTGTGAGGCGAGGATAATAATTGTAGGGTAGTGATCTGACATCTGTACATGAATCTACATTATAATGTATTACATGGATCATTTAGTCCCGGGACTAACGAGTAAGAACACATTTGTTATGCAAAATTTATTCAACAACATAGGGATAAAGTCATTCCAAATTTCCAGGCCTTCCTTGTAGAACGATTTGTCTTTTGTCGCAGTTGTGGCTATAACTTCATCATTCGAATCAAATGTCTTTCCCTGGAATATATTTTAGACACTGGCGAGCAGGTAGAGGTCAGATGGGACCACATGTGGTGAATATGGGGGCGTGGAACGAAAAATTGAAATAGAATACAGTGAATATACAATAAACAATAAATGACACTTAAACCTTTTACAGAAATTGTTCAAAATGTCCACCATTTCGTCTAATATCAAAATCAGTTCGTCGTCACAAGGAAAACATAATCATTGTAGAGATTCTGGGTTATTAATGAAATGAATTTTTTTTGTGATATTTTCATGGGATTCAATCATTCAAAACACTTATGCTAATGAATATTACGTTTCAGTTTTATTTATGAACCATCATCAGATCAGTATGAGTTTGCCAATCAATATCTGAATAAGTTAGACAAACATATGCATAAACATAAAACGAAGATTAACATTCCAGGTCAAATATAGTAAAATCATAATGTGACAATTCAAGGTCAGCTGAAATGTCTGTCATTTCAGCTGAGTTTGAATTGTCACAGTCGTTTAGCAAATGAAAAATTATGATTTTACTATGTTAGAACTTGAATGTCAATCTTTTCTAGAAGTCCTTTTATATTTTCGCATATGTCTGTCTAACTTATTAATATATTGGCAAACTATCTGCATTCTTCTGATGATGGTTTATAAATAAACCCGAAACGTAATATTCATTAGCATGTGTTTTGAATGATTGAATCCCATGAAAATATCACATCAAGTATTTACAACAGTTAGGAGTTCTATTTACAATATATTTTGTATCTCTTGGATACAATTTATTTCAATTTGGTATACTTTTCTTTTAAGATAATTCCAAATATAAAAATATAATGTATTGAGTTCAGGTGATCGGAGAGGCCAATGATTTGAAACCTCTGCAGTTCTTCCTTTCTATTTACTAGGAAAATATAAGTACAATGAACTACTAACCGAGAAAAGTTGAATATTGGATCAAATACACAGTTTGGAAACCCAATCAGGAGTTCATAGCTTAAACAAGCAAGTTATGATTTTGGGGGGTACTTTAGTGGAGAAATTGGAGGACAGTTGACAATTATTCTCATTACTTCTGAAACTACAAAGTCTACATACACATATACATTTAAAAAAATAAATAATATTATTAATTTTTGAGATCTAGTTATAAATTAAACTATTTTTATAAATTTTAAAGGACAAACAAAATTATGTAAAAACTGGCCCATTTCCTTCCTACCTCCCTCATAGTTTGATACTGAAAATAAATGAACAAAAATAATATAGGCACGGCCTAAAATTTTGAAAAAAATGCAAAAATTTAGAGGAAAACCTAAGCGAAACCCATTTTGGGGGCAAATTAGAAAGTAACATAAAGCCTAATTTGCGCTGGACAAATTTCTTTACTGTCATTTCAAAAATTGTTCAAACAGAACTACTCGAAATGAAAATAAAATTTCCCGTTATATTCATTTTACTGTAGGCACTGGAAATATAAAATACGAAATAGTTTTTCCTGCAAGATTCATTCATCACAGCGGTTGACATATGCAGTAAACATGTAGTGCAATAAATCAACGGAGCTGAAGTTCATATAATTTATTTTATTAGAATAATTCTAACTTTATATAAAATGAGGACTTTAAGTGTTGACTTTTATGCGATCGATAGAACTTTTGCGATAAAGCTTTCCTACTCCTTCCCTTTTTGATGTAGTGTTTCTAATACAATTCCTAATATGCAAAAGTTTAGCAATTCGCCTTCACGAATTGATGTTTTTAGAAGCCGTTAAAGCGAGTCATTGCTATTTCTGGGCTGAGTACAAGAAAAAAAAACAATCATTTATTTTTTGTGTTTAGTAGGGTCATAAGGAATTTGTGGAAGCGGAATATTGGAGTTTTATTTCTTCATAACATTGCCGTGTTTTTTTA
Source organism: Octodonta nipae (assembly GCA_034190945.1). Classification (NCBI taxonomy): domain Eukaryota; kingdom Metazoa; phylum Arthropoda; class Insecta; order Coleoptera; family Chrysomelidae; genus Octodonta; species Octodonta nipae. Next base: position 16,289,108 of record CM067218.1, on the reverse strand, counting down.
TTGTCGTTGCATTAATGTTTTTATCGAAAGCTCAGGTTCGGAAAGTTTTTAATCAGTTTTTCCAGACTTTGGAAGTTTTTTTAGGAAAGCAGTTGGGGACTGGGGTCGACGTACTTGGGCAAAATTTATTCGGAAAGACATTTAGACGTAGCAATTGGAAAGAACCGATACCTGGAGGTCGATGTATTGAAAGAACGTTGAATCCGTATTTTGCATTTTATGGAGTTTCTTAGAAAGCATATTGAGAAAAAATTTGGATTTATTTATTACCATATGAGGCCCAGAAAAGCGCTGAAAAGTTGAAATCATTTGAATTGTGAAAAAACGTAGGTAAGTTGTAAAATGTCAGGATTGTGTAATTGGTCAAAAAGGATTTAAAATTAAAATATTTCTGTGATATTTCTGGTGGGTATTTAGCTTTTGGCATTTCGAATGCCATATTTATGAATAGTCTACAGCCAAACGTAGAAAAATATATTTGAAACACTACTGAACAGAAATTTATTTTATTTTATAGTAGATTGGATTATTAACTCTATTGAGACAACAATTAACTAATGTATTAAGAACACATACTTCCCCACTGTATTAGAAAAAACCTTAATTGACTGTCGGATATCGGTTCACTGATGCATGGAACTGATGTAATTATTGGGCTCACTTACACAGTTAGAGAGAGTTGAAAAATTTATATCATCTTCATTACCAGAAACCTGATCTTGTTCAGGATTCAGTTAAACTACAATAATGTCTTTTGATTGGAAGGTTTCAGTAGGCTTATCTTTTGCAGGTTTATTTAAAAATGGTTCAAGAAATCTCCAAAATTTTCGGAATTGTGAATATTGGAATATGGTTTAGTTTCGTGAATCGCTATTTTTGCGATGAACGCCTTAGGTTATTCGTCTGACTCATTTTCTGTACAGCCACATTTTAATATCGTCTATAAGAAAGATTTACAGTAACAAAGAACATAATTGTGAGAGAAAATTTAAAGTAAAAACTCCTTCATTTTATTATGTTATTGCTCTCTTGCTTATTGTTTAGGATCACATAACCTCTGGGTTCAGAGCCCCATTGTTAGATCGATCACTATTTTCAAGATATCTTGTAAGATTTAACTATCATTGACATAAACATGCGAAATAGAGCAGTGGATTGCTCTCGAAGGGAAGAGGCAGATAACCTTCTTCTTCTCTTAATAAACAAATAAATATAAACAAAAAACCTTCACTTTGTAGAAAAATGCAAATGATTAATTTTAAACACACTTTTTATGTTTTTTTTTAAATATTAAAGGGTAGAAATGATTAGCAACTATAAAAAATTGAAATGTATTATATACCGGGTGGGGACTTTATCTTGAGACGAGGTGATATCTCGAGTGGATTCCATTTTTCCCGAAAAGTTGTGGGGATTCAAGTGGGCCATCAAATGGCCCATATTACCATTCGGTTTGGACAGGAGATGGTATTTTCCGACCTGAATTGTATTTAAATGGAAGTATCCAATTTTTACAGTGGATATCTGAAGATAAATAAAAAAAACATTAAAAAATGGATCAAATCGAAAAATTTGAAGAACAAAAAATGTGATGGCCCACTTAAAACCTAACAGCTTTTATCTGAAACTTTTTTCAAAATACTGGAATCCACTCGAGACATCTCCGTGGTTCAAAATAAACCACTCCTAATCATTTGCCGCCAAAATAAAGATCTAATCGAAAGCTAGTAAGAACAAAAAGTATTTTTATTTAAAAACCCTACGATATTTTATCTGATTTTTTTTTTCGAATTAATGGCATCCACTTGAAATATTACCTTGTTTTAAGATAAATGTCCTACTCGGTATAATACCCCAAAGGTTAAATATAAAATATGTATATCTCTTACTTTAATGTTTAGTTTTTTGTTATTTTTTAGTTTTCGTTTAACGACCATCCTACTTGAAAGACAAACAAAAATTTCAAAAATTATAATTCTTGAATGATTTTTTTCCCGGCTCATTATTCTTTCTCCAAAATCACTTCCTAACTACCCTACACACTTTCTATATCCAATGATTACTACTTTTAAACTAAATGTGGTTATTTTCTTTGACTTTATAACTAGCTTACATGTGCGATATTATGTAGCCCATTTAACATCTAGATAACTTATGGTTTTTGTTTATTTTTCATTTAATTTTTTTTTTCTTAATTCTCAGTTTTTTACATATAAACTTTTGTAACTTTTTATATTTCACTGTATCTTCACCAAACAAACTTAAGTCTAATCTATATGTTTGTTTGCTCTTCTGAATTTGATATTTGACACAACTAATTGGTTAAAAAAATGATGAGTCCACAAATGGTGAGGTTCCATCAAAAAGTCATTACGTTAAACAATTTATCTCATTAGAAAAGAAATTAAGAAGCACATCGAGAACTTGGAATGCCCACAAAAACTACTTTACTTCAACCCCTTTCCAACAATATATCACACTTATTGGAAAGTAATCAGTATCATAATAAAATTTGAGATTGTAACTTATAAGGTTAGAACTACAAAAAATAAAACATACATTAAGTTGCAATAATTTGTTATAAATTTTGTTCACACTTGCTTCTACCGCTACTTTTTTGACTAACTATAGTGTAGTCTATAGACGTATCTCATCCAACATTGTTTCAACAGCAACATTTATTCTTTTGCTTAACTGGTCCTTGGTTTCTATTTCTCTCTCATAAACGAGTTGCTTGGCCCGTCCCCATACAAAAAAAATCAAAAGGAGTCAGGTTTGGCGACCTTGGAGGCCAGAGTATAGAGCCAGTTCTCTCAATCCGAGTTTAGTAATGAATTGTCTAGGAAGCTCTCTGACAGTTCGTATATAACGTGCTGGACAGTCAACTTTTTTGAATATTGGTCTGTCTTCCAATAGGATTTCATCTAATAAGATCGATAAATCTTTCATTAAAAAATCGAGTCATTTACGAAATAGAAATAGAAACCAAGGAGTAGTTAAGTTAAAGAATCAATGTTGCTTTTAAAAAAATTCGGGATGATCGATCTTATTAGATGAAACTCCATTGGGAGACAGACCAATAATATTCAAAAAAGATGGCTGTCCAGCACATTATAGGCGAACTGTCAAACAGCTCCTGGACAATTCAATCCCAAAGGCGTGGAATGGCCTCCAAGCTCCCCAGACTTGATTCCATTTGATTTTTTTGTATGGGGACGGACCCAGTAATTCGTTTATGAGAAATAAAGAAAAACTAAGGAGCAGTTAAGGGAAAGAATAAATTTTGCTTTTGAAATAATGTGGGATGAGATCCGATTAGAGACTAGTAATGTAGCAGTCAGAAAAAGGAGTCGCCATTGCATCCGTAGCTAGAAGCCGGTTTGAACCAAATTATGGCGATTCTAAATGTTGTTTGTGGCATATTCGTGATTACTTTTATGTTTTTTTTGGGCAATAACACTACAATCGAAATAAAACGACGTATATTAAAGGAAAACCAAACCCAAACGTTTCAAAGTTTATTCTGACTCCGTTGTCAATGGCTTTATATTTATTGATGTAAAGTGCAATATGAAAATTTGATTTATGACATTTAAATTGACATTAGAAAATTTGTTGTTTTTAGATATACAGGTAGCACAAAATATTCTAAAGATCATGTATTATTGTTAAAAAAGCTTTCAAATTAGAAGAATTTGAAAGAGTTGTCTTTAGAATCTATAAGTGGCGTTCCTAGGTACGACTTTTTATAAGATAGCGCATTCGCCAAAAATGCGATCAAAGAATTCTATTGTTTCAGTGATCCCATTAACGTCATAAGGGAAAACCTAGGGAAAACCTTACGAACTATCCCAATACTGGGTTGTTCAAAAGGAGGTTACCATTAATAATTTCTTCCTTCAATATACGTCGTTTTATTTCGATTGTAGTGTTATTGCCCAAAAAAACATAAAAGTAAATTATTTCAACTTGATATTTGTTTTATTTTTTGCAGATCTAACCTTGTAAGTTACAAGTTACAATGTCAAATTTTATTATGATACCAATTAATTTCCAATACATGTGATATATCACTGGAAAGGGCTTGAAGTAGAAAAGTTTTTGTAAGCATTTGAAGTTATCGATGTGCTTTTTTTTTGTAATGTGATAAAGTGTTTAACCTAATGACTTTTTTATGGAATCTCGCCATTTTTCAACCAATTATTTGTGTCAAATATCGAATGCAGAATAGCAAACAAACATTACAGATTAGATTTAAATTTATCTGGTAAAGATACAGTGAAAAATAAAAAAATCCAAAGTTTATATGAAAGAATCTGGGAATTAAGAAAAAAAAAATAAAAGAAAACACCTTAAGCTATCTAGATGTTATATGGGCTACAAAATATGGCACATGAGCCCATCTATCCGCCCTCCAATTTAGGCGAACCTTCTACAAAACATACTGAATAAATGTGTACCCCGTTATCCTGACCGGAAGTCGGTTTTATTCTCAAACGGGAAAGTTGTAAAGTTGTTTGTATAAACTAAACCTTCCCCCATTCCGAATATAGTAATTTTAGTAGCAGTAGTAAAAATTAACACCATTTTCTAATTCTTAAAAAAGCTTATCTGGGATTCATAAATTATTAGAAACTAGGTACTTCCCATTTTGCATAATTTGAACGTTACACTATGGTATTTATTACAATAGTTATCAAATTAAAATTACATTACAGTGAGATTTTCCCGGTATTCCGATAAATAATAACAAATGAACTAACCTATACTACATATGTATATACCTTTATAAATAGGAATCTTATACCAAAATAAAAATTAGATAAATTTCTTTACTTACCATCCACCCTGTCTGGTTAGAGTAAATCCAAATCTCGATTCTCTATCCACGGATACTCTGATTCCGATAATTCCGAGTCCTTGCGGTGTCACAACTTGGCCCCTCATAACTGCAACTCGGCTATTCAATAGACATTAATTAGAACAAATATGCATTAACAACTGATATCAATACTACAAACTGACATGTCAAAGCGGTTTATTTACAAACTATGACATTCATAACCCACACCATTAACAAAATTTTCAACATGTTTGATGAGATTTTTAAATCGTGTATCAATATTTAGGTATTCTTGTAAAAGAGTCTTTGATTGTTCGACTTGATAGGTTGCTATGTAGAATATTATACCAACAACATAAATAGTTTTTTTCCAAAGATGTTTATCGTAATTATATAGTCACATTTTTGCGTATCTATTGCATCAACTCCTCGAAAAATATACTTATTTGAAAGTCGTTATTGACATCATGTTGTTTTGCGTCACATTCAAGAAGAAATTTGTGTAAATGCAGACCAAAAAGCCAGCGTCAGTATATAATAAGCAGTAAATATTACTAACATTTTATATTCGTATACAGAATGATGTTTGAAGAAAATCAGTCTTTAATAATGACAAAGACAATTTTTATTGACCTATTCAATTCGATTGTTTGAGATTTTTCGTTTATAAAGAGTCAGCGACTAAGTTTTAGTTGAAGAAGAGAACATTTACAAAGAATGGGCTTTTATACTTAGAGTTATTGTTTTTTGCGTGATTTTAACTGTAAACGATAGACAAATTCGTTAATATTGCTGGACTTTTTAGTTGTTTCCTGAATAATAGTTGTGGCATATTTTGTCAACGTTTAAGCACTTTTTGGGAAATAATACCAAGGGGTCAAGGTTGTCAATGAAAAAGAAACTATGAAAAAAGGGCACAATTTTAAAATTTAAAATTACAATGTTTGAAATATACCTACAGTAATTTCGTAAGGTGTTATTTCCCAAAAAGTGCTTAAATCTAGAGTTTTTCTTAGTGTAATTAGCATTTATTTATCTGGTCTTTGAGTATATGCTCTATTGTTTAATATAAAATTGTAATTTGAATGAGGGATAAATGACGTCGTAGAGTTTTTTATGTAATCTACAAAGTTGCCGAAATGTGGAAAGTGATTTCTGTTTACGTTGCATATTTTTTTGCAATGCCAGATTCAGTTTATTGAACTGTTTGCATTAGTTAACAGGATTACAACAAATTCTGAACAGAAGTTCAAATCTACTATACGAAGTGTACTCTAACAAGTAAATGGAATTTTATAATTTCGTGAGTTGTATTTGTTCTATTGACTTGATATTTTTTTTGTTGTTGTCATTTGATTTTTTGTCAGTTGATAATTTTGGTATAATCGGCAATTTCGTATTTCTCTAAAAACTGAATCAGAGAATCACAAACGGTATAATACATGACTTTATGGATATGAGGGTAAAACTAAGATTTGGCAGATCGCTGAGATCAAGAAAAGCTCGAAAAGGGAGGTCGAATCTGAATGTCTGGTTCAGTGTGTACTTCAATTTTAACAATAGATAGAGTGCATCGTAACTTCATGTTACAAGATTAATCCGTCATATAGACCTGCAAGGGCCTTTGAATGACGTGCTCCCAAAAAAGTGGTCAGGGATAAAGCAATTTCTTGCTTGTATTCGAATTTTTCACTAAAACCACACGCAAGGAAGCCTCTATCTTCAGCGCATATAGTCTGGCTTTTTTTGATTGATCTCAATAGTAAACAGAATCTTAAAGAGCCGCTATGCGAAAGAATAAGTTCCTGAAGTGTTTCGGTAATTGTAATAAGCTCTGGCAAATGTGTATATCTAGTGACTACTATTTTGAAGATTTTTTTTCCATCAAACATGAATGCCTGCATTAAACTTTATTGAGGTGAGAATTTTACCATTAACGTACGTATATGACTATTTATATATCACTACCCATTTCTAAATATTGGGGTTGCCCCTCAAATTTAATTATTTTTAAAGTCTATTACAAATTTCTTGTGTAGTTACCTTGTTTAGAGGAAAATAGCATAAATTTAGTCAAGCCTACCGAAAAAAAAACAAAACTAAAAATAAATGCAATAATGATAATGAATTGAGTTGAAGATGATTTAGTAATTCTAAGCCAGAGTTAAGGCATTTTATTAGAGTATTTAGTTTTGGAGATGTAGGGTGAAAATTCAAGGAACAATAATGATAATTGTGCTTTGAACCATTTTTGTGCCATTGAAACGTTTGGATTTTTTGAATATAGTCTATTTTCTCAAGTGTGGTGTTATTCCTCAATAAAACAACTGCAAAATATAATGACATCTACCGGGAATGATATCTATCGGTAATGGGAAAACGGTATTTACGAATTCAATGAAAATTTACTGGTATCCTTTTTTCGATTGAGGGTAGTCCAGCTAAAATATTTTCAAGCATGGGCCACTTCCAGTTATACCGGAAGTTGATACCAACTTGGTTATTTTAATTGGAACACCCTGTAAATTAGTGCAAATTCTGATTCTATGGGTAATTTTAAGAGTAAATCATGTATAATACTCTATACTTAATTTCAGCCATTTTCCAGATATTCCAAAATGTTTATTAAAATTGACATTTTAAGACCTTCAGATATTTGCCAATTATGCAGTAACGCAGGGGTAATAGAAGAAACTTCGAGCTTCCAAAACATTTAATATTATTTTGAAAATTGTGTACAGAGTGTTTAAAAAAATCCAGAAAATTGAAATGCGAAATCATGAGAACCTTAATTTTTTCAAATGGAAACCAGCATCTTTTATATCGTTATCAAATTAAGCTTTGAAAATAAGAGGTACTTTGTTAAAAGTTACCTATAAGAAAATCTGATAGATTTCGACTTATTCGAAAAAAAAAATCATCATCCTCAATAAAAGTAACTAAGGACTCAGGTGAAATGTCAGTGTGAGTTGATTTACTATACTAGTACTGAATTAAACGATACTTCCTCGTGCGTTAAATCTGAAAAAGTCCTAGCACGTCTAAATTATACAAACAAATTTAACACACTAAGAAGTATCGTTTAATACAATATTGTTATACTGAATCAACTCACACTGATATTTCAGTTGAGTCACAGTCACAGCCAACTTAGTCACTATTATTGAGGATGCTGAAAAATTTTAATTTTTTTTCGAATAAGTCGAAATCTATTAGATTTTCGTATAGGTAACTTTTGACAAAGTACCTCTTATTTTCGATGCTTATACGATATAAAAAATTATGATTTCCATTTGAAAAAATTTGAGTTTTTCATGATTTCACATTTCAATATTCGGGATTTTCTGTATACAATTTTCAATTTCATTCTATTACCTTCCTGAAAAAACATCTTGATTCCGCTGCGTTACTGTAAATTGGCAATTAACTGAAGGCCTTAAAAAGTCAATTTTAATAAACTTTTTGGAATATCTCGAATAGGATGATTCCTGGTGGGCCACCTATATAAGACCATTTTAAGATCATCCGTGAAGTGGTTTAGAATAGAAACAATTCCTCCCATAATTGCAGCACAATATCTATCGCCCCTATTTCTTTAATTGGAAAGTTAACTTTTTCAATAAGTCAGATTAAGTCGTATTAACGCCCTTTGTCAATCAGTTTTTTTACAGTATTTTGTACATTGAAAAACTCGCGTCTTCGTAAAAATATTTTTTTATGAAAACTCCAGACTGACACACAAATGATTTTTCTTTTAAACTTGAACAAGGGAATTTACAACGAATAGGGGCAGTAAATTTGTTATTGATTTCTTAAAATTACCATAAAGATACATAAGCCAAAATACAGCATTACCATTTTGGAAGACAAACAGAATATTCAAAACCTTTTTCTCATTGTACACACTTTCATTATATCGGAACGCATTTTCCATTAACTGAATGCTATCAGAAAATTCCGTTTTAATATTTGGCCCTCTCTTCTGCTATTTGCATTCCATAAAGAGCTTTTCGAAATTTAAATATACACACGGGTCCATATAAACAACCGCCGAATGTTTTTTTCGATTATTTGAACCGAAATGCAATCCGTTGCGATTTAAAACTACTACTTCGCATTTACAAAATAGAACAAATAATTTCCATCAGATTAAATTTGCAACAGTAATACCTAAATATTGTGATACAACACGGTCGGTAGAAAAAAACCCATCAAACATATATGTATGTATATATATCTGTATCGGATAAATATTAATTATTATTTCAATTTAAAATTCCAACGTTTTAATTAAACGGCAAATTGTATTTTGTTTAAATAAATATTTTAAATCTATTTAATGCGCTCACATTTTCTCGCTCTCTTTCACTCATACGTGTGTTCGTTTCATAACAATTTTCTTTTTTCTAGTAGCGGTTTAATTAAAAATGTATGGTCTACATGCAGAATATCAGCAATGATTACGAGAAGCTGTAAAAATAAGCTGCAGTTTCGGTGGCGTACAACAATAAAAATGTATGCTACCCACACGGCACATAATTGAAAATATGATTTTAATCTCGCGACAAAATTGAATTTTATATACCGATAAAAAAACGTTATTGAATGTGCAAATACATTTGTATACTATTAACGTGTTCTCGCTTAGGAAGATTCGCTTAATTACGGTTCGTTTTTCCGAGTGGAAATTATATGCAATAATTTACGGTACTTTTTTATTTCAGTTGCTTTTGCATACATTTTCATTGGATTGTAGTGTTTGCCAAGCATTCTTAATGTGCTACTTGTAAAATTTATTGGAAAAAAATTGATTCAACATCTATGAAATCTATTACAACTAAAAAGTAGGTGGTAACTTTTCCTTTAACTGTGGAAAGTGTGAACTATTCATATAAAATTGGTAGCAAATACATTTATTGACAATTTTTGTTGTTATTGACATAATATGGAATATAATTTAAATGCAGTAAATATGTAGGTTACTGTATTCAACTAATACTTACTAATATTACACCTTAATATTTTTGTAATGTTGTTTTATAAAGAGGGCTCAGTATCGTTGCTTGCAAAACCTTATTTTTCGAAAACCACAGGAGCTTCATACAACTCCTATTATTCTTCTATGGATTATTTTGTACTGGAGAAATATCAAATGAGAAAAAATAATAAATTTGAAAGAAGCAGTACTTTGTTTATAAACATTGTTACTAACAGAAAAAAAAAAGATTTTCAAACTACCCAGAAGTGTAAAAGTGAATATACTGAAGTGTAAGGATAAAAAGGTTCGGCGAGCAATTGCTGGTATTTACATTGCCATTATTGAACTTAATGAAAGATTTGAATACAAGCGAAGATATAGTTTGGTAGATGTTATGAAATGATCCAAGGCTGCTCATATGTTTTTTGGAAAATAGTTATTTTTGCCAATAATTCACGTTATTTGGACAATACCACAAACTATATTTGCCTCTTTGGGAGTAAAGTATTCTACTATATTTGTACTTTTACCAATAAGGTATCCCAGAAATCGTGTCCAAGTTATTTTTTAGATGAGAATATTTTGAATCCTTCAGTACTTGATATTATGTTTTTGAATCTTGCCAGGTAATTCATTAATTTCATATTTTTGTTGACAATGTTTTTGAGTTCTCGTTTAGGTTATTACTTAAACCTAGACCTTTTATTAGTTTGTTTCTTCTGTATATGGAAGCATAGCTATTGAATGACAAAAACTTCACAAATGTAGAAAAATGTACTTTTAATAAATCGTCCTCAGTGAAGATTTATTTGTACACATTTGGAAGCAAAACTAAATGATTCTCGGCCATTTAAAATCAAAACCAACTGAATGAAGAAAGAAGGTTTTAATAGGTGAGATTTAAATGTTTTAAAAATGTAAAGGCTAAAGGTTAGCAGAAGTTATTATTAATCATTTTAACTACAGTATAATATTGCCAAAGATATTTTTGCAGAAAAATGTTAGAACGTTACACAACGAATTAAAAATGGGTTAGAAAGGGTGATAAAGCATTGAGTCATCATTAAATAACTCTAATTGAAATTATTCAGTACTGAGAGAGGAAGGAATCAGCGTTCGATGGAATGAATTTGCTTCTCGAATACTTGCCAAACCTGCTCTACAATCTACATTACTTTGCTGTATAAAATTTCAAACGTTAATGACAAATCAGTGATTAAATATTTGGGACAATTAGTTCAGCTTTACTAATTAGCACATGATTTTTCAATTAAAATTAAAAGGCGGTAAATTCGGAAGGTACAGATATGTTGCATGTTAACTATAATGAATTTAGTCAATTTAAATGAGATCATTTCAGATATAAAATATTTAAAGGTTCGTATTTATTACTTCTACAGTACTTAAAGAAAAAATAGGTACATAAAATCTACCAATGGTCCGATCTGTTGGAAGTAATTATGAGCAAAATTAACAATGAAGTGAAAAACAGGGCAGAGCAAGCTACATTTCCTAGTGATATTCTAAATATACAATTGAGTAAAGTGAAATACTAGCATGAAACAAAGAGCCACGAGTTTTCTTTATCGAGGTAATACTTAAGATAGTATACGTGAGATATGGGCACCTGTCCAAGTATTAGAGCATATAGTTCTGGAGGTAGCCTGCAATACACAAATATCGTGACAAGACTAGAAAGAGAGGGCCATAAAGAGAACAGCATGTTATCTAACTTGGTGGGTGGAAGCAGTCAATAACTACATATTCGACGTAATTCATTGTAAGCAGCTACCAATAAAGTGAAATAGCCTTTTGACCTCTCTATTGCCCTCTAGTTCGAGTCTTGTCTCTCTATTTGTGCATTGCTGGCTAACTCCAGATATATATGCTCTAAGGTACAAGGGGAATTATAACGATGGATGAGAGAGAAAGTAAAATGAGTGGACGTATCTATCAATCTCTAGTGCTGTAATCAATGGTTTTACGTCACTTGACTCAGGCAAGTATTACCTCTATGGTTGCCGCCCCGATATAAAGATGACATTGATAGAATGATTTTCATTCTAAATAGAAAGGTAGAAATGTGTCTAATACAGTGAAGGATCGGTATGTATTTTATAGAATAAACATGGACACTACTGAACAGAATAAGAAACGAGTGTAATTTTAGCTGATCTTATGGTCTGGCAACAATCACGTTATTTTCATATATCCATATTTATATCTTTTGGGAGCGAAATCATTACCCCATTTATGTTTAGATTGAATAAATCAACAATTTTGACTTCTATGGTACTCTAATTTGATAATTCAACACACCTATTGCGTAGGAACTCATTTTTAAAGAAGTTCCCATTTACTTCATTAATGTTCTATACTTGTTTAGCAATGCTGGACTTTGATCCTTACAAAATTTACGGTGATGCAGTGGTGATCTGTATTTGAAGATGCCATACAAAGGATCTCACCTAAAAGTATTTTTCCCCAATAGCGAATATATCTTTGGAGTTACATAAAAATTAGAGGTTGCACATAGTCGACAAATACGACATAGGGGGAATACGGACAGTGAATATTGAATTTTTTGGATAATCATCTCACAAATTGACAAACTATTAAATTATTTTCCGAATGAACATCTTTATTTTGGTTTTCGAGAATTAGGTTTTGCAATAATTCTGGTCCACCCTGTATATTTAAAATAGTATCCTACATATTGATAATGGAACAAAATGTACTTACCAGAGAGTGCGCACTTTTTTTTCTTATCATGGTGTAGAAAATAACACCTTCTAAAACCCAAAAAATAAAGAAATATTTGCCATGTACAAATGTGTTGATAAAAATTTTCACCTTGCAATAAAGTCTAGACTTAAGCGGTATAATAAAATAATTACATATTACGAATAAGTATTATTTGATAATAATTTTGCACTGTTTTATATAAATACTTCACATTTCCCAAACAATTTCTATGTATTGAAGTGAATCAATCAGTCGAATCAAAATGCAAAATGCAAGAGGTTTTGATTTCTTTTGTTGAAAGGGTAAGAAAGGATGAAGGTTTTACAGAGGTGAAGAGTTTTTGAGGTGGCTAAATGACACGTAGACAAGAGGAAGGATTTTTCCGGCCCAGCCGTCATAAAATTCTATCTTACACATTGAAAAATAATCTTGAAGCTTATGTGTTTCATTGTGTTTTTAGTTCCTCTCATTCTTTTGTTTTTCGTTGAGGTTTGATTGGCTTTTTGCAAAGATCGGCCGCATTTTCTATTCACAGAAAGTAAATATGAGATGCAATTAGATACCTTAATACAATAAAACATTTTTCAAAATTTAACGAAGAGTTCGACTAGCACTTCAACCATAATATTTTCATAAAATACTGATAGCTACCTAAAGTTTTCCACTTCGAAGAGTTTAAGTGAAAATTAATTGACTAAATTGTTTGAAACAACAAATTTATCGGGCTACTAACACAATTAAAACTTGCTTTCGTGCAAGAATTATCATGTTTGAAATTTTTGACATAATTTCATGATAAATGTGCAACTTTATATTTGCGGGTAATTTTCATCCTGAGTGCGAGTTTGCAAAACTGTTTTTAAATAATTTATTATAAACCCTTCAACTAACGTACTGAAGCGGAAAAAATGCCTCGTAGAGGAATTCCTGTTCATGATTAAATTATAGAAGATAGAATATATATCTTCATTTCAGATATTAGAAAAATACCCTAAACATCAATCAAATTATGATGGAATTTTCCATTTTGTGGCGTTACGGGGGATCAGAAACAGAAGTGTTTTGTAACGAAAATTACGTAAGTCTAGATAAGTAATGACAATGAATAATGATGATTTCAAATGGTTTTGTGTTTTATTATTAGCGTTTGCTACTCAGATGAAATACAGATTGTTTGTTTAATATTTGTATAATATGTAGTTGCATTATAAAAGCATATTTTATAAAACAGAATTCCAGAATAATCGTTTATTTCGTATTAGCTCAGGTCATTTACAGAAAAAAAAAAACCGTTTGGTGACCAAATTAATAATAAAACAATATCGACACCAACGTGTTCTAAAGACAAAACATGACTAATTGACAATTCAACAATTTTTATTGATACGGTTTTTTTTAACAAAATAACCAAAAAAAATCGGCAACAATTTAGCTTTATGCATTTTAGACAAACTCTACGCGTGAAACCGTGTTTACAATGTTGAAGATAATTGAAAAGCCTACAAAATGAGCTACAATGCACTCAATTACATTAATTTGTTTCTTAGATAATTGAACCTAAACTAGAAAATACAAAAAAATAAGTGTTTATATTTTTTTTTATTTTATAGTTAAAATATTCTTATTAACTAAGAGGGTAGTTTTTCTTAGACCCAATTTGAGTTTTAAAAATAAATTCTGTATCTCTGGTAGTTTTCGCAGAATGTAAGTTAAACCTATAGATCTTTTTCTAAAGGACCATGTTATCTCACCAGATGACCGTATTATTATAAATAAACCACCCAGAGGCAGATTCAGATAATATAATTTTTAACCCAGATTTCTTGGGCTATTACATTAAAAATAGTCTTTCTGGGGTTTAAACCTATAGAAGTTACCTTCTTATAGGCTCTTGGAGTTAAGATTACGATCGTTTTAATATTATATTTACTAACTTAGAGGCTTTCTGAAGTTAGAAGGTAGAAGAGTTGATTTAGAGACCTCTCATGTCCGTTTTCTAAAATTTAAAGTATAAATATTAGACCGTTCTGAACGGGTCCAGGTGGACGAGTCCATTCGATATATTGCTAAGGGGTGGTACCGGTGAAACCTTATCTTATTGCAAATTTTATTTTTATGCAGGCACATGTGAATTATTGAACAAAATATTAAAACATATATACCTATATCAGTAAATTGGCTTGTTATTAATTATTTATATTAAGAGAAAATTTCTTAACAGGAATCTGAATTGAACAATATTATATTTACATTTTTAACTAATTGAAGATTAACATTAATTTTTTTCTATTATTAATTATTATCAATTTGAATTGAATTGAACAATATTATATTTACATTTTTAACTAATTGAAGATTAACATTAATTTTTTTTCTATTATTAATTATTATCAATTTGTATAAGCCCTTCGATTTAATTTAATTATAAAATATATATCATACCTTTAAGAACTAAATGCAATAAACAAAGCAATTAAGTCTTGTGTACTGAAAATGTAAGCAGATGAAATCCAGGGTAGAAGAGAATTTTCATTTCCTTAACTTCATTAAATAACAGATGTTATTAAAACTAGTATTATAAAAAGGTCTCAATATTTTTCACCAGTACCATGGAATGGATTCGTCCACCTCGACAACCCCTGAGATGGATTTATAGTTAAAGTTTTGGAAAACTGATATAAGGGGTTTCTTGATCAACTCTTCTACTTTCCAAAGCTGGTTTATTAATGATGATAGGGTTGACCGGTAAGGTATTTAAAAAAAGGTCTTCCACAGGTTTAATTGAAATTTTGCAAAGATTGTGGGGGATATAGTAGGCATTTTTAGAACATTGATTAGGTATGAGAAGATCTACCCTTCCAGTTAACATTAATGTTTTAACTATTAAATAAAACAAATTATAAATATATATATATTTTTTAATTTCGATTAAAGGTTTCATTATCTAAGTTAAATTTCTTTTTTGATTTTTCATTTTTCTACAAGTTTGCTCATATCGTAACCAATGTTTAGTGGGTGGATTTTGCGCAAAAGGTAAAAAACTAAATTGTTATCGATTTTTTTAAGTTTTTTGTTGAAAAACAAAAACGCATCATTAGAACACGTTGATGTTGGTTTTGGTCTAGTACAAATGACCTGGGCTATATTGATTTTTTGTTACAGGTTATTAAAAGACCTTGAAGCAGTGTTGCTAATTGTTGCAGTGTTGCGACTTATTCTTAGAAATACTTAAATCTTGGCGACAATTTTTTTTCGTCAAAAATGATTTAGCAATTTATTTGACGATTTTGGAGTACAAGCCAAAAACAGCTTTAGACAATGAATACGTTTTTGTCAACTTGAAGAAAAATTTAACTTGAAATTTTCAAGTAAGTATTTATTATTTATTATACATTTAATAATATATCAATGTACTACCTGCTAGTGTGTTGTCGTCGATAATTTACCGATATTTAATTAAAATTTGGAACTTTTTAATTTTATTTTTTTAAGATGACAAAAATTGCTCATAATAGTAAGCTATAATAAAATGTAAAACGATAATATAATGTATAATTTCTGTTCAACAATTATTTTTATTATCGGGTATTAAGTTACCAGCCCTTGTTGTGTTACCTCTGGTAAAACAAAGGAATGCCATAGGGGAAATAATGTGGTTTATTGGCAATTGTGATTTATACAACAATTTATGGATTGTTACAATGATGCCGAGTACTTAATGAGATGTTAATGTAACTATTTCCCAACAAATTTTTATTATGTTTTTTTTCACGTACCTACAACTTTTTTTTGAATCATTGTTGTTGAGCACTTCATTTATATGTGAAAATCAGAGTGGTGGGGGTATTCTAAGTTTTTCCTAAATAAATATTTGTTTCCTGAAGCTTATTTGTGCCATCTTCTAGTTTATTCTTGATTTTCTTGAAAAATTAACGAGGAAAAGTGCTGTTTATTAAAATATCCCAGCGGGTCAAAGTCTTATTCTCACTTCGTTGTCAATGGTATTGACGTTTGAATTTTTTGAATATAGATTTTCCAAGCAAACCAAAAAAAAAATCTGTAACTTTGACTGAGCATATTTTAAGAAACTTGGGCCCGTTGAAAACAACTTTTCTTGGGCAACAAATATACTGTATTCGAGTAACTAGAAGCGAAAGCAGAAGGCTACGAGAATTATGAGAACCGACCTGAAGAGGGCAGATTTGACTCTGCCGAAACGTCGTCATTTTACCATCGATCCCGGCAGGGATCAGTTATCAACTACGCGGATGAATTCCCAGAAACCACCTAAAACATATATATATATATATATATATATATATATATATATATACATCTAATAAATCGATTTTTTAACCGATTCTCAGAAAGGAGGAGGTTATCATTCTTTTCATGTATGCTCAGTGATCATTCCATTTAAATTGCATTGTATTAAGGAATATTACAGAAAGGTAAGATATAATTTTTTATAACTTGAGATTTACGGTTTTCCAGAAAATCAGAAAAACCAGTAATTAAAGGAATACCTTTCAGTGAAAATCAAGGAATTTTCACTTTTTTCTCTAAAACGGCTCAGTAAATTTGACCATTTTAATTTTGTATTCTATAACGATATGTTTCAGCCCGATTCTGTATTTTTTTTCTATAAAGTGAAACATATACCGCTTTTCTGAAAATCGGAAAAATATGTGCAAAAAACGGTAAACATTAACGTAAATGTCAAATTTTCATCATAAATATCTAGCCTAATTGTCAAGATATGTCAGAAAAGTATATCGTACAGGGTATTTGTAACGGTTTTCATTTTGATTCATTTGAAGTCAGTTTTTTTTTGAAAAATAGTTCTATTAGAGGGCTTAAAGTCGAGTGAAATGGCAGAAAATATCCCATTCGTGGACCGCAAATGCAAGCAGCCAGCAATGTGCGCAGTAGAAATATAGGGCGAAATAAAATAACAGTTATACATGTGGGTTCAAAAAATCTTACAAATAAATGTGTTATTGGGTGGTACTTAAGCAGTTGCATATATGGTTGAAATATCAGGTGGAATAGAATTATAGTTATACAGGGTGTATAAAACATTTGTTATATAGGCAAACGTGGATAGGACTTTTCAATTATATGGCGGGGTATATAATTATTTATATCGAGATGGGTTCAAGAAATTTAAGAAACAGTTGAATGTGGTTCAAAAATGTGACACATGTTGTTATATAGGGTATACTAGGGGCAGTTGCATTTATACAATACTTAACATATAGGGCGAAGTAAAATTATAGGTATACAGAGTAATTCAAACAATATAAAAATAGAAAGAAGCAGTCAATAGAGTGAACAGGATTTATTTAAAAACATCGGGGCGGTTGTAACATCGTGTGGAGTTGAAGTATAGTTATACTGGGTGACCGTTATATTGGGTGACAAATACACAGCAGCATATGCAGGGTGGTTGTAATATAGGATGAATTAGAATTACACTTATAGGCAGTGGTCCAAATAATAAAACAAATAGAAGTTAAAAAACATGTGGAAAATATAGAAATATAATAAAAATTGGGGAAAAAAAGAAGATACGTTAGAAATTACTGATTGCTTGCATACGGTTTTTATACTGTTTTTATTTTAACTTAGTTGAAGTCAGGTCTTTTTTTAAATATAAATTATTTCTTTATCTTTCGATTTCTAACAATAACACTGGAGTGAGAATGTTTTAGTCAAATAGATGGAATAAGGAAACTCAAGAAGACATTAACATATCTAATGTAACTGGCAAGTAAAATCGTATGTTTTAACCTGGATAGAAAAAAAGAACACTCGTGATAAATATGGCTCTTTAGATATTCCTAGAGAATATTTAATTTTTAGAAACACAATATAGGTGAGTGAAAAATCCGCTGGATGAAAATATGTGGAAGGTTTAAACGTTTTTTGTAACTGTATAATATTCGTAAACAATTGCAGAAGCATGACAACTACTTGCAACGTTTTACATCGAAACAAGAACAACTCTAATATCCTTATCGATTTTTCCCGAACATCATCTGCCGTTGTTCTAAACGATCTACATATTTTTCGAATTTTCCAATAACCCGAAAAGATACACAATGCTCGCATGCCGGAGCGCCCTTGGGTGAAAATAAATGGCACATGTCTCGCTTCTGCGGCTGCCGTCGAAAATAACATTTTTCTTGTTTTCTCTTCGACGGTACAGCATCCTGTCTATTTGTTGTCAAGCTAGGTAAAAATGGAGAAGACTACGAGATATGTACTCGCTTAGCTCCATTCACCTTGTCTCTTTTGCCGTTTCCACATCCATAAGAAACTTATCTTTATTTATTGTCAGTGATCTTTCTAAGTGGAATTATAGATTTTTCCTTCTATTTTTTTTTATCTCAGAGCACATTTGTTTCGCGATGTCTCGCAGCGAGCTGAAGCTGAAGTGCCTCATCATAACTTTCTTTGGTGAGCTTTTTTGATTGATGTTCCGCAATTTTTTTAATGTCTGAAATAAAGTTATAAAACCTATTCCGTATAATTTGGAGCATAAGCTTCTTAAATGGCAGTTTTTCATCTTGTGATAGTCCGACAAAGTTTATGACAAATCATTAAGGAAACTTTTGAACCTTTGTAAGAGATAAAATGTGACCAGAAAAAATCACATAAATATCTGAGAATTGCAATTCGTTGGGAGTAAAAAATATGCAAAAGATTTATTAAGAGATGTCAAAACGAAGACCTATTGTACAAAATGTTAATCTGCGAGTACTTGAATCATTAAGTAGGGTGATTAATCACAAAAGAGTTTTTTTTAATGCACATGCATTATTAAAAACTTTCTAATTTTTTTTGAGACAATTTAAATAATTTTTAATTTCTATAAATCTTACTAATTAAGTAGATTTAGGAATATATATGAGAAGCTAACCCTTTGCTACCTTTCGACAACTATTAAGCCGGGTCCAGATCTATAAAAATTTGCGCCGAATGGACAATTCGGGAGATTATGTGTCAATGTGGACGTTTTGAGGCACGCAGGAATTTATTCGAGATTCAACGCACGCGATCCGCACAGAGTCGGTTTTTCCACGAACATCAAAGGATTTGCGCCGCATTCAGTTATTGATGTGGACGCGTTTGTAAATTCTGACGTACGAAATTTCTGAATTTGTTAACTAACCTCACTTTCCCCTGACTTTTGACATGTTGTGTTTATAAACAAATTTGTGATGTCCGATATTAGGAGAATATGTGCAGCTTTTATTGTTTTGTATGACCATATTAAACAGAAAAAACAAAGATGAAGCATACGCTACTGGATAAAAGATCTTTACAGAGAGAGAAGATATGAAGGTGGTAACCGTTTATTGGGTATATTGACTGTGACTTCAACTATTTGAAGTAAAACAATAGTTAAAACTTAACCTCAAATAAATATATTTGAAATCAGCTGTCAAATTTCTGCACACAGCTGGAGCACAAACACACAACACACGACGTAAATATTTATGTGAAAATTTATGTCAACTTTCGGCGCAAATATTTGCTGCGAACGCATTCGGGGCAAATTTTTATAGATCTGGACCCGGCTTTAGAGCCAATTTTTTTAAGTAGCCTCAAAGCTCCCAGCTGCTTCCGTTGTTGTGTTGAGTGTTTTCCTTTAGAATTGAATAAGTTGGAAACGATTATCTTCGGTTTAGTGTTTTGTACTGTGGTATAAAACCAGTTAATTTGAATTGATCGTTAGTAAAACTGGTTCAAATCAGGACGTTTGGTAGGCTTGTTGTCTTTTTTTATTATTTCAGCTTTGAAGTAACCCTTTAGCCTCCTTAAAAATTTCATTTTTTGTGTTTATATGCTTTGTTCTTCAGTTTTCGTTGTTAGCAATGTTTCGTTTTTGTAACTGATTTTGTTGGTACAGTAATTTTCTTGTAAACTTTGAGCTGGGTAGTTTTTATCTTTTTCTTAAAGGTTTTTGGTAGTTCCTTATAGTTTTGAGGATTTATTAATTTTCCATTTCATTCTTACATTCAAGATATCTAAACAATGACTATTTTTTCAAAAGTGTAATAATTTTCGTCAATTCTTTTGCTTATCTCTCGTAAAAGAATTATTTTTCGCAAGTAATTTTCTTCGTCCGCGATACGTAGTTTTATACATTCAAGGATGCATTTTTGATGTTAGATCAATGAAAAAAACTTTAAGATTTTGTGTTACGCCATCGTCAACATTAAAAAAAAAACGACTCGTATATGAAGATATGAAATTTATATTATGTTATTCAGTTATTTTCCTTTTTTATGTTACACCTTTTTTATATCGCATTCCGTTTTCATTACTAACGTTATGTATAAATAATTACATTTAATAGTCTAGAAATAATTGTTCAATATGTTTTCTTTCATTGGTTATTTCCATTAGTAAGTGGTATTTATGTTTATAAATGTATGATACCTCAGAGGCTTCACAGTATTTTATCTCAGTTGTCAGGTAGTTGTAAGTCGTCATGTCAAATTTAATTCCTAACTAGAACTTGACAAAAAAAAACAACTGCTATATTTATTAACAAATTAATATTATTTAAAGGGTATAGTTTGCTTAGTGTTTGCAAGTAACTTTAAAACTATTACTCTATAATACTCTATAATAAGCTTAATAACTTCTTCAAGGGTCAAAAGTTGATGGCTATAACAAGCAAAAAATATAGTTCTACCAAATATTAATATAAATTTAAACAATATACAATGTACTTTATAAAAAAGGTCTATAGTTAATAACCATTTTTTTAGAGTTTTGAATTGGATAAGTTTTCTTTGTGATATTATGACAATATAATGTTTTCAATTATCATAATCTATTAAATAATAATTATAGAATATAACAAAAAAATAGGCTGAAGTTTTACTTTTATTAATATTAATTGTTATTACAATTTTAAACCCAGTGAAGTTCATTTATATTAATTTTAAATTTAACCATTACAAACTTACAAATTTTATGGACTAATAGATTGATTTCTTATTTTTTGATTTTTTGTCAGTTTATCTGTGAGAAAATATGATATTTTTTTATAAACATAGATAAATCATAAAATAAGCAAGACATTAAGAAAATATTGTTATTAAATTCTTAAAACATTTTTTTCCTTAAATATAAAAATGTTTAATTATACCTACTATTTTTTAATAAAACTTTTTTAATCAAATATCACTAAAAATTTAAAATCAAGGTTTGCTGGTGGTACTTTGGTGTAGTAAAACGGTAATAGTGATAATTATTAGTGAACAAATATTTAACCTCTTTTTGTATTTTTTCAGGTTCAGTTGTTTAAGTGCTTGTTTTAAACTTTTGCCCTTTTAATATAGACGGCATTTCGAATACCGTCATTCAAAATTTTACTATTATTAGCCAGAATTGACACAATTTTGAAATAATGAACTAGATTAATACAAAAGAAATATTTTGTTGAAAGGATGTTACAAAAATAAAAATCTTACAGCGTTAGGATTTTTCTTCAAAGTCATGGATTTATTAAATAACGAATTTATTCCTTTTATTTGCACTATACTGTACAATGCCTAATTATTTGCAATTTAATAAATCACTGAGTACATTGTGTTGAGTACTTATTTTACTCAGCTTAAACTATTTTGTAATTAATGCGGTAGTTTTTATTGTAAACCAAGATCCATAAATTTAGCTCATATAGCTCGTCGCGTTCTAAAAGTTCAAACTGTTAGTAGTTTGTAAGGAGTTACGAAAAGCCATGATGTTATAAAATATGTTCAATGGAAGTTACATAATTATGAGGATCATAAATCTCCTGAAAATGTTTTAAAAACTTCGGTCATTAATATTTTACTGACTAAACTATTCATTGGGTTTGAAGTTTATGACCAAAAAACGTTTTTAAATTTATTATGAAACAGTTTACTCATTTCGAATAGCATCCATGTTAATGATACATGTTACGATGCACCCATTTCACTAGTTTGCCCATAAATTGGGAAATTTTGTTTGAATAATAATTTTTAAATTACATTTGAAAATCAATCAATTATAGTAATGCGACATTTCCACACGTTAAAATTTCATCGAAATGTGTTTCGCTGATAATATAACTGCATTACAAATAACTGAATTATTGCTAAATTACTCATTTTTTATATTGAGATTAATAGAATTTGTTTATATTCTGTAGGTAAAATTCATTTTGAATTTAGTTATAAATATAATGTTTAAAATAAAATCGATTGGATTGGATAAGTATTTTTGAACTGAATTACACATAAATTTAGTTTTTAGGTTCCGTTTTAGTTAACTTGATAATATGACGATTTCTTTTAGCTCTTTTCAAGAATATTGATATTTTAAAGCATTTTTATCAGTTCCTCGCGAAATATAATAAGTGAGAAAAAAGATTTTTTTAGTAGCTAATGTACTTCCGGGTAATTCATTAATTTTAAAGGGTGTTCCAATTTTGAGGTTAATTTTTAAATTTGCCGCTATTTATATTTTTTTGTACTAGAATATCATATGTTATTTGACAGATAACAAGTAGGAATATTTCGGTTATTAAAAAAGGAGAGATATACGATTGAGCAACGCGTGTTTATTATTAAAAATTATTTTAAATTTGGTGAAAGTTGTACAGAAGTTGGAAGAAAATTTCGTAAAGAATATAGAACAGAAAATTGTCCCTCAAATATTACCATTGTTCAAAAATTTGTGGAAACTGGATCAGCAAAAGATGAAAAAAGCAAAACATATCATCGTAGTGGACATTCAGGAGAAAATATTGCAGGTGTTACTGCTAGTGTTGCTGAACATCCAAAAACATCAATTTGTCATCGTGCACAGCAATTGTACATTCCAAAAATCACTTTATTCAAAATTGTATCTTCATTTAAAGGCTTACAAGATTCAGATAACGCAAGTAACTGTTTGGTGTGGTTTTTGGACTGGTGGAGTGATTGGTCCATACTTGTTTGAAGATGACAATGGAAACGCTGTTACTATGAATGGTGATCGATATCGAACGATGATTTCTAACTTTTTGTGGGATGAATTGGAGCATATTGATGTGCAGAATATGTGGTTCCAACAGGATGGTGCAACATGTCATTCAGCAGTAGAAACAATCAATCTTTTGAAACAGAAATTTGGAAATAGAATAATTGCTCGATGAGGAAACATTAATTGCCCCCCTAGATCTTGCGATTTAACACCTCTAGATTTTTTCCTACGGAGCTATTTGAAAGAAAACGTCTATGATAAGGATCCACAAACAATTAATGACCTAAAGGAGAACATTATTGACTGTTTTCAAGTAATGAACTGCAGTTATGCCAGAAAGTTATCGAAAATTTTGGCAAAAGCTTGTCGTTCAGCAGCAGGTGCAAGATATTGTTTTCCATTAATAGACTGAAACAATTGTACTATCATTTGAAATAAAAGATTTGATCACTTTCGAATAATTTGTGTATTTTATTAAAAATTTAAAAATTTACCTCAAATTGGAACACCCTGTTCAATTTGATCACAGTTTAACTAGAGGCAATAGGCAAGCCTATTCACAAATTCCTTTTTCAAGGATCTACTATGCTTTGTCTCAATTCTTTTGAAGTAGTTGTTACAGTTACCTACAGATACTTCAAAAATGCAGGGTAAAGAAAAATAGGCTGTATCTTATAGAGTTCTGATTACCTAGCTGGAACAGAGGAGAGCAAAAATGGTACTGGGACATCCAAAAGAAAACTCATTTTCCTATTCCATTAGGGTACCCTAACTAAATTTAAACAGTTTAGAGTACCTCTAGTTAAACAAGAAATACATTGGTAACTAAAAAAGTTGCCAGTTATTTCGTTCAATCATACTTACCTACAATGTTTCCTCACCATCACATTTGCTGATTTAAGGTTTGTTTTGTTTAGCACTTTATCCCAACCCTCATATATACGAAGGTTAGCACTGGGATAAAACAAGGAGAATTCTGAGCCCATTACAATTTCACCTAACGATGTCCGAAATTGTTAAGATGCATCGATGAATTAAAGAAACAACTGGATATAATTGCAATGCAAAGGTGAAAAATATACGGAAAAAGCCGAAATTGAAATATTGTGATAAGAACGGAAAAATGATACTGCGAGAACGCAAATAATTCTGTAAAAGCGAAAACCTTTCAGAAAAATGTATTGTAGAACACTGACTGATAGAAGCAATTCATAGACATAAAAGAAAGATGTCAAACCAAGAAAGTAGAGAACTGAAAGCCGGAAACAGGGTAGTTCAACAGCGAGTTAAGATGTTTCAATAGGAAAGTGTTCAGTAAGTCCAAAACTAAATCTCAGGAACGACAATGTTTGAGAGGTAAACTGAAGACAGGTAGAACCTTGTCTACATAGTGGTAGAGGAAAAATATTTCTATGATGATACTTGAGTGCAGTAATTTTGATAAATATTCACTTTAATTGATTTATAAGGCTATAACGCAAATAGTATAGATTCTTAACATTTTCACAATAAATACGATTTTCTAAAGTTTGGGAATTCAGCTACAACAATAGTTTCTTGACCTTATTGCGTAAAATATTTATTAATCGAAATTTATACACTATTTGTATTAAAAAAAATCACCTAGTCTATTAACTGATTAATTATTTTGAATTAAATAAAAAATAAAAGGTATTTATAATTTTATTATGACTCGTATGAATACTTTTGAGAGATAACGTTAAAAATATACAAATATAGTGTATTTATCCGAGATCTCTATTCACTTAACTTGAAATAAGCCTTATCAGATTCTCTGATAGCCTCAGTCACCTGGGGGTTGTTTTACGACATTTTCTGGTAAACGAGGGTTCAACAATATCCACTAGTGATAAGAGAGTATTCCCAAATGATTTCTGCCCTAATCAACATCGTGACATTGAGTCTAAATATCTGGCATAAATATGGGATATTTGAATGCGAGCATTTTGAACAGTGGCCATGGATCGATTTTAGTTTTGTCTAAAAGCAAAAATGTTCGACATGAGAACGAGGGTGTGTTAGAATTCTACATATAGAAATTCTACAGTAAATTGTACTAAAATTAAACTTTACATTAAAGAGGCAATGAAATCTTAATATTACTATTATTATTAATATCTTCCGATTAAGTAGTCATCAGTATAATAGGTTACTAGTAATATTCATATGATGCCACAATTGTTTGAAAGTTTATATTTCAAATAGTCCAAATGTTTAAGGTCTAAATCAGACCGCGTTTGCAGTGGTAATAACACAAATGAACAAGAAAATTAAAAATAGGTGTCGCCAGGTAGTGGAGATCACTCTGGCCGATTGGTGCTCGTTATATATACGTGAAATAAATCCTATAATTGCAGACTTAGCCTCACCAAGCCTGAACCCACATTTCTAGCGACGCTCTTGGTTGTACTTTAGTTTAGTGATATAAAAGGAAAACAACATTCTGGCCTGAGTTTGGGAAGTTAACTGTGATATTCCAGTCTAGAATACCGATCAGTGCATTCTACCAGTTTTGACTTACAAGCATAATTTATGGAGCACATGACAAAATATGAGGGCCTATGAGGCCTACGATTAGAACGGACCAAAGGAAGTGAATGATGAGGTGAGAAATACATTAAAGAGGCTGGAAATCTGGAAAAATTATAATACGACTATACATTTCTTTAAAGTTGGGTGTTCCTTTCAAGATTTTAATATCTTGACATCCATAGTTTTCAACATCGCACTGCCATTGAGAAAATATATTTTTCTATGAGTGAAACTGCAGCTAGTGGCTTATATAGTAGTATATAAAGCCAGGAGAACCAATGTAGATCATTTGTGCGCAGTTAATATTATGCTAGACCGGCAAAGTGAAGTAAGTAACCGCTTTCAATACTGTCGTTTTTACAAATTGAAATAGTAGATATCTGTGTTACATGATTTTTAAATAAACATAATTGGAGTAGATGTGTAAACGTATAAATTCTAATAAACACCTGAGTCAACGTTAATATGAAAAATATGCCTAAACATTGAGATAAATTCAAATAGAAGATGGTATTAGTTTGATTTGATAGAAATAATCTCTGTAGCATAGAAACTGATGGGGTGCTTATCATGAGATTCAGAAATTGTGGAAAAAGTTTACAAATTGTATAGATAAACAGTCGAAAAGATCTCAATTTAACCCCACAAATAATTTGGGCACAGAAATGTATAAATAACAGTACAAACTCGATATGCTCATAGAAACTAGTCCAGTTGAAGTATTGAAACGATTTGAGGTCAAGCCGTAGGCAAAGCATAAGCTTTCTCTGGTTTGTTTAAATCCTAAAAATGGTACACTATTGGAGATATCATGGTGTTTTCAGTAATAGCTTTGCATTTACACTATAGATTTAAGATTTGTTTTGTAAGATAACTTAAAAATTTAAGGGAACCAAGGATGTTGGCATTAATACCGTCCCCATCTGTGAAAATATCTTGCATTGTTGTGAATTTCGTAGGTTTCTTTGACAATTGAAATCGGAAATCGAGGAAAATCAAATTGATTTTGCTGAAGAATCTATTTAAGCCTTATTTCGTTTGGCCTTATTATATAATATGGTTTACATTTTTTGTAATATACTACATAATTGCGAGATTAGTATAACTGGGTAAAAAAGAGGCCATAGATGATTGACCATAAAGCAGAGGGAATATTGTTGATAATAACAAACTGTACCTCAAATTCTTTATACTAAGTGACATCTTTAACAACAAATCTTTATTATTTAAGCCAGCAACATATGTGAAAGAATGCATTGCTCCACACATACATATTTCACATAATGCCTTGGTTATTCTTACCCCTAGCAATTACAGACGACAAGCATATTAAGAAAATTGGAACTATCACTGCGGCGATTGGTGCGATATTACACACAAATTCCAAGGAAACCCTCAATTTTGCGACGTTATATATATTGCAAGCCGTTTCAGCGAGGTGCAAGTTTATACCCTAACTGCATTATAACTTCTTGAAGTCGAATTAAAGGCGTAGAATTACTTCCAACTTTACGAAACACGATATGAAACTCGACACTAATTGTTCTATTACACTTGAATTACATCGAAATCTTTTGTGGAAAATTGTCCGTAATAAAATTTTGTTTGTAATTACGCTTTCGATGTTTACGGTTCGGTATCATATTACAATTGAAAATAATGAGAACTGAATTTTTAGTATATTAAAATAAGTAGGCAACCAATAATTCACTTTGAAGCCTCTTGAATAATTTGAGTCAGAGATATCAGAAATCAGAAGTCGTTATTGCATATAGAAATGAGTTCTTTTATTTCGTATGTGTCTTAAAACATTTTGTCTATTGTAGGATGTGAAATATTTAAACATTTCTGGAAAAAAATTTTTTTTTGCTCGTTTCGTCTTCTTCTTTACATGGCGCTTCTCGTCCATTTTTCCTCTCAAATTTTCCATACTAATCTGTGTTTTGCTGTTATTATCCATCTGTGAACTAATTCATGCAACATCTTGAAACGTTTCTCTCACGTTTTCTTTTCTTATCTGTCTCCTTATCTCTCTCTCTATATATATTTTTTTCTTTGAGCATAAACGTGTTTACGGGATGCAAGGGGGGCAGTGTGGCCCCATTTTTTTTTGCAGTGAGAGGAAAAAGTAAAAATATATGTGTATACACAGCCCCTTCCTTTAAGGCACATATGTTAAGACTCTTCTAGATTGATTTGACGTCTCATGGCATTTGAAAAATTGAAATCATATTTTCAATAATATTATGTTCAAATATTTCGTTAATAATAATAAAATAATAAAAATGATGTTTGGCTTTTTGATAGAAGAGATTTTATCTTCTTTGTGAATATTTTTTTGCAGAATGTATTATTTATCCACAGCGGTTGTGAAAGACTGAAATCGAAATTCTTTGACATTTTGTACAATAAGTATTTATTACACTATATATAATCGGCTCTTACGAATACTAATATTAATTAGGATCTGAATATTTTTTCACCAAATGATGGTATAGAATGTTCAAAAACTGTACTCAGGTTTTTGTTTTGAATGTCTAAAAACCGAGTTTCTGTGAAAGAAACGTGATTTGATTTCTGCCTCTCTCACTTCACAGCAATTTTCTCCTAAACTACTGTATGGGAAAGGTTGAAATTTGGTATCAGTGTATAATTTGGTGACCTGATCAGAAGTACATTTAGTAAACGAAGAAATTTTGATTTAGGGGTATTTCTGGGGGGAGGGGGGAACTAAAAAAATCGACCGATAGGGAATCTCCGAAACTACTGAGCCTAAAATATTGAAAAAAAATAGGGAATATACAACTTTGCCCAGAGTTCACAGTAAAAATAAGGAGAAACCGTTAGATTTAATTTTAGGGGTCAAATTATAGAATTAAATTAAAAATCTTTCAAAAGCATCATGTAGTACATCAAATGAAAGGGCTCATTCTGAGGAACACAAATATATTTTTTTCATATTTAAAAATAAATTATTTAAAAGTTATTAACAAAAATATCCCTTATCTCCGGAACTGTAAGACATAAAAATGTGAAAAAATTAGAACTTTACTGGAAAACAAGGAGAAACTCCAAACATTAATTTTGGGGGGTAAATTACAGAATTAAATGGAAAATATAAGTTAAAATTATTTCTAACGCATTATGCAATATATTAAATCAGAGGACTCATTATGACGAATATTTTAAGATTCCGGAACGCTTAAAACATCTCCATCCAAAACAGTTTAGATGCTCTATTCGTCCACTAAAATCATATATTTTTTGAGCATGTAATATAAGTACCGCTTGTATTTTTGCAATTTGCAAATTTTTAGATTATTTCTGTACTGCATATAACGATTAATATTTTACTTGTAAGGAATCTCAACTATATAAGATAATTGAAATGATCCTTAAACGTGATCGTAGTATATGTACAACAATTTACTCTATGTTGTGTGTTGTCATTATTTAGTCTAGTGATTACTCAAATTTGTATATGGGTTAAGATAGAAAGTGCATGCTTTAACATCGCATTTTGCAGCCCTTCTATGTTACAATAAAGAGATATATTATTATTATTATATATTAAAAAAAATAGGAGTATAGAGCCTCACTTGAACTTTACCGGAAAAATACGGACAAATCCCTAATATTAATTTTGGGGGCCAAAAAGTAGAATTAAACGGAAATTTTTTTTACGCCATTTAATAAATCAAATGAAAGGGCTCATTTTATGAGGAATGCAAATATATTTTTAAAATTAATTGTTTACAAGATACTAAGAAAAATTAAAAAATCTCATTTCCTCCTTTATTTCCGAAACCATACTACCCAAATATTTAAAAGATATAGAAATGCTCTCATTCCCTGCTTGTCTGAAACTGGAATATTAGAAAAATATATACTTTGATTCACTTACATTATACCAAATTTCAAAGGTGGTACGGAACCCTTAGTATGCGAGTCCAAGTCGCACTTGACCAAATTATGTCTAAAACTACTACGAGTTAAGTTTGGATCTTATTCCGGATATTATCACAAAACATTATATTTTAACAAATTTTGAAATATTTCCTCGCACTTCGCATTTCAGTTTTTGGACTTGAAGATGGCAGATGTCAAGTTCTGAGTGGGAATACAAAATCCTTAATGGTATTGGAAAACTTATATACTTTCCATTTCCTGGTTAATTTGGAATTTATTTGGATTTGCATTGGCAAAACTGCTAGTAGGTAGTTAATATTGTTAGCTAAAATGTTGTTACTTATAGTGGATTGTATATTGTACTTGATGTCAGGGGCATACCCAGCTTTTGATTTAGGGAGGGGCAAATTAGGAAAAAAAAATGTCATAGAGGTGGGCAAATCCTTAAAAAATGTCCTAGAGCGAGGGACAATTATGAACATTTTTTTGTTTAGGGGGAGGGAGGGTAAGAAGGCAAATTTATGTGAAGGGGTAATGACTCACGGCAGGTTTTTCAGATCCAGGGGGGGTACATTGGATTGTGTTGTTATTGGATTGGAATTTGTTAATGTGAAATATGGATTTCTATAATATGTAACTATGGGACAGGCATCTAGTTGTCCTATGGGATATTTTTTGGGATATGTAATAATTGGAACTTTGTTTTTGTAATACTATGGAAGAGTTCTAATGGAGTAAGAGCAAGTCACAAGTTATCAAGCACCCGAAGATATATACACATATGTAGGGGTCCGGTGGCTCAGCGGTTGAGGCGCACGTCTCATAAACTGACTACACTTTGGCCGAGGGTTCGAATCCTTCCGATGCCTATGGATGTTTGTAAATGTTGTGCGAATGTGAGCGTATGCGAGTTTCTAGTGGATAAATTTGATCTCCCCAAAAAGGAGGTTGGAAAATTCACAGAAATAAAGACAAATAATATATTCAACGTAAAAGAGTAGACTGGCTAAATAACCGATAAGAGTTGAGGCCATAAAAGGAATGAATGAATGAATATACACATATGTGGCTATGATGCTCAGAAACTTGTTTGTGGAAAAATAGGTTGCATATATAATGTCTATAGCAGTAGCTTAATGTAATGCTATAATATTGACTGCAACAGAACCGAGTCAGACTAATTAAAATTATCTGTATAAAAGTCATACCGTATTTTTATTATTGAGTTTTGGACAAATCACTGCATAACTACATTCTGTAAATCCTTATCGAAAGTGATTGCCCGTTCTAGATGGATGTACTCCTGTAGCTGATCTTTCATAGTGACATATATGTTTGATTAATGCTGACGTTGAATTTTACAAATACACAAAGATAGTCTTATGATCGTCACCTGATTGAATTTCAGATAATTTTTATGTCATCTCACTAAGTGCATTTTTAAATTAAAAATGATAATCATGTGATGACTTCAATACAATACAACTTTTTTAGTCATTCTTTAATTTCATCTATGTGAAAAGTATAGATCATTGAGATCATCTAGATTTCAAACTAACAGGATCACAAGAGACTTAAGTCATAGTTTGTGAGAAAATTGGATCAAAATTAATGAAGTAAAAGATAGCAATTATGTAACAACCCTTCTGCTAGGTTTGTATAATTCAGCGTTTGAAACTAAAACCACTATAATTAAAATCAGTCATATTTGTCTGTCTTGGGTTTAATTTTGTTCATTTGCAAATTCAAGATAATTAATTATCGTTTACAATAATAAGAATGAATCTAGCTGAGAACAAAACTCAATTCTGGTGAGGCGATTCAAATGTGTTTTCAATTAAATTTTCTTTCAGTACAATGTCCGAAGAACTTTGCAAAAACACTGAAGATCCCAATAATGCCGACCAAAGCGAATATTCAATCAATTATCGATCGAACGTCTGCAGACAGTTTCTCATTCTTCCAATTTCCACGTCATTACACAAATTCAGTCTTTCTCCGGCTTTTCCGTCGACGAATTTTATTCAAAAATAATGCCGTGCAGTGATTAAATTCCCAGCGAACAGAAAACGTAGAGGCAGATAAGTGAAAGAGCTGAAAACACCACACAATACCGAGATAGTCTTGAGCACGATCTATCTTTAAGAAGGTTAGCTGTCTGTGTGTTACGCTAGAAGGAAGCTCGACCTAATTTTTCTTGGGAAAATCACTTTTTCTATTCAATTCCATGATGTGTGCTTTCCACACGAGCCGAACGCGGCGCAAACTTGGAAAACATTTCGCTCTGTCACTACGGAGAACATTTGTAGTGTAGCTGTGAGGGTTCTAGACGTCAAGCCTTTCACGATATGATTTCTAAAAATTCTGTTTGAATATTTCACAGTTGGTTGTTATTTTCCGTGGAAATAAATGAGAAAATGCCTTGTTAAAGAATTTCGAAGCTGTTTTGATTAGAAAAACATTTTCAGTATGACAGCAAAATTATGTTTTTTTGACTTTCAATATAAAGTAACTCTTATAAACAAGACTTGGTTCAAGGTTTTCATTTTTTCTTAGCTCTTTGGAAATAACACCACATTAATGTAAAATTGTGATTTATTAAATTTGTCATTACGAATCCTTTCAATTTTTCATTTTCTTGTTTATTTGTGTTAAGTTAATACCATTGAAAATGGGGTCTAATTTAGAATTATACGGACTTTCAAGTTTATGTGGTGTTATTCCCAAAGCACTAAGAAAAAATAAAACCAGAGATGCCACAACCATCTGTCAGTAAACATTTAGTTCAAGGATTACAACAATGAAAATCCAATGAATCAATAAGTCTTTGAAATAAGGACCATGATGTTTTAAATTACGTATTCAATCAGCTATTTAATTTAGTAGATTCTTTCACTATTATGTATTATTATTACAAACACAGAAAGCTTACTTTCATGGCCATAAAGTCTTAAAAGTACATTGTGGTCCTAATTAGCCATTTTTTATAGGAACCATCAATTTCTAAAGGAAATAGGAAAAAACTAACCTAGAGGCTACCAGCTAGATTTTAATGAAAATATTTTTTTGTTTTTGTTTTCGTGAACAGTTGTAGATTAATGCAATGGAGCTCCTAGTATTTTTATTTTTTCTATGAACCACCACCCAGTAAAATTTAGCAAATTTGTTTCATAAATCGTAAAGTATTATTTACATGTGTTCAAATGAATAAAGATTTAACGAAGAATAGCTGTCTTCGTTTCCTTACATGTTTAACATCAATAATTAATTCTCCCGCAGTTATTGAAAAATCTAGGGGTGTACGATTGGAATCTTCAAATTTATTCACGAAATAAAGTTAGGAGAAAAACTATATATCAATATACAAAAATGTGTTATTCAAGTGTCTGGGCATTTAGGGTTTTTGATAAGACCTGCAATGATGATGCCTTTAGAACTAATCTGATCAATTCCTGTAGATTTTTGATTAATCGGACTGATGGATATCAGATATCATCGTGAGTATATTATCCAGATCTAGAGTAGAATTGTTGCCAAGTCACTAAGTTCTCGTTATCCGTGCCTTACGTCATCCGTCTAGTTGAAAGTCATGTTTTCAATATTACATAAAAACAGCATACATTTGTTTAAATTTCCAATTTCTGATAAAGCCAGACTTGGCAAAACATATGTCAAATTCTATGAAATAAAAAGTGAAAATTTAAGCAAGTATTTGTTGTTTTTAAGTAATCTTAAAAATTAATTTTCATTAAATGAAGACTGAAACAATCATCTACATGTTTTCAATTTTAATCTAAAAATTCTCATCCAAATTTTAAAACTGTATTAGTCGTTCTTTGGTACTTGTACGACTATATTAAGTAGATATACTAATTTTAGGAATTGTAGCTATTAAAATACCAATAACAGTAGTGATGCCTAAATTGCAATTGTTGGCAGTTGCCAAGAGTAGTTACTCTTACAATGTACGGTTTAAATTTTTTTGGTGGTTTGTTTTGAATGTCCCCAAAACAGTTACCTTTTCTAAGTCTTTTTCTTAATTTTCTTGAAAGTAAAAAATGTAAACATTAAAAGGTGCTCATTCTGTACAAATTAATTACCTACCAATCTAGTATATTTTTGAAGTCGGTGCCAAGCAAATCTAAAATCTTGCATTGAGTACTTATCTGCTACTTCATGAAACTTAATTGTTGCTTGGCATCGTCTTCAAAACTATACTAGATTGGTAGGTAATTAATTTATACAGAATGAGCACCTTTTAATGTTTACATTTTTTACTTTCTTGGTAGGTACCTAACAACATTGAATGTGTTATTTATTTGCTAGAGTTGTATTTTGTTATAATTATTTTCATCTTTTTAGTTATAGGTGGAAGGTTATATATATTTTTTAAAATGTCTTATTTCAAACTTTTTAGTTTTTTTTACACAGGTAGTTTTCATTCTTTATTTTTTATTTTGTATGTATAACCTTAATAGACAGGACCAGGTAACATCGAAAGCCCCAACATTACACAATGATACATTTTCGTTTAAATTGACAGATAAATGTTTACGAACAAAATGTACTAGTACGTGTTGACTTAATAAGCCTAAAATATATGTATGTCTTATGGACCACACCACGTAACCTTATTTCAACTTTTTCTGATAATCCTGTATTACAATAGATAATTCCACTCCACCCTATGTACCAACTATCCTGTACATACTACTGCCTACGTACAAGCATACATTAGTTAGCTGCCTTCTGTAAATTATAGGACCGAGTAGAATCCATCTCATACTCGTATTTACGGAGTCAAATCCTTCCTATATTTCAACCATCATAAATAATAATTCCTTCTGGGCTACCCCATAAATTATTTAATTTTTAACATTTTATATTATCGTCCTGTGTAACATTAATTCCTCTCCACACTTTATGCAACTTCTTATGGGCTATGAAATAAACAATTTTTTAATCACATTCCAACCATGCTGTATATACGGCTGCCTATGGACCAATATCATTTTACTCCGTCCTGTATTTCAATCATCATATAAATGTAACTCCTTCTATCACTTTACTTTGTGATTTTGTTTGCTATAACTAAACACCCTGTGTATAAACGCATCAAATAGCAGTTTAGAGTTTGATATGTGTTGTCACTGAATTTTCTATTAGGCCGGGAGAATGTGACACCAAAAGCACCGTCTTCGTAAAATGGATAAAATTTCATATAAATATGTATTTGCTTGGTATACAAACAAAAGAAGCATATTACTCATTGATTTAAGGAGCCGAAAATACTATTATTTAATACCTATATGCTTGAGATGCACATACAAAATTTTCAAATTCGCAATTAAACGTTCAGTGCCTACAATTCCCGCACTATTACGTTGGAATTCAAATATTTATGAGTAAATGTCTGTACCGTCACTTCGATGAAATTTTTGATAAGAATATTGGAATTTTCGGCGATTTTCTGCAAAACTGCAAGTTGCACGTCGCAGAAAAGTATATAAGATCACCTATGGCTCTTCCTTAATAGATTAAACGTTAAAAAACTATACACATTCATAAGGAGTTTTTGAAAAATCGACCAATATGTTAGGGATATTGGCCGATTTCCATACACGCATGTGTTCATTCACAAATTTTAACACTTTACCAATAGAATTCTTTTCCCAAATTCGAAGTTTCAGCAATCCGGATATATACTCTATTAAACAAGACCATATTCTTTCCACCGGTTCACCACAGGAGAAGAAATCAGGTAACATACATAAAATAAAAAAAATACGCGACGAATTGATAACCTCCTCCTTTTTGGAAGCCGGTTAAAAAACTTCTTTCATTTTATTCACAATAAAATTAACCTTTTGCTGTTCTATACCTCTTATTCTGGTTTATTCTTGGTCTAGAATTCTTCTTCGCAAATTTTGTTTAAAACCTGGGCGATATTTAGGCAGTGATTTAATTTGCACAAAACCTTCTAGAGTAATAACAAAGATACAAACTGATCTTATACACAATATTAAACACAAACTCATATTTCTGAAAATACATGTAGAAGTGCTAGTCAATTAGTTTAACAATATAATTTAGGACACTTATAAGTTTCACCTTGAACATTAACTAAATATATCGATTTGTAATATATCAAGTCAAAAGATATTTATGCAGTAATTATCCCTGTTCTTCTCATATTTACTTACTGTTTATGTTTATCGAAATAATGTGTTCGTAGATGTGGTTGATAAAGATGATAAGATGAATGAATTATGTACAAATGATGAGGGCGATATAACAGAGCTATTTATCATACATTGGCAAATCAGAAAAAGTATCTCACACATAAAAGGAAAGATAGAGATAAATCTATTTTATAACTTGTGGCACGAAAGATATAATGACATTTTTTTTAATTTTCGAATTTTAGAACTTTTAAATACGCAGTCAAATTACTGTGGATAATGTTTATCGTATAAATATAAGTAATGAAATTTAAAAACACAATAATTAGTGAGCATTAAATTTATCCATATTAGTAGTGGAGGCTTGTTTAAAGTTAGTCTTTTATCATTTAGGCAACTCAAGAAATGGCAAAAGTTATTTTAAATGTGGAGATATTCATACTTTGAAAGTATATTTTAAAGTTAGATGTTATGGCTCAAGAGCGAATTTGTGAATTTTTTTTATTATTTTAGGTAATATTAATATCAAGATATTCAGATGGTTTCAGATTTACGCCCATCTTTAAAATAGAAGTGAACTTAGAATTTTTACTTTCGAATAAATTTCAAATATCCGAGTTTTTTTGGTAGTTACTTCTATGGTAACTGTCTTCATATTAAATTCCTATTTTAGCTTGAACTGAAGAAAAAAAAATGTTAATGACTTCCTGGTATTAAAGTTAAATATGGTATTTCAAAAAGCAGTGTGAGATAAATGATGAAGCAATCAGTCTGTTAGCCTGGGAAAGGCTAACAACTAAGAAGCAAAAATATGTTTATTTTAATTAGGAAATACGTCATTTGATTTGTTCAACTTTTTCTCTACAAGAACTTACTTGAAAATCATGTGATTCTAGATGTATTTTTCATCGAAGTTGACAACTTATTTAAAATGATGAACTAGCAGTTCTAGTGGTTAAACATTTTATTCAAACAAATATGCAATAATAATTTTAGTTTAAATAGATTGAACTTTTAAATATTGATATAGCACTATAATTCATGAGTAGATTATTTTTAAGTATGCAGTAGGTTCATTTTGCCCCTTTATTTGGTAAATATAAAATTTTGAAATTATATTGTTATATCAGAAGATATTTTACGTAACATTATCTTTGACGCCTATATACGTTTTGTGACAGTTATTGCAAGTTAATTTGTATACTCCTGATGATCTAAGTTGATAGTTTCTGGTTTTGTTATTTTTTATAGATTTCTCTACTGAGTTATTAGCTTTAACATTTCGTTGGTTAGCTCTAACTCTTGTGGTATGAGAGATAGAGCGGGATTTTGCTCGTCATCCTGAAAATGGACAGATTGTATCTTATTAAGTTCAATTCATGAACTACATCAAGTTTCTAGGCAGGCGCCAGTGGAAGTGATAACCGAGGACAGTTATAGGGTGTGAAAATGCTAATTTTTTTTGGCCATCTTCATCATCGAGTAAACGTTCCAAAATTGGCTGGATACAAGATTGTGATACATTTAAGTTGATATAGGTTGATTTTTGAAACAAACTTTGACCTTGGAATGACCTTGAAGGTCAAGTTCAAGGTCATGGTCAAAGTCATATTCGGACCTGAAAATTTCCGCTCTTTCCAAATCAGTAATGAAAAATGTGGTTTCGCATTTAAAAAAATTATGTATGCCGTCATAAAGACCACATTAATGACGTCATGAAAAATTTATTTATGTCATTTAGGCGTACGTCCTTTTGGATTATGATTTCTTTTGTGTAAGCAAAAAAATGGTGCAAATGGCGTTCTTTTTACTTAATGACGAAGTTCACCCCCATTTTTGACAAGTTTACCCCTGTCCGCCACATTCATGGTACTCTCTAGGCAGACGCCTCTCGGGAATTTGCTTAAATGCATCACAATCTTGTATGCAGCCCATTTTGGAACATTTACTCGATGATGAGCATGACCAAAAAAAAATTACCACTTTCACCCCCTGAACTATCTTAGGTTATCACTTCCACTGGCGCCTGTCTAGAAACGTGATGTAGTTCCGGAATTGAACTTAATACGATACATTCTGTCCATTTTCTCGATGACGAGCAAAAACCGGCTCTACCTCTTAGACTATTATCAAACCACAATTTTATAACTTTGTATGTTTCTTTATGAAATTCGTTAAGAAGAAATATTACTTGAATGAATTGGTGATATTGCTGTTTTATAACGTTAAATTAAATATCAAAATTTTACTATGAAAATATGTTATTTTTGTGTTGAATCGGGTGGCAAGAGTAGGAAATAATGGTACCTGTGTATACATAATGGTTTATTATGGAGTGAAAATTTTTGTGCTGATTTAGTTTTAAATGCACAGCATTATTCCGTATTGGGATGCCAATTATTGATAATTTTAAGAATTTGCTTAATTGATTATGTGTATCTGCAAACCAATTTAAGACGTCACTCAGGCCAAAAGGGTGGTTATTTATTTGTTAAGGAATCCATGAAAATTTTGGCTTTTAGTCCCATTGAATTAATTTTTAATTCCAATATAGGATTGTTGATCTGGACAAATAGTTAGTGAATAAAAATAACAACTGGAAATTCCGAACTTGTTAAACTCTGAATTCCCAGATTTTGTTAGACTCTTTTTTAAATATTTCAAGTTCAGTATATTTAAACTACTCGCTCGTTGTCTAACGAGGCTGCAGTGCTAGTGACACCACTGTCATATATTTGTCTGAATAAAGTGTAAGACTGTCAATCGATTCAAATACAATGCGAGTATATCTGAACGTATGAGTTTCTTTAAACCTTGAAAATATAGAAAACTCCCATTGAACCTATTTCGGCAAAATACTACAAATTAAAAGTTGCATTTACCATTGGAACGTTAGGAAAAATTTTTTTCCAATCGCGAATTTACTCCAAGTTTCTGCCAGACAAAAGTGAGTTGCCTCGATAACTCTGTCTTTTCGAATCGTATCTAAGTCTGGAATAATATAAAAGGTTTTTTTTCATACCAAAGGCCCAAAACATTTTCCCGATATACGATAGCAAATATCCACCGAAAATATGCGAAAAGAAAATTCCATTCCTCTTCTTTCCTTTTTTTTATGTGAGATACCCTCAATGTAAAAGCACGAACATAAAAGAACAAACATCGACATATATATGTAGTTACGTAAAAATGTATAAATGGAAAAAACAAATATATGAATATGGACAAACAATGACTCGGCAAAACATAGAAAGAGAGAGAGAGAGCAATGTCTTTCTGGAAGATGTCAACGTTAAACAGAGATGAGTACATCGACGTTTACTTTAAAAGGAGATACTATATAGGCGTGTCGTTTGTTAGACAGAGACCGTCGGACGGACTGTTGTGGATGCGGAAATTAAAACCTTATTCTAATAACCTGCCTGAAATTGGAAGCCCGAAAAGCTCTACCAGAGCGTAACTCTAGAACGGGAGGAGAACATTAACTCCTTTTAAACGTAAAGTTTATGTAAAATATTCTGAAATTAGGACACGGGATTTTCTTTAGATTACTTGATAAATGTCTGCAAGGAAGAGGAAAACAGCTTTCTTTGTTTTATCCTTTTTTCCTCCCGGTTCTTTTCTAAAGTGGAATTCAACAAGATTGAATTTGTTATGCAGTGTTTCCCTTATTCACGGAAATTATGATATTTATAATTTTAGAGGGATGGATGGGTTTTGCTTTGTTATACGTTTGCGAAAAAATGGGACTGGTTTTCTTGCATCACTGGTTTGCGTTACACTCGAGAGATGTCGGGCGAAATGAAATGGAGCCTGACTGAAAGAATATGAATGTAATTATGAAGATTAAAAGGTTTTCTTGCTTTGTTTTCAAAGTCTTTTGTGAATTAAGAGCCATTTCTGTTACAGACTATGCCAAAAATGAAAAATTAGTAATACTTGACGATGAAATATACTTTTGTGGTACAAAACATTCAATGGCATAATAGATTCTCATTTTTACAAGGTGATTTATTACTTATTAATTGTTAAAAAATATTTTTTCGGTCTGAATGTCACATGTTTGATATAATAATTGCTCAGATATCTGTTTTCAACTTTTTTCGCATATAGTTTTAAATTTAAATCAAATTAAAGGTTGAAAGTTGTGTTTATCCCTACTATTTCCTTTGAGTTTTACTGTTGGATTTTTTTAATACAATGGATATTGAAAGACGCTACTTGAAACAAAATGTGAACAGTTTATAATTATACGCTTGATATATAAGCACCTTTCATTATAAATAATAATATAGCTCTGTAAATGTATATTTTGAAATTTGTTGGAGATTTGACTCGTGACCTCATATTAGTTTTCTTGTATTCTTTGAGAGGGATTTAGATTGTGCTTAGAAAAGTATAGAAACAAATAAAACCAAAGCATTTAAGTATTTTTAGAATCACAAATCCATATCACTTAAAAATAATCCTTCTACAGAGCGGAAAGACACGAAACTTGGTCTCCTCCATTACATGAAAATGCTTTGTAATATAAAGTTGCGGTATATATTTTTATTCTCAAAGTAGTTTGTCAACAGAATATTCAGTTTATGTATCAAATACTTTTCTTATGAATATGTACCAACATTTTGCGAATGTTTCGACTCGTACATTATAGTGCTTAGTGGGAATTTAGAAATTGGTCCTGTAGAATTTTAGCCAAAATCTTTCGAATATATTTATAAATCGTCTAACAGAAATTGTTTAAAAAAAGATTTAAGAGGAAAATAGAAGATTTGGATTAAATCGGCTTTACACTATTTTTTTCTCCAATTTCGTTGATATAGGTTGTAGAGATGAATGGTCAATTTTGTCGGAAATGGATATATTTTGAGAAGAGTTAAACTTTTTAAAGTTAAAGTTTGAATCAGAAAATATACGTTGAAAAATGTTATAGAAGTTAACCTTCCTATAAGTTGTATTAAAATTAAGAGAGCGAGGAACTGAAAATTGAAAATAATTAAACTGAATTAAGAAAAGATAATACTTGACCCAGAATTAGAACAAACCTTAAACTTTCAGTTAATTTTTCAAAGTAGTTTAAATGTTAACAAAATGAGCTGGACTGATTCATAATACTTTACATTAACTCATTATTCTAAAATCCGACCCCGGAGTACTAAATATATTTGTTTTTGAGTTGAAATGCAATTTAGTAGTTGAGTAATATTTTTCTGCGGGGTTGCCTATGAAAATTAAAATTGTACACTAAAATGAAAATCATGAATTGCTGCATTGATAATTATTTCACTATACAATAATATCATTAAATTCCAGTTGTAATTGAACGATAAAAAGCTGATTTTCTAGAAAATATAGTTAAAATTGGTAAAAGGTATTTTTATATCGGTAAATAGGATCGAAAAAAAGACCCGTGAATTTGACAAAAAAGTTTTCAAGGTGAAATGATATACCTTTGGAGATTAAATGTTAATTAAAATTTAATGTGTGCATATTTTATGTTATTGTGTTACGTTGATTGTAACTTCATTAATAGTTTAAAAATAAATAACTTGTAGAAATTAATTTAATTTAAATTTAATTACATAACAAACATTTAACAATTGGTGTATGGCGTACATGAGTAATTTAAAGAAAATTTAAATTAAGAAATACAATATTAAAATTATATACAGAAATATATATCCACATATTTAGAACTATATCATTCAACGTATAACAGCCGTTTCGAACCACGAGTTCTCGTCAGATACGCTTCCTTGAATGACAAGTTATAAAGTGAAATACTTGGATGTAATACACATCAGTAAGACAACAGTCGGTGTATTGAACCTAATAGATGTCGGTGACATCTACCGTCTAATGAGTAATTTAAGTATATGAAGGCATACTATGCTATAACATATACCATACTCTTGACAGATGGTTCGAGTGTTTTATATAAAAACACATAAGTAAATATATACAGAAATATATATCCACATATTTAGAACTATATCATTCAACGTATAACAGCCATTTCGAACCAGGAGTTCTCGTCAGATACGCTTCTTTAGAACTTGTCACTCAAGGAAGCGTATCTGACGAGAACTCCTGGTTCGAAACGGCTGTTATACGTTGAATGATATAGTTCTAAATATGTGGATATATATTTGTGTATATATTTACTTATGTGTTTTTATATAAAACACTCGAACCATCTGTCAAGAGTATGGTATATGTTATAGCATAGTATGCCTTCATATGCTTAAATTACTCATTAGACGGTAGATGTCACCGACATCTATTAGGTTCAATACACCGAATATTAAAATTACATCATTAGTTAATTTTAAGACTATATAGATCTGCAATTTTTAAATCGCTAAGAGTTTCATAAAATCATCTCTGGTTATATAAATAAACGATCAACTTAAATTTTAAGGCTTTAGATGTTTATTATTCCCCCATTTCTGTTTATATTAACTAAATAATTGCTTTGAATTGTTCAGTTTAAAGCAGTTTTGAAAATATTGGACAGTGAAATTTTTGTTTGCGTATTTATTAGTAATACTGATATATATATAACAATTTTAGTCTTTTTCTTACTATATTTTTAGAGATCAATTAATGTTTTGTCAGCAAATATGTGTGAATAAAATCACCTTGTAATATGATTTCTGTTAAAGTTTCGTCAGTTGCGGAATACCTCAGAAATAATAAACAATAAATATCTTATTTCACAATAATACAATGGAATATAATAAATTCATTTCTGGTTAGATGTTCGTTTCAGGTAGTAATACTTGTTTTCAAAAATCCCATCAAACTGAGATGGTCAAGAGAAAGTAAACACGGAATATTCATCCTAAGCCCGAATATCCACAACAATCTTTGTCCATCCCCCGGATTTTTTTTCAACGATCCTCCTCCGAAGGACCTTTATCCTTCCAAAGGACGCGCTCTCTCTTTCTTTTAAAAAGAAGGATGATATATGAAGTTGTTCGCATTTGAGCTTTAGGCTGATTTGGAATTTACGAAAAGCTTTTCTGATTTTTTTCGAAGTCATTCCT
Organism: Octodonta nipae; assembly: GCA_034190945.1. Classification (NCBI taxonomy): domain Eukaryota; kingdom Metazoa; phylum Arthropoda; class Insecta; order Coleoptera; family Chrysomelidae; genus Octodonta; species Octodonta nipae. Next base: position 16,245,833 of record CM067218.1, on the reverse strand, counting down.
GTTTTATTCCTTTTTATCTTTTCCGTCTCGTCCTTTAATCAAAGGGACCTCGAGAAAGTCTGATGCGCTTATCGTAAACAAAGAGCTTGTTATAAATGGATTGCTGCTGAGGTTAAATGTTGAAAAAAAGTTGTTGCAAGGATCAATGCATGGGCTAATTTATTGATTTTTCAACAAACAATAAAAGAGATCGCCAAATTAAGAATATGAATTGTTTTATGTCATAGTTTTGAATGTGTATTATAACAATAAATTCGGACAAATATATTTAAAACTAATTTATTAAGTAGTTTTATGCTTTTGCAAAATGAAAAAAGAAAAGTTGGCATTTAATTTACAAGTTGATATTGGTGTTACTTCTTATTGCTTCTCAAAAAGATATGAGTAAGGGCTTTTTAACTCGAAATGACGGGGTAAAAAATAATTAAAAATTAAGTTTAGTTGTTTGCAAATAATTCGAAATAATATTTAAGACAATTTGGCAAAAATATCACAATGAGGATGAAATTTCCAATAAAAAGTTCTAACTTTCACTGTATATATGATTCACAGTTTTAATTAATGTCGAAATTAGAGTATCTCACGGAGAAAAAAACTGTTACAATGCTCCAGAACATGTCCTAAGAAATAAAACATTTTTTAAACTATTAAATATTAATGTTAAGTTAAAAATATATATGGTATTATCTAGACACCTAACAATATTTTCCAGAATTTCGGCGTTTTTTTCCAATAATTATGTATTAAATCTATTTCACATCGTAGAGACTTAGTGACAAACTTATTGAGACTATAACTTTGCGATGTTTACTTTTTATAAAGATTAAATGGGCTGTGATATATGTTTAAATAACTGTTACAAACAAATAGATTGATAACATATTTTTGATTATTAAATAAAATGTAAGAAAATATTTAATTGTTTATTCTAGGTAATCATTTAATACTTATTTTTTAAACAAACGGAAAAAAATCTCGCTGTTAAAATTGGTCATTTGCTATTATCTACAAGGTGATATATTTTATTTTGTTCATAATTGACATACTCATTTAATAAACATTTTTTTTTATAAACATTCGTTAATGTCAAATGCTACCAAACTAAAAATAAAAATGCTATAAAGATATAATTTTTGACATTTTATTTTTCTATATACAAAGATAAAAACACATTTATCGATTGATTGTTACATTGTTTATTAAATAAACAAATTCATTTAAAAAATACCAACTTTATGAGAATCACAAAAGTAAAAAACTATTGTAAAAAAGCAGGATTTAAATCATATTTTTGAAGTATGTAATCTGTTTATGTATAAGCTTTTAACAAATAGCACGAATAATCTATAATATTAAAAGTGAGTATTATAATAAACAGTGGGGCGAGACTCACGCAATAACTTTGCATATTGAAATTGAAAATGATACACATAGGTATTGTTTGCCTTCACTTAATGTGAGTCGTCTACCTATCCAATCAGGAAAACTTTTTACTCAGGAATATTAATAGAAAAATGCGGTGGAGCACCACCTTGTTGCAGTATCTTCATAAATGACATTTCGAGATTTTCTTTGTCTATTAAGATCAATTCAAAATGTAACTCATATGCACGAAAGTAAGATACGAGTAGTAGGACTTTTTGCCTCATTTGTTCAAAATCGATTCATACAGTAGAGTTGTCATGGAGTCTCTAGGAAGCGAAATAATTTTAGCTCCTCATTTTAACGGTAATCTTGTTTAAAATATAAACGAAAACTCAACAAATGTTAAATAACAATAAGCTCTTTAATAAAAGAAATAAATAATGAAAAGTTGTCGCAGCGGGATATTCTTCCCTCAGATATCTAGATAACATAATTTTTAAAACTATTGTATTAATATTTAGTGTTACTCGTTCATTTTGAGAATGAAATTATTAATATCTCTAGATAGTGAAGCACAAGATGACACTTTTCAATTGAAATTTTCTCCGTATTTACTAATCTGTTTCTATTTTTTTAAACTATTCCCAATTTTCGAATTATTTACAGGCTTAATTTTTTAATAATTCTCATAAGTTTCGTCATTCCAAATCTAATGAAGCTGTCACTCATAATTTTACTATCGGTTCATATTGAACTAGTAAAATAAGGGCTATAGGAACAAAAAATTAGTTAATATTAAAAATTATGTATCCCTAAATATTTTTATTTATAGTTTTATATTTTACTTTACCCAGATATACACCCATCTTTAGAACAAAATGGAAGGCATTTTGGAACCTAAAACTTAACAGTAATGCGCTTAGACCATTACTTCAGTAATATTTTATAGAAAATATACCATAACATTTTAATAGCAAATTTGTAAAACTAAATAATTTAAATAATAAAATCTCGTAAAAAAATATGGATTTCTCTTGTTTTTTGCCTATATTATGAAAAGTGCTGAAACGTTGTAAAGATCAGAAATCTTCATAAGTATAAACCTATCAAATATCTGTGCATATTGATATATTTTCCTTTGATTTATTAAGTTAATGGTTACCTGACTTCTGTTTAATATTATTAATTAAAATGCTTTTTTTTAATTTTTACTAAGGCTCAGAGTCGAAAAGGGGGGACCTGATCTTCTGGTGGTTTCGCCAGTGCCAGCACAGCTTGTGTAAGACAATATTCTCAAGCATTATTAATACAATTTTTGAACTTTAACGAGAATTCAAAGTCAAGTGAATTTTATGTGCTTTCAAAATACCATTTGTATATGCTGAACGAACGATCGTTGGTAATACGATACGTTCTGCAAAATATTTCTCTAAAGTACCTAAATTGCAGTTCTAGAAGAATTAATTAACGGTACACTATCGATTCTAAGTCCAATTAATATTAACATCGTAAGCTATTTTTAGGATGAAAATAAATGTTAGAGCTTTTATTACAACAAAGTTACTTTTTACAAAATACTTCTTATTGCTCTGATCAAAATTTGCAAACGGACATTTTGAAGATTTTCTGATTCTCTATAATTTTTCTATTGATAGCGTTATCAGCTCGCCTTCATGATTTTTCACAATGTAAGCAAAAACCACATATTTTGAGTTTTTTTTAATGTTTCAATAATTTACTTTTGCAGTTTGATATTAAAATTCGGAGTAATGGCCTGTAAACTAAATGTAAGTGAAGTCATAAACGAATTTTAAAAAAAGTCTGCACGTACTTATCTACGAGTCACTTTTATTTATAACAAGCCTTTGTCTCCAAACAGCTGTAAAGCTCTAAATACTTTCTTATTAGTATAATGATGATATAGACATTAATATTTAACAGGCAGCACACGGAACATAGACGAAACATTCAACAGATAGTTTTGACAGACAAGTTATTTTGACAGACACACAGACAGACAGAGAACATGATGAAGGGAGATGCTGCCAACTTACCGCGGTGTAAACGAATTCCAGAACTCACTATATATTCGGGAGTTGCAGCATTTCATAGGCAGCGACACAGGGAACACAAAGAGACACAGGACAGTTAACTAATCACACGGGCACTGCACAGGACGCTCGCATGACACACCACGCATTTCAGTACCCAATGATTCAAATAATTTCAATACAACAATTAAAACTTTTCACGATTTTTTTTCTAAATTATATCCTGCTCTGTGTAGATTAAATCATTTAATATGTTTATCAACATAATACTTGGTGGTACTAGAATGGAAGGTGGTGAGCCTTGCAAAGTGCTTACTACTAAGCAGGGAATATATCGCAATAGAGATTTTAGTGATTTGTTAATTCTTTAGAGTTAAACTACTAGTTTTGTTCATCAACTATATTTCTTTTATAAATTAAATTGTCGAAAATTAACTACCACAAAAATCATATAATGTGAAAACATAATTTTATTTTCTCAAGTTTGTTCAACGAAAATTATTTAGATTCTTCGTTTTCTGGTAGCAGCCAAAAATTGAATTCTCACTATCTACGCCATTCTTTTACATAAAACTCAACTTTATTCTTTAAAAATCTAAAAACGATTGTTATTTATCAAATCTTTAACTAATTAACTATATTCCTATTAAATCTGATTAATATGTTACTGTATATATAATTATTTCCATAAACTTCCAATTTTATAACATCAATTTTGATCATTTGAGATATCTCAAATGTTAAAGTAATTTAATAATTTATTTTTAGGCCAAGATTTTTCTTTTCTAGTATTTCATTTTAGTTTATAATATGCGTTTAATTTTGTTACATATTTTGAGTTTAATTACTTTTTAAAATACATATTAATCGTGTTTCTGATATGTGTTTTGTAAAATATATTTAAATTTCGAATATTTAAAGCTGGTTTATGTTGGGTGCATAAATATGTTCCAAATCATGTTAAATTGGTTGCATAATCTCATTGTTACTACATTCCGAAAAACGATCAGAGTTACCATAAGAAAGTTTTACTTCACTAATTGCTGTCAAACATAATATTTTGGTGCTATGAAAGTCAGTGATTGTTAATAGAACTTGTGATGTCACATTAATCCGTAGAGGCTTTAAAACATTTAAGTTTGAAAACTTTTTTGGGCAATTGTGAATAATATTTAATCTAACAATGTAATTTGACAGTTTATTAGAGAAATAAATAGCAAATTATATAGAACAACGTTCTCCTGTCAAAGTAAAGAGCCATTTAATATATTATCTATCAAAATTAAACACCATGAAAATATTTTGATCATAATGATCTTATCTATTTATAGCTTAAGATTTTCTTAGTTCTAATTTGTTTCAAGGACTCAGGTTTGGAAAATATAATTTTTGCTGTGATGGTCGAAGTTAATCCAGATCATTATTAGTTAAAGAATATAATTACGCACGTTTATCAAATATAAATGGTCTCCACTTTACAATTTGTAGCTTTGGAGTATTTAAATAACTCAAATTAGATTTTTTTAGTAATGTTTACCTATACTAGCATTTGCCTGGTAATCAATTATTGTTACATCAGATTTCATCATACATATTTTCTTTGGTAATTTTTTTTATAATAAATTTCACTGTACACTTGTCGATTTAGGTACTTGGATTGTTTTATCGTCAGTCATTCGATATGTGTTAGACGATAACTTCAACCACATGCAATTTGTAATAATTTTTCTTAGACTGGAATCAATTTTCTTTTTGTGCCTGAAGTTGTAGTAATTAAATAATTGAAATTAATATACTTATCTATACTAGCATTTGCCTGGTGAATTATAATTGTTTCATCAGATTGCAGATTTCATTGTATTTTCTTTGGTATTGAGTTTGTGAGAAACTTCACTATAAACGTGTCAGTTTATTTGGATTCTTTTATGTTTAGCCGCTCTGATAGGTGTTCGATACTTTTGTTTTAATTATTATTTACTAAATGTAATTTGTAATTCGATTTTCTTTTCAGCAAATATGTTGTAGGGCTGTTTTTGTGTTCTAATTTTTATGAGTTTTTATCTAAATGTTCTCTCATTCTCTTTCTACTGTGAAATTTTGTAGTTTACTCATAGAATTTGATTTTGTGTTCTGATTTTATCACAAATAGTGAGACTTGTATCAAATTTCTACAGGTTCATTAATGATTGCTCTCGTCATATCTTGTTTTGTATATTTTTTATAGAAAAATAGTAGTTGTTTTGGACGGTTCACAAAAGAATTTAAAAGGTTTCTCATCTATATTTGAGCTTGAGATGAGAACGTTTGTTCAGAAGTAGTATTTTACACCCACTGACGCCCTTTCGAGTAGTACCATCATTCGTTCGTTTGTAGATTGTTCGAATATTTATTTTCAATTTTGTTGATTTATGGTGATCTCTAGTTTTTTTATATAGCTTATGATCCAGGATGATTCACAAGGAAGCATTATGTTCCTTCATTTGGACAAGTTCAATCATGGGTTTTTTATTTTTCTTAATTTATTAGCGTCATTTTACATCCAACTATCGCTTTGATATTTACATATTTGCATATGTGTGAGTGATCCATTACTTATGGGATTTTGGAATTTTTGAAGGCCTCTTCATGACATTCTATTATTTTGTAAATTTAGGAGTCTCAGGGAAAAAGCTACCAGTGTCTCCAGATAAGTAGTACTTTGTATAACCCCGTCAGCATGCGATTCCTTGCTTAGCTCCATCTTTCAAAACAGTTAAGATACTTGCTGTTTAAGATTTTAGAAGCTTTTGAATGTACAACAATATACTGACTCTGGGCAAACCTAGTTATCGATTGCGCTACCCTGAACCATTTTAATACGTTTTCCTGAAATTGCTAGATATAAGCTGTTTGTCGAGATTTGAATTATGCAATAGTAGCGTAGTTAATGAGTTTTGACTAGAGACAAATTATGCCTTCTGTTTGTGATACAAAAGAAATTACAAATAACCATTACAGTTTGTTCAACTTTTAAGTTAGATCAAATAATTTAAAATTTAACGATCAAACTTCCTTAGCAGATGCATTTTTAATTGCCTCTACCTGACCATTGCTCATCCCACCAAAGTTTTTATCAGAAAAATGTACTTATTTATTCAAGAATACGGCAGTAGCACGCAACTTTACGTTATTCCGTTGTTTCTTGGAATATTAAAATTGCAATTTGTCGACAATCAATATTATATACCAAGTTGGTAGTTTCGAATTATAAGTCAGTAGTTATCTCTATCACGATATACATTAAACAATTTTAGGTATGTACCTGATGAAAGGTTTTAAAACAATAACACGAATAATGTATTCATTTATTCTCTGTGTGCATTTTAAGTTGGTTGAGGAATTTCTTAACGTGACCGCATAAATTTATTAAATTGGAGAACAGAAATTTTCTTGGCAGCTGAAATGGCTAAGTGATTTTTTTGTTTAATCAATGAGCTTTTACCGTGGAAAATTGTGGATAAATTGAAAATTGATTTGTTATGCTATAAAGATAACGCAAATTGTTTTGACCTTTGACCACCTCGTTTATAAACAGTTTTTCTTCCAAATATTGAGCTCGCATGCTATTTACCACTAAAACTATGGATGTTACAATGCTTTAACTGCAGTGATTAGGGAAAACGACAGCTTTTTAGTTTTTGATAAAATCCAATAACCGAAAAAGGTGTATGATATATCGTGCTTGCACGTTATGATTTACTTGTCCGTTAATAGTAAAGCAAAGCGAGACCAAGCCTTTAAAGAACAAAAAATTTGACAGTATCGGCGTTTTTTCGATCAAATCAAAGCATTTTTTAAACAACATACCTACCTACTATACTTTAGAAATAGTTTAAGTTGGTTATAATGTCTGTAAATGTAGATTAAAAGTGTGCATTTGCAAACTGAGAAATCTGAAATCCATAAAAGTTATCCTAGTTGGTCACTAACTGATTCTTGGAAGGTTTTTTAGAAAATTATGGTATCTTAATAAATCGTATAGAACTCATTAAAAATAGTTTAATTGGACAAAGCAAATTACCTCAGTAATTAATAAAATTGGAACTCTCAAGGTTAACTAGATGTCACTAGTACCGAAACTTGAGAAACATGACTTCCACAATAGTGACCAGAAAATGTGACACAAAATGTTCAACAATACGAAAATTTTTACATTATATTTTTTAAGGTCACCTAGAAAATAATATCACCTCATATTAATCCTATAGATCTCATGTAAAATGATTTTAAATTTTTATGAAATAGTCACAATGAGTCCATGCGTTTTCCAATCTGACTACATCATCACTGCTTAAAAACATATTAAGTGAATTCAAAACGATTTCAGACGCTATACTTTCCTAGATGATCTTCAAATTTTAAATCCCGTATAAAGAATTTTGTACTGCTGACCAACTAAACTACTGACAAGTTAGAACCAATTTTTGAACAACTCGATTCATTTTTGCATCTCAGTTTAATTACACGGACAACTTTTATGTATTAATTTAGCACCAATATTTTAAGAAAAATAAATATAATGAATCTTTAGTTGTCGATATTTGAAGCTCCAAAATGCATTAACATTTGCCCATAAAAAGCGATTACCTTCGTATAACTCCAGCTTTTCAAATTCCAGTTTTTACAATAGAAAATTCCAGTCCATTGGTAGTTCCATTCACTAAATGTGTTCGTAAAGCGTCAGGAGGTACATATAGTTTCATTTGAGAGACTATGGACAAAAATGTCTGTGAGTTTTTAAAAATTCAATTAATTATCAACTAGTATCCAATATCATTCTTTTTATTTGTCATTCTAGCTACGTGACCTATTGCATTAGGCATATTGTCTGGAATATTATCCTAATATTGTTTTCAGTCACTAAGTGTTTCTGTACCATATGTTAATACAGAAAGATCGTATTGGTTAAGACCTTTATTTTTAAGTAAATTTGAATATTGGATTTCAAAACTGATTTAAATTTTCCAAATGCTGCTCAAATTCTATTCCATATTTGTTTTCGTGTGTTTGATTGTCCAGCCAAAGAAAATTTCATGTCTCAGATTTTTCCATAATATTTATTTTTATTTTCATGGTATTACTTAATCAGAGATTTTTCATAATACTGGAATTTCGAAAAACTTGTTTCCAAGCCCGCTTCTGCTAACGTCTTATGTAAGTTCTGTAATATTATCTGTGCTACTCTTCATACTGTGAGTTACTAAGACAATGATTTAAATTTTCATATGAATATGAATTTCAGTATTGTGCCAATTAATTTTGTTTAGATTACATTGCAGTAACCTAAAGTATAGTCTATTAAATGTTCCCAATGGAAGCGAAAGTCGAGTGATAGTAAAAATTTCTGTTGGTCGACTGTGTCAAAAGCCTTCTCAAAATAAAAAAAATTAATTAGCTTGTAGTATTCGACACATCGTTCGATATGGTTAAGAGAAAACTATAGGTTAGGTATAAAGTTTCCAAAGACGTCTTAATCATTTATTTAGAACATTCAGACCTTTATTTCCTTCTATTGTCGTTTGTGTTCTCTTCTCTTTTCATTGGATGTGTTTGATTAACTTTGACAGTTACGATGTGATAGTCGATACTCGTTGAAAATCTGCTTAGGAAGACAACGTCGTGTAAGTTGTTTCTTCTGTTAATAGATGAAGTTGTTAGTCTTGCCATTTAAGCTTACATATGACTAGTTTTTGATCTTTTTTCATCTCATTGAGTATTTTCTAATTAGCTGAAGAGTTTTGTTTACCTAGATAGATATATAAATAGTAGGTATGTATTTGAATTTAGTTAAATTAAGTTTACTATTTATGTTGTTAATAAATGACAACTACAAACATTCATTAATTAAATTATTTTTGTTGTAATATTTCTTAAATGACCACCTCTGTTTTGTGATTTTTGATTCCCTGAGAGTGGTCCTTCTTGGACGATTTTACTATTTACAAGTATTGATTCCTCATAAATGTTTATTTGAAAATGTGCTTAGTTGAATAATATAAATAATATAAGACATTTAATGTATGATCTTTGGATGTCGTATTAAAACTGTTAAACTATTAGAAACTGTGCTACACAAATTAAGGGTATGTTATTTACACTTTCTTTTACCTCCTTATTTAGTGTAAAGTACAAAATGCTTTCATTTGAAAAGGAAAATGCCCAAGTGACTATGGGATTTAGTATGGTTATCAAACTTTTATTTATCATAAGCTAATATGGCATGATTTAAAGTATGCTTCTGGACTTTAAAATTTACTGGATTGTAGAATCTGAGTTGTCAGCACAACTTTAAACTTAAAAACAGGAAATATTGATTTAATGGACATGATACACGAATATATTTAGGAATATTACCCATTGGCTTTCTTTGACACATCCATGTGTATAGTATAGAGTCTGACAGATAGAAGAAAATTTATTATTGGTAAAACATGTTGTATTATTTGCATGTTTCTTGTTAGCGCAAACATATTCTTAACTATTTAATTCAATGTGAACCATAAATAAAAACTGCTTTTTAACAGAACACTTACCCAGAGAGGGGAAGTAATTTAAATATCTGAATTCCTATGACTTTTTAATATCAAGTCTCAAATATTTAATGTTGGTTAAAGAATAGGTACTATTGTAAAAAATCACATTGTAAATAGTTCTAATTCATCTAAGATAAAATCCTTTATTCTATATTGAAAAATCGGAAAAACGGTCAAATTTATGAATTAATATTTTTTTCCGAAATTTATATTTGTTACGTGACATAGATTTTTCAAGAAAATCATAATGAATTCGGTGGATTTTTTGCAAGTGAAAATTCCAAAATTACTTGGCTAATTTATTCTACGTGACTTCGTCACTAATTTTGTAAAAATGCCAAAGTTACCCTTCTCATATTGAAATATAATTCACTGTTTTATGTCGAGATCTCCAACGAGTTTTTAAAAAATTCTGTCCAAAAAGGATTTTTCAATTTTTAGATATTATTGTCAATACCTAATGAACACACACATTTTGGCGTAGTCGCTCAGTGTAATAAAATCATTTATATTAATATTGTTATTTTCTGTTGTTAACGACATTTAACGAAGTTTAGATATTAGAAATGTGTACCCGTGCGAATTCGGGACGAGGAAAAAGATTTTCGACTTATTTGAAAAAAATTTTAAATTTGTCAGTTCAGACATGCATATGCAAGGTGAAACGGGGAAGCTAGGCAGCACAAATAATATATTATCAAGTTAACAACTTTAGAATTATTGGAAGTTTCTCAAAGATTGCTGCTGAAGGTAGTACTTATAAAACAGTAATGCACCATAGTTAGTTAAATTTATTCCTACCCGAATTGTGCTGTTATTGTTTTAAACTTTTCATCAGGAACATTGTTGCACTAACATTCATTCTGCTTCACTATCAATCGGTTAAATGACGGGACACTTTTGACGGGACACACAAAAATTGAAATTAAAAATTTAAATAATAAACATAAATTAAATCAAAAGACAAACTGTTAGCTACAGACAATGACAGACACAAGTGAGGCGATACACTACATAGCTATGCTAACTAAAGGTAATATTTTTAAAACAATGTAAGGTGATAAACAAATTTTTCATATTGGTTGTTTATTGTTTTGAAATTCACATAATGTCATAGTCTTTAAAGATCTTAGATAATTGAGTTACAAAATTGAGTAACAAATTCAAATGAAAAATATCTGAAGACTAATTATCGAGAGGATATAATGTCTTTAGTACTGGCCATTTTTACGTACTAAGATTGAAGAAGAAACAAAAATGCCCCTCTTCTCTATTGAAATAAAAATTATTGTCTTTTCTTAAACTTGATAAATATATTGACGTGATAAGGTAAGTTCTAGATATCTTTAAGAAAATTATTTATTACACTTTAGTTATTTCAGGTCACCTCTGATAATAATTATAGGTGAAGTATTAATTCCTTTGGATTGACATGTAGTAACTTCTTAATAAAAAAGAAGTGTAGCTCCAAAAATTCCAAATATTTAGGGAAAATTAAAAAAATGGAATTCATTTTTTTTGCAAATAACTCAAGAACTATTGCTGATCGCAAATACTTCATAAGCAGGAGAGAATGTTTCATATCCTGTAACCCTGACACCAATATTTATAAATTTCATTTAGAGGTGAAGCTAGTGTTGCAAATGGTGGTTATGATTATGAGACGTTTGACACGAATCTCGCATGCTTGCAAACATTTTTTTTTCACGCGTATTAAGTACGAAAATTAAGTTATGAGCATTCATTTATTAACAATTTAAGCCATGAGTATATTAAAAAATAGAGTTGTCAAATAAACTTGTTAAAATGTTTGGATTGTGTGTATTATCATTGAAAACTATATAAAATTATATATTTTTCAGTTTGTACTCAAATTGTTTAAAAAATTGTTATAAATAAATGCATTGTCAAACATATTGATAGAATTTCATAATTATTAGAAACAATGAGTTTTAAGGGATTCTAAAAAAATATTGACATTATTTAAGATCTCGTTTTCTTGCTTTTGAAACGAATAATTTTAAAAAAATCATTATAGTTGCTCTTTTATTTAATTAAGTTAATTAGTTATAAACAAATTAATATCTGTACGAATTTTTGAGATAAGAGTTTTTTTCCATTTTTCATTTAATTTCAACTATACTAATTTTTTTCTCAAAAAGTCATTTATTAATTTTGCAGCATCTAAAACAATATATACTATCGATATTCATTTGTTTTTAACACATTGTTTATTAATTAAATAAAAGATAAATAATTTTATTATTATGATTTGAACGAACAATAAAAATAAGGTTTAAAAAATTTAATTAAAGAAACTTTTAAAACATTAGAATTTTATTAGAAAAACGATTGGTTCATAACTAATCTTATGAATGTTCTAATTCTTAAAAAGATATATTAGATAGTATAGTAACAAAGTATTTGTTCAAAACAATTGCGCAGAAAAGCTGAAAAATATGTTTTATTTACAGTAATTATTATAAAATGAAACAAACGCAACTGTCGACAACTTATTACAATTTTTTAATATTAAATTTCTTAAAGTTTTAACTAAAAAGTGAAGTGAAAAATCACATCATAAAAATGTATAAACAAAAACCTCTTTTAAACCCTTTGAAGAATGGCTTCCAGTAGTGGAAATAATCTAAGGATTTTTTTAGACGGGTTGTTGTCCCTTCAAGTATCTAAATGGAACTTTATTTCTACTTTTATTATTCATATTTAATGATTTCAAAACCGTTTTTGTATATTTTTTCCTTACAATTTATAAACAATGGTTTAAAATTTTCGGAATTTTCAGGTTTATATTTTTAATTTGCGATTTGCGATTTGTGAAGTACGCGAAAAAGGAAATCCATTTTTTATTAAATCGACGTTTTTTGAGCGTCACTTTAATTCTCTGAAGAGTTTTTTCATGTCATTCCGAATAAAATTAATTTTCGGAGAAGGGAACTGGAATCTTTATAAATAGAGCTTGTTGACTAGACCGTGGAACATGGACCTCCATATCTCTTTAAAAATGAAAATGTACAAAAGGAATATTTTTATTGTGGTATTCATTTCCCACAACAATTATTGGAGTAAATGAAAAAACTATTTTCAGAATGTTGTTACAAAAAAAGTTAAAATTGTTTGCTTTGCCAAATACGATTAAAATTCATCCTAGTACTTAGTCACGAAATGAAAGTTTTCAATTAATGCCAAATACACAAATAGCATAAACGGATAGCTTGCCAGTAGACAGAGGGAGGTCAAACAACCATTTTATTTGATGATAACTGATTGAAATCACTCCTCGAAAGTCAAATATTTGTACTCGAGTAGTGAATAGTTTGATAATGGGAAGTCATAGAGTTCGACGTCGATGAATGCTTGCAAAGTTTAATTGTAAATAGATGGGTTTTCCTTGTAATCAAGTGGTGACTGTTGCACTAATTTATTTGGATGAAAATACAACAATTGTGACTTTTTTATGATAAAAAATACTACTGAAGAGTCTTTGTTTATTCAACAAAATGTTGACGGGTAAAAATTTTTGTACAGGATTTCAAAAACTAACTAAAATGAAAACTGGTAAAATGTGAAGAATTATTTATTAATTAATTCGGGGAAAATGTTGAATTTTTATTGTCTGAACAATATTAATAATTTTACAAAAGGAATATATAAAAAAATTCTCTCTTGGATTATCCAATGTTAATTTGAGGATGATACACAGGGCCACTTGTAGTCTGTGGTTTTTTTGGAATTGAGTAGTTTTAAACTCAGTGGCACTAACAACACTTCCGCAGTTTTGAATTCGCTATTCTCATTCAGTTACATAAAACATTACACAGGCCAATTAGAGTCGTTGTACATAGAGATTTGATACAGAGTAAAACGGAAATAGCTGATTTGGATCCTTCCTAGTCTTGCAGATGTATTTGCCATCCCCGAGGGCATTGACATTAATGATTCCATGGCATGTGCGTATCCCAGATCCTCTTCGAGTCTTGTTACAAGACCTCTGTAGTGAAGACCTTCTCGAACATTATGGATTAAATTATGATCCCAATATGCTCATACTTCACTTTAAGAAACGATAAATAACCGAATGACCGAATCGGTAGATTTAAATGGTCCTTCTTTATGGGTATCTGGAATGAAGCTTGGGTTATTTGCTGCAGTTATTGATATAACTACTTTTAGAATAGTTAGAGGAAATTATGACAATTTTATTCTAGAAGAAATCTAAATAATAAATACAAAATACTTGTTAATGAGCAAATAACCTGTTATGGGTAGAATATAATTGTAATTTGACTAAATAAAAGGAAAAAAAATGTGTAGCTGAAAGTTGAAGAAACAAAGTAATGGACAGGAAGGGATGAAAAATCCAATTAATTTCTATGTAACGAATAGAAAAATTTGAGAAAGTGTGGTTGATATTAAAGTAAGAGTGGTATTCGTAAGGATCTCGGTTAAATCGAAGCAGCTTATAAACAAAGCACAGTGAAGAGGATGTGTTACTAACTAGCCAATGCTCTTTGTATTCGAGTTTATGTTGGTGTTACATATCTTTCATGTCCTTCTTGAATCCTTCTCTGTTCTTCTATCGATTTATCTATCTGATTAGCTTCCAAGGTTTTTTCTGCGAGAAAAGCCCTCTCTTCTTCTCATTACAATAATGTGCACTGGAGAGTACGTTGGTTCGAATCTCAGTCTGGCAAGGCGTTGTATTTAAAATATGCAGCAAGTATTTTTTTTAAATTTCTACGTAGTTTCGTGGTCTTCGTTACATGTTTGCCTTACCTGTTTTAATAGTTTTTAAGGAAAGTTCAGTTTGCGACATACGTGAAAATAAATTTATTTTTTGTATGATATTGATAAAGCTTAGTAGTTTGCTGCTTGACATCTTGTCTTAGATCGTTGTATAAATAGAGTTTTAGGATAATTCTTCTTATTTTTCATTATTATGTCATATGTGTTACTTATTGCCCTTGTATGATTACATCAATTTTTTTATTGTATTTCTTAAAACCGTTGCTGTTTTCAATTGTTTTTTAATCATCTAGATAATTAATGATCTCCTTTTATTACAATTTTATTTTAACAGCATTGTTTAATAGTTGTTTGTACTTTAATACATATATTGTAGATTTTATATACAATTATTATGTTCATCTTTCCATTTTTGTAATGATTCCGATGGTTGATAACTAACGTTACCTTGCCTATATATCCTGAACTTTGAATGTTCGTCCCCACAAATAGAAAATTATGCAATGATACGAGAAATTATTCTCTATTAGAAAATTGTTCTTTGAAAAGACCGGGTTTTTGTAACGACCAATCTTCTCAAATTATGGATAATATATTCTTTGGTTCTTCGCAGCTATCAGGGAAGTTCTGTCAAATTTCATTAAATTCCTAATACTTTTATACTAGGAAATTCCATGGACAATTAGTAAATTAAACTGATTAAATTCAATATAAAAAAATTAAAATAGTCAATAAGACATTATGAAATTAAAAAATAAAAGCAGTATGGTTCAACAATTTCTTTACTTTTGAGATCTATGATAAAATTCATCTAGAAGAACAGATCCTCCAATATACTATCTGGGATATATCTAAGACAGTTGAAAAATAAATCTGAGAAGGAAAAAAAATAAGAAAGCGGTAAATACATTAAATGTAATAAACTAAAACGTTATTCGTGATTTATAACAAAATTTAAACAATTTGGGTATATTGTGATAAATATTTAAAGAGTTAAATAACATTAAAAGTGTTCTCCAAATTGCTGAGTACTGTGAACGCCTGAACTTGTGTCTACCACGTCTTTGTATACATACCTAAATCTATAGAAATTTCAACAGTAAATGTTAAATTCAGACCTCATTCTGAATTAAAACACTTGAATTTAACATTTAATATCGCAATGAAGTTAAAGAAGTTCTTTTCATATATTGGCTTTGAAATCAAGTGGATTAGTAAATATTAGACTGTATTTTGTTTTATAAAGTCCACTCTTGATTTTAAAAATAAGCCCACACAATTTGTTCGGAGCCCACTTTGGGGATTCTTGCGCATTATGAGCGACAGCTCGGGCTTAGGATTGTTGTAAGGGTTAAGACGAACACAGGGGATAGTTGTTAGACGAGACACAATGATATCCTGGACACCCCCTTCAGAGATTTTGACGTCTCAGCGACGAATCTTTTAGGGGTTTCCAGGGGGATGGGTTCGGTAATTGGTTTGATCTTAGGGGATAAGAGCTCCGCTAAAAAGTAGGAGTGCTTTTTATTTTGCCCGAGCAAAAAGTAAGTAGGTAATTGATTTTGATTTTTTTATTGACCCACAAAACTTTCGCTCAAAACGTGCAGAGCTGAAGACCAGTGATCTGCGATGTTTTGAATCGCACAGCGTGGTTATTTAAAGACCTATCTGATACCTTCGTCTTTTAGAAAAAGTCAGAAACTTTAACTGCTTCTGTAAAATGAATAACATCTATTGTATGTTTCTGATAATTTTCCTTAGAAGAAGGCATTTTAAAATCCCTTTTAGGTTTAAAAAAGCGAATATTACAGTACAACTACATATCACTTACCTTTCTGTGTACTCATCCATATGAGCGTAGGACTGCACAGAGTTCTCTTCTATTAGAAATTTGACGCGCTGATAGAACGAGGCTGTAACTGAAGGTGGTTGCTTTCGAAGCAAAACCTCGACTGGATCGTTGCTCGAGATGCACATGATATGATCTGTACAACTAGGGTGAGAACAACATTCGCCGTCGGAACAGTCTGTCATTCCGTCTGCAAAAATTATTGTCATGAAAGTATTGGTTTGTGAATATGTGCAGACGTAATCTGCCATATAAGTCAGATGGGTGATATATAGTCCAATGTCAGAGTGTTAACTTACCATGATCATTATCAACGTCGTCATGGCATTCTTGCTCCAAAGGAATACTGCAGTCAGTTCCTGCCCAACCTTGAATACATACGCATTTGTATAAACCTTCCTCTAGAGTACACTGTCCGTGTCCGGAGCAACCATTTTCACAGCCAGCTGAAAAATAGGTTTATGTCAATTGTATTATTATATTTTATAGAATTTGAAACATATGGGTGGATTTTTAAATTCAAAATGTAATAGTGGAGATCAAGTAGATGATTTGGATTTCTATGGTACTTAATAAGCCTAAGCTACAAAAAAAACTAGGAGAAATGTCTACAGCATACCACCAACAACTCCTACGTTGAATCCCAATCCTCATTTCTGTGCGACGCGTGGGGTACAACAGATGTACGTTACGTAGATAATAGAAGAAGCTGCATCTCTTTTGGGGCGCCCTGATACAATAACTTAACCGCTAAGGGGAAAAAATCTGATCCACCATGTTGTGAGTTTAATCGAAGAATATTCAAAGGTAAAATAATCGATCAAAAGCCTCAGAATTTGGACGGATCAAAGGTACTAAAACGGCAACCAAAAATGATAGTGAATTGAATCACCTGGAACGAAAGGCCGAGAAGTCTTTGAAGAAATCGGAAAAATTAAAGTCGACGTAGTGATACTTAGTGAAACTTAAAAAACAAGAGGTGATAAGGAGTTATAAACAAGGCCTGCAATTTTTACAGCAAAGATTTCCACTCTAACATAATAGCAACAATGGGATTCTCAATACTAATACATAATAAATATAAGAAATATTATAGAGTAATTGTGGTGTAAGTATATATTGGAAGAATGACGATGCAAATAAATCATCTAAACTTGAGTTGATCATGTTGATTCCTTCCGGTGAACATCCATTCGCCTGTTCTATTCTGCTGAAAAATCTCCTAATGTTTTCTCAAAATCATATTTGTCTACTCCCCAAGTCTCACTAAAGAACTGATTTACAAGTACAGGTTTTAGATCAAACTCACTAAAGGACTAATTTAAACGAGTTTCAGCGTCTCGGAGTCTCAATATGCCTACTCTCTAAGTCTCACTAGATAACTGAACTGAATATGAATATGCTCTGCTTCGTTTATTTGTAGTTGTGGTCGATTAGAAGGGGGATCTCACGTAAAGAGGGGACTGAGTGGTAATTGGTTAGATATTGGTAGATGTGTCTGATTTGCTTAGTCTGGGAATTACAGAGCTCCATGATATTTAAGGTGGGTGCTAGAGGGGGTCCGTTTCCCTATTTCTATAGCATCGCGAATAGCGGATGCCCTAACGAAATTGAGGGATATGATGGCCCACAGTTTTCGAAATTGCTACAGTCTCCTGTTGGGATGTGATGATGTGAGGGAGTTGAAGTCGAATCTTTTTAGCGAACTGATAGAGAGACGCGCATGTTGCGTAAACTCTTCGATCCTCGTTAGGTATTTTGTCTTTTTGGTTCACGGTTAGGTTGGCTATAGTTTTATTGGTGGTGAGACGGTCTTTAGTTGATGTCAGTTTAGAATCCGTGCTATTTTGTCAGAGATTCCTGAGGGAAGGCTCTTCGGTGTTGTTGGTCTGCTTCTGATGGAGTTGGTGTACTTGTGGGCTGTTATGATTGACGAAATGTGCCCGCATTTAAGTATCGATTGGTATGGGTTGATTTCCTATAGTTCTTTTAATTACAATTTTTTAATTTCTAGTTTCTAGGCTCTTTGGTATTCCTCTGGTAGTTTTCTTATCATATAACTAAGTTAATCTTCATTTTGGACTAGAGCCATCTGGTCGCCTGCAAAACGAAGGGTGTAACGATGTTCGCCTCTAACAATAATTGCCATTGCTTGCCTTTTTTCTCTTCATTGTCTGAAAGTATCTTCCAAAAATATTTTAAATCAAGTTGGTGTGGGACATCCCTTTGAAGTTTTAAATGAATAAAGTCCTCAAGCGTCTTCAGTACGAAGGTATATCTTATTTTCAGATCGATCACTGCCAAGAGAATATCTCTATTATCTGCTTTTTTCTTTTCTATTAGTTGTTGGAATGTTTGAATCTAAGCAAGACCTTCCTGACCTGAAGCCTGCTTGTTCTTCTCAGAAGGACGCTGATTCCTATATAATTTATACATTTACTTCGATCACTTTTAAGATGTAACTTGGGCTTCCTTCCATTTACAAGGTGTTTCTTCTGCGTTTAATATCCTCTGACACAATATCCTTTTGACAATTCCGTACTGTATTTGAGCAGTTCTGCTGCGATTCCTTCAGATCCCGGGACCTCATGGCTTGTCATTTTCCATTGTAGAGCAATTCAAGATGCAATATATCCTGGTCAACCTAAGAAATCTAAGATTTTCGAAAAAGAAATCCAAAGGCCAGTGCAAAAAACGAATTTTGAGTGACCATTTAGAAGCAGAAAGACGCATGAATATATATTTTTAAGAATCATCGTGTTGATGTCATACAAAAGTAGCAATCATTTTCATGATTCTGAGGTTCACTACAAATTATTGAGCAAACAGCATAGATTTGTGGCTTCTGTCAAGCCAATATTTCAACCTTCTTGAGCAGTTATCACAGTTTATTTTTTGCTGCCAATTTTCATCTATTTCATTGATAGGAAACCCAAAATACAGCTGATCATCACCACACACGTTATTGTATTTAGCTGTGTTTTTAGTGTAAATTTACCAAAATTAAATATAATGTATTTATTTTTTTTAATTTTGATTATATATTTAATGGTTTACTTAATTTAAATACATATGTGGATTGTGCAAAACTTACCAAAATATCTGATATAGAATGCAACAATCAAAAGAGTTGTTTGCAACCAACTCCTAGTGTTATAGGGAAAACTGCGCAAGCGCATATGTGCTACCATAAAAATTACTGACGGCTCTTTCTTTCTCGTACTACTCGCTAAAGGTAATTTTTGTATGCATGTACACCATTTATAATGTTTACTTATTTTGGATGTTCATGTGGGTTTTCACTCCTCACAATGGTTTATGAAAAAACACAGATAAGTAAAGTAATTGAAAATTAAAGTGTAGTACCTAGGAGCAGTTTGTGGAAACTCCCGGAACACTAGTTGCCTTCTTATAGAAAAACTCTCTCGCCGGATTAACTGTGAGAAAGTGGGTCTACGGATTTGTCAACTAGTTTTCCTGTATAATGTGTTGGGGTGTATTTTGTGTGATACTGATCTGATGTTAAGTTTCGATTCCTTATCAGGAATCTTTGTCGAACAATGTAGTTTGAAATAATTTACATAATATTATAGCTTGATTTTTTGGCAATGTCAATTGGTTGATTAATTGACTTTGAAGCTATAATATTGTGTAAATTATTTCAAAATACATTGTTCGACAATGATCCCTGATAAGGACTCGAAACGTCACGTCAGATAAGTATCACACAAAATACACCACAACATATTATACAGGAAAACTAGTTGACAAATCCGTAGACCTACTTTCTCACAGTTAATCCGGCGAGAGAGTTTTTCTATAAGAAGGCAACTAGTGTTCCGGGTAGTCTCCACAAACTGCTCCTGGATACTAAACTTTGATTTTCAATTACTTTACTTATCTGTGTTTTTTCATAAAGCATTGTGAGGAGTGAAAACCCACATGAACATCCAAAATAACTATTTGCCTCCTCAATCATTTAGAAACTACTTATAATGTTTACACCAAAAAAATAATATTGTAAAAAAAATGTACAAAATCTTGAAGGAGAATTTTTGTTGCAAACCAGTGTAATCATTGAAATTATCCAATGGGAATAAAAGATAATTTAATATGTAGACCTCATATATAACAATGCATTTATGTTTTCAAAATATGAGTTTGAGATTCATTTTTCGGTCAGGGTCAACTTTTTATTAATTCATTGCAAGATCAAATCACCTTATCAAAAATTATTCACATCAATTAACATAATTCGAAACCTTCCATTAAGAAACAAAAACATTTATAACATTGTATTTTTACCCGTGCAACTTCCTGTTGAAGACGACAAAGTAAAAGTTCTACGTAAGAAAAATCAGGAATTCTCTGGGCGATGCAATGTAACAATTTGCTACTTTTTAATGAGCCATTTCAGATATAAAAGCAACGTATTTTGAGTGCATTTGGAAAACTCGGCGAACGACTATTTTTATTTTGAATAAAATGCCTTTGTGCTTCACGGAATGTGGGACAACATATTTTCGAAGTCGAGGAAGTTCGTGTAGGAAGTTCTTCCCGGAGAAGAAGTTTCGCATGCAGTTTCCTATGACGCATCCGGGATTTTTAAATGTGAACAGTCCCTTGGAACTCCCTGTGAACTTTCTCCGAACTTCCCTTCTGTCTTACGCTGGAGTTCTGGAGACGGACCGCTAAATATTTATGATTCTAGAAAATCTGCTGAAAACTTTTGGTACGGGAAAACGTAGTCCGCTAATAGAATATTAATTGTAACAAACTACCGGAGGTGAAATTTGACGGAGAAAATCAACTTTGCGTCGAGTTCTCTTCTCGGCCCGAAGCTCGAAGAAAGCCGATAGAGAGCTAAGAAAAATATTCGTGTGAAGAAAATGGAGACTGGAAAAACATATTTTTCACCTTGAAGAATAAAGAATAAGTTTTAGGAGGTTGACATGTTCTTTCTGAATCAGAAGATTCTAGATAAGTGAGTTAATTTGTTTGAATATATATGTATCCGATTTCCGGAAATTTATCCGCTTAGTTTGATAACTATTTTCTCTCGGGATGGATGGTGAAATGACTACGTCTCGGTAGAGTCACATCTGCCTACCTCAGGTCGGTTCGCATAATTCTCGTATCCGTCTGCTCATGTTTCTAGTTACTGGAATAGTAGCAGTTCGGCGGTTATCGGTTGGTCACGTAAGCGGCTGCGTGACATTGACATTTAGTGGACACACCTTCCGTTTGCAGATAAGTCATTTCCGGTTGGTTTGAGTTTAGACTGTGAGGCCTTTTCGAGATCTCATTTGTCTCTCTTACTAGTATCGATTTCGGGTATTCTTCATTTCCTACCTTTCGTATTCTCAAAGTCTATTCGGTGTCGAGGCGGTGTTTTCAACTATCGATGTTACTTTTTCTTTCTTTCTCATGGCGTTCTTGTGTTCATCACGTCTCGCTTGAATTCTTCTGTTAGTTTGTCCCACATAGGTTTCTATTTTGTGTGAATGGAATCTCATACAGTTCGTGTTATTCTAATATTATTTCTACGTAGAATTCTCGCAGCAATATCGGCGGTGTCCTTGACATAGGTTAAATAAGCCTTATTTATTGGTGTCTCATGTTCATCCATTCTTGGTCTCGGTTTTGATTTTAGGGCTCTTTGTATATGTCAGTCTGAAAATCCGTTTTGTTTTAGAACTGTTTTTAAACCGTCCGTTTCCTCTTTGATGTTATCCTAGACAGTTAGACTTTTGATCTGGCGAGGGCGTGGTGTGAGTTGTTTTAATGTACTGTATGGTGTCCAGCTTTCTTTCTCTTTATCCGAACATTAAGAAATGGCAGTTGATTATTTGGTTCAACCTCCACGAAAATTTATATTTTGTGATGATTAGCGTTACGGTGATTAAAAATGTCTTGTGGTCTTCTCTCCCATGAGGTAAAATTACAAAGGTATCATCTCCATATAGTAACTATAATCTGGGTGACTTGCTGATCTTAGTGCCAACTCTCCAAGCTTCTCCATAAAGAGGTTAGCTATTACTGGCGAGAGTATATATATTTCTAATAATCATACTCATTAAAAGCATTACTCATTAAACATAATGAGGCAAAAAGTAAACATTACCAATATTTGTAAAATAGTTTACTAACATTGGCACATAAATAAATATAACACAATATTAATAATTTTTAAAACATATGTTATTTGTTCTGTCAATTGCGAATTTTGTTTTTAATGGTGGCCCACAATAAATCAAACGGATTTAAATCTGGTGATCTTAGCGGTCATTTATTAGGAAAGACTAAATTTAAATAGTTTTTTACTTCGTACTTTCGAGACAGGGTAGCCGTAACAAAATTTCTCCATCTTATTGAATGATATGCATTGTTTGATCTACTGTAACTATTTGCCACAGAAGTCTAAGTTTTCGTCAATAAATATAGGACCTTCAATATTATTTTTCAAAATTCCAACCCCATACATTAATTTTTTATGGAAACTGAGTGGTCGAACTGACTACGACATTTAGATTTTCTCTAATCCGACGTTGGTTAATTCACAGGGTGGACCATTTTAATCTATGACTGATATGTCTAAAAGAATGCATCCTAGGAAATTGTAGGTTATTAAACGGGTTAAAAGATCGTAGTGATGATTTTTACCTGGACTATAACCTTGACGTTTATACGTAAGTCAAGTTCATTTTTTAAATGCCAACACCCATCTTTTATCGCGGATTTGGATAAAACAGAAAAAAAAGATAGAATTTTTGTTTGAACCATTTTTTAAATTAAAGCCATACTTGAGCCATGAATGGTCTACAACATCCTTTTAGGTAGACATATGAAGGAACCCGTAGGAAGTGCTTGTGCAGCTATTCCGCAAGAGATACTATCCATTTTAACATTTTTGTTGAAAAGAGTTGATTTATGTGTAGAGGAAAACTGTCGTCAATGGCTAGATCTTAAAGAAATTTGGTTTTATTAATTTGTCCAATATTGGGGCCATTTATAGCCAAGAATGGCTCTACTCTAAATGGTTAAAAGTGTAAGTTTTTTCTCTCCTTTATCAAATTCCACGACAAAAATGGGGATTTTCATTAAAAAAATTAGTCATGATTATCAATACCATTGTGTGAACTCTTTAGTATTAATATCGAATAACAGTCACATCCAGAAACAACGTATTATCCTGCATTCGAATGATTATTGCCCTACAATATATAAATCATTCAAGGTTTAGGTCGGAACTCATTTTAAAAAATGTAATTTCTTGTATTTAAACACTAAATCTGCTCAGAAACAAGCACCTATAGGGATACAATCTATTTATAATAATTTTATTTAGTTTTTAACTCACGAAGTGTACAGTGGCGTCCATTCCATCCTTGAGAACAAACACACGTTCCATTTCTACACTGCCCATGTTCTTGGCATCTCATATCGCAGGGAAGTTGTTCACATTTGGGTCCAGTCCAACCAGGATCGCAACGGCATTTGCCAGCGTCACACTGACCATGAGGACCGCAGTCAAGATTGCAAAGTGCTGAAAGAAAATTTTGAAATTAAAAAATATTATATGTCAATTATCCTTTTTTTGAAGAATTTTTAATTCACATTTCCATCTTTCTATGATAAAGTAATGAATTACTTGTTCTCATCCATTTCCGTATATTCTTTATTATTGCAAAGTTTTGTTTAATAAATAAATAAATAAATAAATGAGTTATATAAAACAAAGTAATTCATTTTTCTACAATCATAAGGTAAAGAGTATCACAAAGTATTGGCTTCCACCATCAACTCAACAATTTGCACTTACCTTGCGAACAATCCTCGCCGGTCCAGTGCCGGTTGCAAACGCATTTAGCGGCTTCCAAATCGTATACACCGTGATCAGAACAAGTGGGTAAACACTTGTGGACTTGCTCGTCGATTTGGTCGCAATTCGAACCCTTCCAACCGGCTTTGCAATAGCACTGACCGTGAACGCAAGCACCGTGTTCTGAGCAAGTCGGGTCGACGCAGTCAGGTTCTTCGCAACCTTCGCCTGTAACAAAAAACGTTGTTAGTTGAATTGATAGACCAAGGATGAACGTAACAATTTTTAGTTTTCTAGTGATATCTCACAGATCTCTTTGAATATCAAAAGTCTAATCAGTACACATGATAAATTGGTCTTCCAGCTATATTTTAGAACCAGCTTTAATGCAACTGATATTACAGATTTGGAGAGAAATTAGCAATGAAAAATACTGGAATTTATTACAACCATCCCTACCACTAGGGTTGGTTGTAACAGAGTAAGGGGATGGTTGCAACTTTGAAGTAAAAACAAAATTACTTTCATAATCTACAA
The DNA here is from genome assembly GCA_034190945.1 of Octodonta nipae. Lineage (NCBI taxonomy): Eukaryota > Metazoa > Arthropoda > Insecta > Coleoptera > Chrysomelidae > Octodonta > Octodonta nipae. The sequence goes on along the minus strand of CM067218.1, from coordinate 16,220,873 downwards.
TCATATTCAGCCTTTAAAGTTTCAAAATTAGAACAAAGTGTAACATTTCTATGAAACACAAAAATCTAAAATTATTAACATAATTTAAAAATGAGATCTCAATCAAACTTGCTGTTTCAACAGGCTTCCATACAAACTAAACAGAAACAATCCTCGCTGTCTGATTCGGCACTATTCTTACTTATTTTAACATATATTGTTTTGTTATATGTTTTCTTAACAACTGTAGCTGTTCGATTTTTTGTGACTGTAGGAGTCGAGAAAATAGATTTTTTTATCTTCTTTGACTCTAAGCTTCCTTTCTAATTGCTCTTGAATTTCGAGCTTATTTGGAGTAATAGACATTACTGCTGTTTTTCTGCCATTCCTTCCCTTTCCATTATTCTTCCTGGGTCTTGCCTTTGGCAGCGGTTTAACTTCATAGGGACGAAACGATGGCATTGTTACGTCTTCAACACTTGATGTGGATGAAATAACCACATCTACTTCCGAATTAGTTGTTGATGACCAGGCCAATTTTGGTGGAAATGTCAGTGAAGCTGATGAAGCTACCAATGGTAACTTTACAAATGCTGTTAGTGTGTAACTCACTCTGTAGAGGCAGTAAATAATCAATGAAAATTGCCAGCACTTGTGATGATGATGAAGAGGGCATTGCATCAGTGTGACAACTTGTTGACGGAATTGGGTTTGATAATGGGACTGCAACATCTTCTTAACTGCTGATCGGAGACGAATTCAACATCTGTAAATATATGTGTATTGACGGCCCATATCCCTGTGCAAGTAAAACCTACTTGTATAAATCGCGGTGTTACGGCGATTCGAAAAAAGTGTAGGATTATACAGGTATATCGTTTATCGTAATAACTTTCCCGAGGTTGGATCAACTGGTTGGATGAAGTAGTTGCATCTTGTTTGAACAGTGTGGTGGAAAAGTCAAAAGGATATTTTTCAGTGCTATATGCGAATTGTGGTTGTCCAACAGAAGAATGCACTTATTTTCTTTAGATGACCTTGCAGGAGTCTTAAACTGATTAAAAAATATGCTGAAATCAACTTCCTGCATCCAACCACTTCCATTGGCACTTTCAACTGACCCATGGGGTTGAACACGGATAAAATGATCCCTAAACCCGTTGACATATAAACATTCCAATGGCGTTAACTGTATTAGTTACTGTAACCAGCATACCATGTTCTGTAGATGTGACTGAGCTTACTTGCTTGGTGTCTCTTCCTGCTATAACTCTGTTTTTTTTGTACAGTGGGTATGCTAGTTTCATCCATAAATATGCTTTGAGATAGTAAGATTATAATTGAAGCGAAACTAACAAGCTGTTATTTTCATCCCTACTTTTGTTTCTTCTGCAATATGACAAACACATGCCTATAATCTAAAAAAAAAGAAAATATCGTTTCGAACGCGAATATCGAAAAATTAATAGTTATGCTGCTTTACTGCCATTTTACACGCAACCATAATCACATCAGAAGGAAAACAAACACAGTTGAAAAAAAGGACAAAACTTACTTTCGCGGTACTTTTGTGACACCAACAGACTACGTCCATAATTTGTCAGCACTGCACCGCGAGGGCAACTAAGGTAAGGAAGGGTTCGAAATGACGTATATGGGTATAGAGCCATCAGTGCAGCCAACATAATTCGTTCAGAATCTCATTTGTTACATAGATCCAGTGTTACTTTCATATCTATTCTCCCCTATGTGTTTTTTAAAGATAATTATGTGTGGAAGATTGTAACATGAATATTAAATAATTGGGAGGGGGAAACCGCAATAATTGGGGTGGGGATGAAACAGTATAACATCTGTAGGTGGACCAAGTATTTAACACTGGAAAGGTTACAGAGGTAACGACGTACCCCACTGGAATTTTATTACTCCAATTGTTTTTTTAAATTTACGGTTGGCAATCTTTTCAATCTTTTTGTTCTTATTTGATGTTATGTTCTGTCTATTTTTGGCAATTTGAACTGACTCTGAATCAGAAAAAAGTTATAGTGAAAAATAAATTAGGGGCCTAATTAGCGGTAAAAATGGTTTCAAATGGAGCACAAAAGAACCACCCAAAACAGTTTTACGCGATTCTGTAGTGAAACTTCGCGGAATAAATAATACAATTGTAAATAATATTATCGAAGAGAAACAGGATGGGAAATCCTATTTGACACAACTAAGAACCATTGTATTGTAGTAAATTAAGTTTGCAATTATGAGAGAATGTTACTTCAAAATTTAAAGATGGACAGTTGCTAGGTTTCGAGTATATATTGGGAGTAACCAAGACCAATATGATTTAAAAATCATCACAATACTTGACAAAAGAACATCTTACTGGTTAGTGTGATTCCATACTTAGGAAAAAAAAATAAATCTGATTTTTCAACTGGTGAAAAAAATTATGAACTTTAATTCATGACACATATCATAACTTAACGATGTATCATAGGTTTTCATCAGTCCTGTTAGCAGATGGCATTTTCAAGAATCATAAGGTAAATATTGAAGGTACTGTTTGACATAATAAGAAAGAAATGCTACTGTGTTTTTGGGAAATAGGAAGAAGGCCGTTTTATCAACTCAGGATGATATTTACGACAAAAGCCGAAATAATTGAATTTCATAATTCAACTAAGGGTGGTAGAACTTTGACTAAATGGTCCCTGTTTAAATCTCGTAAAACTAGACGGTGACCTTTGTAGTTTTTCTATGGCATGCCTGCCCAAGCTGGCATAAACTGTAAGATGCTATAAATTAATTGTAATTTCGTTTACAATGTGCTACAACTTTTTATAGTGTAAATGAAAGAATAAATAAAAAAAATCAACCATTTCTAAATTTTCACATACAAGGGACACAAAGACCCCTAGTTCTGCAAATTGTTTATATTAGAACCAAATAATTTATTTAACGAACATAGCTATAAAAAAGACAATTAAAATATGACAAAATTTTGAAAAACCTATTTATTCTACATAAAAGGGTAACTGTTTTTGGCTGAAGGAGTCAGCTTAGCTTCAAATAAAACAGATTAAAATCAATCGATCATTGTTGATATAATAGACCTTTTACAAATCATTTACATTGTTGGTCGGTTTTTTCAGATCTTTAAAGTTTTAATTGGGAAATCTTTCATAAAATGGTGTTTGGAGAGACTTTTCTACAGATGATGGGACCATAAGATAAGGTCATAGTCGTTTAATATAAGAAGCTTCCTAGGGTTTAAATGCTAAAAAATAAGTTAAACTGTCCATTTTTAGATCATAGCTTAAATATGAAAATATCTGTGTTTTCAGTTAACAAGAGTGTTCCACAACTAAAAGTAAATATGTAAAATAATGCCAGAGTTGAACTTATAATAGCTGTTGGTTTTCTTCTAAAAATAATGTTGTCACCTATAAGCATTTTTTTTGTTAATGAACTGGACTACTACAAATTACGTCCTGAATTACTTTTTTTACTATTTGCAAGTTGGGAAGATAAATCTAATTTTTAAACAGTTGATTCTTAATATATAAAATCAGTGGAAAACAGATTTGTCTTCATTAGCCCCGGAGTGCAATCACTTTTTAAAAAATTCAGTTCAATTACTCACACTTATCGGGACAAACAAAATAAAAACACCCGGTTTTCGTTCTTCTTCTTCTCCTCAGTTCTTTCTTACCTTTCCAGCCAGCTTTACAATGACACGAGCCCCTGATGCATTGTCCGTGACCCGAACAGTCCGCTATGCGGCAATCGCTCTCTGGGATGTCACATTCCGGTCCTTTCCAGCCCTCTTCGCAATGACAGAGTCCGCCGCCGTACTGACCGTGGCCGGAGCAGAGGACGGGACAAACGCCTGGAATAAAAATCTCTAGTGAATTATACGTTCTTTACCCCTATTAGGGATAGTCTATGTTGCGTTGGAGCTGACAGCAATAAAAAAACGGGCGTTCTGGAAATAAAAAATTGTGAACAGGCGAGATATTTCTTTGGTTAATTAAATAGAGAGAATTCTGACGTGCTAGAACTGTATGAAATAAACTAAGATTTTTTTTCTAGTGGCTTGGGAAATTTAATACTGTATATGAAATTAGTCTGATAGAAGATTGTGTGTTGAAAAAAATGGTAGCTTATGAAAGAATTCAATTTCATTTAATTTGTAAGTTATAAAGCAAAATATGATTACGTTCTCTTACACAGGGTGGTCCAAAAGTATGGAAACGGCAGAATAACTCTACAGCAAACCATTTAAGCAAAAAAAGTTCAATACATAAGGTTTAGTATCTTTCCCTAGCTACCTAATGGTATTCTTGACCGTTTTCATAGTTTTGGATCACCCCGTATATTAATTATCTGTTAATATCTTGCCAGAAAACAATTTTATCATATGCTGACGATACAGCAGTTACCGAAAAATCGTGGGCATTGGTGCAACAAACCATGAATCACTAGGTTGGGCTTAAATATGATTGGCTAGCGTTAGATGATGTTATTTAATTTATAGTGACATCTTTTCATTTTCTGAATTGCTCTGAGAAAATCCTTTCATTTGGTACATATATCCTTGAAGGCAGATAAGAAGTTCGTCATCTTCCGAGTTTTCCATATTATATTTTATTTTTCGCTTTTCTCTCAGATTCAATAGCCATATCATGCGATAAGAAAATTTTGTCCCCCATTTTTAACAAACTCTTTTATTTGGTACCCATATCATGGGGATTTATATAACGCCATCTTTGCGAATCCTCCATATTGAATTTGGTATGTGTTTTGTAAGTGGTCTGAAATACCCTTCCACGATTTGAGTACAGGTATCGGAACGTGACACTTATTAAGAGTTTATAAAAATGGATCTAACATCGTGAAAAATGAAACATAATGCCAAAAATGATGGAATACAACGAACAATAATCTGAAATAAATAAAGTTGATAAGTTGTAACTATTTTTCAGTTATTTGAAGTCTCAAAAACTATAAGAAAAGAGTTCACAAAAGCTCTAAAGATGACTTCTAAGTCTTCAAGGGCGTTAAGCGGTTTTTTAACGGTCAGCCTTTCTTGGCATACTGATAAATAGGTATTACATATATGTGAGAAATGTAACTACGTTTATTGGCGATAAGTTGATCTTAAAGTTACCTTGCTAAATATGCACTAGTTTTATGAACTGGTGCTAACTAGATGTAGTACTAAACACTTTGAGGTAATCAGTGGCAAAAACTGGACAAATACAAACTGAGACATCTTTTGGTGATTACATTACAATTGATTATAAGCATAGAAAGCATTTCTATTATTTAAGTATCGCTAGCAACAGTGAAGAAACAGTTCTTTTAGGTGAAGCCACAAGCCAGCAAATTTACATTAGAAATAAAATTAGTCTGAAAACTGAATTTTTGCGAAATAATCACCAAGAGCTTTGAAAAGAATGACTCACCTACGGAAACTATAAATTTTCGATTTATTAAGAAAGCTTTAACATACTTCAATGGTTCGTCTCTGATGCGGGTCTGTTCAAAAATCAACAGCAATTCATTAGAGTGGATTAGGTACCGGCTTAATGTAGAAAATTTAACTAATACTTTAAAATAAGTAAACATTTCAACGCAAATTTCCAAATTGACCTACCTGTACACTATAACTAACCAAAAATCATCAAAATTGAGAACTCCCAATTATGTTATCCCTAGAATAATATTACCATTTGGTGGATGCGCAAGTAACAAATTTAATCATATAAATATAAAATCCCTTAGGGGTGGAATATTTTACTTTATAGTTAAAAGATGTCGTTTAGCAAACATACAAGAAACATCAAAAGAATCAAGAACCTTCTGCTTTTTTGAAATCTGCTATAAATAAAATAAATAATAAGAACTGTCCTTGAAC